>OX377205.1:87822208-88223977 GCA_947396885.1 Heligmosomoides polygyrus polygyrus
CACGCCTGTCCGCCGCGGCGTGCTATGGTGACCTCCCCCCTAACTACCATAGCGCTCTGCTTTTTTCTTTATATTGAAGGGAAAGAGGTGTATTGTTCGATTTGATTGAGTCATATAGGATGTGCTCAGTCACATCATAGGTGATTCATTTAATTTTACCAACCCCTCTGTTCTGCGATTGCGCCTTCCTTTTTTCCTGACAATGACTTCTCCGTGTTAATTCCTTGTTTATTGCTTTGTTCTACTCTTACTTACTTTGATACTTTGATGGTCCTTTTGTCGGCTGGAGGTCTTCTCAGCGGGGACCACAACTCTTCCAGACCGCTCGATCTCTGGCTGCTTGCATCCAGTGAGGCAGACTCCGCTCTCTGAAAGATCTTGAGAAGGAGTCTGCCCATCGCGTTGGCGGTCGTCCCAGTGGTCTCTTATGGTCTCTCGGGAGCCATTCTGTGACACGGAGACTCCATCTATCGTCCTTTCGTCGAAGCAGGTGTCCGGCCCAGCGATATTTGGACTTCTTCATGTACTGCAGCGGGTCTGCTAATTGCGACTTCTCCCGTAGCTCGAGCTTCGTAGGCCTTCTTGCCATTGCTGACGAAGGCTTGTCCTCAGAAGACATCTCTCCAGTGCACGATGCGTAGTTTGCATCGCTCTGGCGATTGTCTTGTTGTCGGGCCAGGTTTCCGTCGAGTAACACATCGCAGGCAGCACAGAGGCGTTGAATACCGAGGCCCTGAGGCCGGGATCCTTGACCTGATCGATGACTTCGCGAATCGAACTGAAGGCTGCCATGCTGCGCGTCTCCTGCGGGCGATTTCAGGAGCGAGGTCGTTATCCATGTTCATCTCTCTTCCCAGATAGACGTAGGAGTCGACCTGTTGCAGAGCGACTCCATTTAACCTTACGAGTCCCGTGTCACACCACCGGTTGACCATAAATTGTGTCTTGGACATATTCATGTCCAATCCAATCGTCATACCTGCCACATTGAGCTCGTTCAGCATTTCCTCGACTTCTGCCGTGCTGGTAGAGATGAGAACAATATCGTCGGCGAAGTGAAGGTTGCCTATCCGTTTACCGTCGACAAGGTAGCCTTTATCGTCCAGTTCAAGTCTTTCATGGCATCCTGGAGTGCCGCTGTGAATAGCTTGGGAGAAATCGTGTCTCCCTGCCGTATTCCTTTCCCGATAGGAATTTAAGCTTTCGATCGAACAACTGGATGGTGGTCGATGTGTTCGAGAAGCATTCGTCGAGAAGTCGGATGGAGGGCGATGGTATACCAGCGTGCACAAGTGCGTTCAAAACGGCGTAGATTTCTACAGAGTCGAACGCTTTCCGGTAATCCACGAAGACAAGGACAAGTGGTAGGTGGTATTCGCGGCTCCTCTCGATGAGCTGTGAGACAGTCTGAATATGGTCCATGCAGGAGAAATCCTTGCGAAACCCTGCTTGGTCCACTGGCTGATATTCATCCAAGCAACGCTCCATGCGGTTAAGCAGTATCTTGGTGAAGATCTTGTACACAACCGAGAGAAGTCTGATGGGTCGATAGTTGTTGATATCCTCCTGCTGACCTTTTTTGAAGATTAAAACTGTTTTATTGCCTAGCAATTTCCCACATAGACTAGCGCGCATGACAGCAAACTGCTAAGCTATTTTAACATCCAGTTTCGGTTGACTTATTGCAATTCTTCAACGTCTGTCTGTGTTCTACTCACATTTATATATTATGGCGTCCTGAACATGAGAACTAATCCTCATAAGGGCAGGAACAACAAAACGACAGGAAAATTGGAGCTTGTAAACTATTTTGCAAAGACAACACGTTAAACCTGTTCAGCGATTTACTATCTTGAGTGCTGCTTTATGTGGGAAATTGCTAAAGAAACTGAGGGTATGTTCATACTTCTTGACAGGAGCGATTGGTCGGTCAGGCAAACCATACGTGTTGATTTTTGGTGGGCGATCGCTCAGCAAAAGTCGGTGCGTATGATTCAATTCAATTTTGTTGAGCATCAAGGAGCTGTATCTCTCATATCGATGTTTTGTTGCGACCAAAGCTCTAGTGCCAAGCGGGGCTCGAACCCTGGGGACGAGCGTTCTACCCCCTCGTCCCCCTGGCCCGCCCACCGCAACCCCCTGGGCTTGCTCGAGAGTCCAGTGGCTGCCTTGCGAAATAGTGGATACGCAGACATTTGCCACGCCTCTTTTAAAGGGCGGGGTAGAACGCCATTCCGCCCTCGAACCCGCACCTGCTAATCAGGGGGGAGGGGTGGAATGCTCTACGCCATTACACTGACGGCGCGTCTTGATCGAACACGTCAGCAGCAGGTGCGGGTTCGAGTTCCGCCTGGCACTGGAGTTCTGTTTGCAACAAAACAGCGTTATGAGAGCTTTTGCTGAGTATGATTTGCCTGGCTGACCAGTCGCTCCCGTCGCGAAGTATGGACAGGCCCTCAGTTTCCTATTTCCTTGCAATTTCCCACATAGACTAGCGCGCATGACAGCAAACTGCTAAGCTATTTTAACGTACGTTAACATCCAGTTTCGGTTGACTTATTGCAATTCTTCAACGTCTGTCTGCATATTTTTCCATCACATCTGATAGAACAGTAAATATTTACAAACGAACAACAAACATATGTTTCAGTTGGTTCGCCGCGGGCGTGCTATTTTGGGATATTGTTCATTGGACAACTCAAAAGGGGCCTGTTATGTCACATCTTAAATGTTGCGGGAAGAAAGGCGACAACGAATCTCATTCAGAAGATGGATCGAATGCCAACACCTCAGCGTTCACTTTGAAGGAAAAGATTAAGGTTCGTCTTTGAACAGCAGCTTCCAAGTATTAGGTTGGTGCATAAGTTCTCGGACATTTGGGGCATGAAATATTTATTATCACAACATACGAACAACAATATCAAATCATTTGAAGTAACCACCCTTTACATCATTTGTCTTTCGCCAACGTGCTGGTAAGTCATGGATGCCTTTTCTTCGGTTGTGATTCGAAAAATGTGAGCAGTGCCTCCTTGACATCCTCTCGGTTCCTAAATTGCTGGCCGTCCAAATAGCGTTGAAGGCTTGAAAACAAGTGATAATCAGAAGGAGCGAGATCTGGTGAGTAAGGTGGATGTGGAAGAACGGTCCATCCGTAGTCCGCCAACTCAGCCGCCGTCGCTCTAGCAATATGCGGCCTAGCGTTGTCGTGTTCAAAATACACCTTCACTTGCTCTCCTCGTGTGGTTTGAAGGTGGGCCCTCAACTTCCTCAGTTGGTTGACGTAAACCTCTGCCGTCACTGTTGTCCCTTCGTCCAGCAGCTCCCAGTATTCTACGCCAAGAACGCTCCACCAAATGCATAGCATCACCCTTTTCATGAAGGTCGGGTTTCGGAACGTCCTCTGCCTCTCCAGTTGCGTCAACCCACTGTGCACGCCGGTGATAATTAGAGTAGAATATCCACTTCTCATCCCCGGTGACAAGGTTTTCCAGCCATGCGTGGGTACGTCTGAGGGTAAGGAGAGACAGAGCGACATCGGCTCTGCGATCCATGTCATGTTGTGTCAAGTCGTGAGGTACCCAGCGACCCAATTTTTGCACCTTGCCAATCGACTTCAATCCTCGAACGACTGTTGGGTGACTAACACCAAGAGGGTATGGGTCCGCTTCCACTCTACTTCGGAGGCCATCCAAATCCAGTGTCATCGGGCGCCCTTCTCGTTCATTACCTTCAACGGAGAATTCACCAACTGCAAACTTCGAGAACCACTGGTACACAGTACTTCGAGCAGGAGCACTCTCGTTGTAAACATCCTTCAGGCGACGATACGATTCGTTGGCATTGAGGCCAGATTGATGCAGGAATAACATGACGTGCCGAATATGCGTCTCAGTTGGGATGAATTGCTTAGCCATAATAGCTGACGTTAACAACGCAGAAGTAAATGTCAGGAACAGCTTTGTAGCCCTTTCCTTTCTCTATCGATCGATCATTTACGCGTTGGTACATGTGAGAAATTTGGCGGGAAAATGCGCTTTCAATTCAGGAGGGATCAAATGTCCGAAAACTTATGCACCAACCTAACACTTGCTGAATTACTATACATTTTTCATATCAAATTAGTCTCACTTGGTTTGAAAAGTGTCCTGTTTAATGTGGAAAGGGCCCAGTCTAGTTTGATGCTGAGATGGTATATTCTTAGCGTTTTCCTTTTCCAGCGCGCCCTGTCTGTTAAACGCGATACTGATTTTCGCGAAGTGACGGAACTCCCGAAATTCGCATGGAAGCACGTGCCGTTCCATCTGATGAAGATTTCTATAGTCAGAGTTGATGTAACATTCTTCTCTAAGAGCTCTACAACTCGAACTCTGCTCTAAGTCAAAAATAACTTTTAGGTAAAAGTCGGTGTGCCTCACAATGAGCCGACCGAACTGTTCAGCGAAGTGATTGAGGTGTTGGCGAAAATCACGACCGACCGCCTGTTTCTAGCGTGCAACTTCCAGCAGGAGGCCCGCAAGGTGCTTCAGGCGATCACGTTCCGTCCCGGCTCGATTGTCTCTTTGTTCCTGAACTCGTGGCTGCAGAGCATGTGGGTGCCGAATCCTGTAGGGAAAGTGAAGGATAGAAAGAGCTGAGCGCGACGTTGATTGAGACATTTCTTGGACACGCCACGCATTTTACTTCTGCATGATTTCCTGCCGGTGGTCTTGGTACATACTTGTAGTAGAATCCAGGAGGCCATCAGGGCTGTAGCTGGCTAGACGGGCCAATTGGCTGCTGGTCATTAGCAGCGTAATGTAGGTCTAGTCGGCTGCCGACGTTCAGGCAAGATTGGTGGCACCAGCGAATTCTCGCAGTTGGGACCAGGGATGGGCGGGAATTTTTGAAATTTTCCCAGAAAACGGAAAGTCGGTTTCGTCAGAAACCAGAAATCAGAAGACAGAAAATTTCGAAATTATCAAACGACGTAATTATTCTACCGAAATACCCATTCTTCCAGTAGCGGGTGCTTTTGTATGAATAGAAACATGGTCGTGGACAAGCTATCGAACTTGCAAGCGATTATAAAGAATTCCAGTACACTCCAATTTCAATACACTCAACAAATTGTAAATATTCACTGATATTAGGGGGGGGGGGCAAAAGTAATGAGACACCCCATGCCGTGTCCATATATCTCGTGGCTGGAGTCTGGTTTCGTGCTTGTTGTATTTGTATGTCTGTATGCTACTTACTGAAGCCCATCTGAAAAGTTACCACTTCCGCCCTTTCCAGAAGCATGCCAAAAACCCCAGCCTGTCTCATGCCGAAACCCCAGTCTGACGAGTCGACCTGTGTCGCTCAAATCTCCCCCAATTCCCAACTCCGAGCAGCCTGGGCTCAATATTCACGCAAGATGAGAAGTACGTCTTCTACCTTAACCCTGCCAAGCAGCGAGTCTGGGTGAGGCCTGGTGAATTGTTACCGACCTTCGTCCGGCGAGATGTTCACGGCGAGAAGCATCTTTGGAGCTTTTGGGTTTGCGCCCATGGATCGGTTTACCGGAAGCTGTTTCCCAAGAGCACTACGATGAACTCCAAGGCCATGGTGAACGAAATAGAGGAGATGGGCGGGCGACTCGCTCTTATTCATTCGCAGCGCGTCAAAAAGGTCATACTCTTCGACAACGCCGCACCCCTTCGGGAACAAGTAACCACGGATAAGCTTGGCCAGCTGGGCTACGTTCACATGCCTCACCCACCGTATTCGCTGGACATCTCTCCATGCAACTACCACTACCACTTGAGCCTACAGGACTTCCTAGTCGGAAGGGACACAAGAACCCAAGCAGTCCTTGACAACCATATCAAGCAGTTGATCAACACCAGGCTCAAGCAGTTCTGGAAGGATGGAATCAGGAAGTGGGCTGAGCGATGGCAGCAAGGTCCTTGCCCTTAATGGCAAATACACTCCTCAGCATCGTTGAGTTGTAATTGAGTTATAAGGAGATAAAGATTTTTTTCATTTTGTCTCATTACTTTTGCCCCCCCCCCTAATAGATCCTAGGAATCTCGACATTTGAAGTGTGCAGCATTGCTCATCAGCTCTGTCTCACAGCTAACGCCATAACGATTACATAACTAATCGCAGCACTGCGAGCGTTTCTATGAATGTAAATGCTTTGGTTCTTCAAAGGTTGCTGCTGCGCCAGAGTCTCTGCTCCTAGTTCGTTGCGTTCTTCGAGAATACCTTTCATTGTACGAAGCTCATCAAAGAATTGTGAGAGTACAAGCTGCCGCAGTGCCTTGCGTCCATTGGCCTGAAGAAGGCATTCGACTCTGTTGAAAATGAAGCGGTCATCGAAGCCCTGCTCACTCAGGGCATTCCTACTCAGCACATCAGAGCACTTCGAGAGCTGTACAGTGGATTCACAAGATCTCTCTATTCTACAACAACGTCGTGAATGGAGAGATTCGGCAAGGGGATACCATATCCCCAAAGCTCTTCAGCGCCACTCTCGAAAACGTCATGCACGAGCTAGAATAGGAAGAAGTGGAAGTGAAGGTCGACCACCGGCAACTGTACCATCTTCGCTTCGCTGACGACATCGTACTCATAACACCGACCATCTGCCGGGCAGAGCGACTGATAGCCTGGCAAATGGTCGATGTTATGAGCACGATGTCGTCAGCTGAATCTGATGTTCGATCGCGTATGTGGAAACGTTGGGTTGCAGTTGAATCTGATGTTCATGATGAACGGACGAGTTTCTGATGCCCCATTCTCGCTCAATGGAACGAACTTCTTCGAATGCCCCAGCTACATGTACATATCTGGGCGTCCACATGGCCAACAACCTAGCGCCAGAGCCGGGCAGGAGGAAGCGAGTGGCTTGGGAAGGGCTAAAGAGTGTTGAAGAAGTGAAGAAGACAAAGTACGTCCGGCTACGTGTATTAAACGTCACTGTTCGCCCTTCGCTAATACTCAGAGACCTTGGCTACACGAAAGCGGGATGAACGTGCGATCAGCGCCGCGTGGGGTGGAATTGAGAGGATGATGCTCGAACAGACGCGACTCACGCAAGTGAGGGAAGGCTTCCGGAGTTGTGAGCTTCGTTGACGTTCGAAGATCAGACACACTGTCACATGGGCCAAGTCGTCGAAAATTAGGTGAGCCGGCCACGTAATGCGCTTCGCAGACACCCTCTGGACGAGAGCCGTCACCGGCTGGATTCCACGGGATGTCAAGAGAATACCAGGTCGCCCACCAACGCGTTGGTCGGGCTTCTTCGTGAAAGCCATGAACGAACGATATGAAGCTCTTCGTGTCCCTCGAGAGAGGAGGATCCGTTGAAATTCTCAGGCATGCGACAGGGACGAATGAAGACACTGCTGCTGGCGCCCGCTCGAGCAACTCGATGATCAACGGGACGACAGATAGTTTTCTTACTATTATAATTTTCCATGATACAAGTAATACAGTGAAAAACTTCGTGTATCATTACCGTGCCACTACATCAGCGAAACCAGAGGTAACTGAAACCTTTATTCTCTTACCAATTTTCGACAGCCAAAAACTGAGCAGTGTTCAGAGTTAGAAAAGCAGCTTCGACAAAGGCTCTGCAGAAAGCGATCATTGAGGATGACTGGCTAACATTTTCAATTTTTAAACCGTAGGTGGGGAATAATTCTACCCACAGTAAGTCTAGGACAAGTGGCCTAGTTGATTAAATGCCGCTCAGAACACAAGTTTTACGGTCTTAATATAACGCTGTAGATAATCGCAGATGCTCCAAACTAATGTTAGTGTCCAAAAGAATATGAACCCGAATTATGAAAGTCGAGAAACGTCCAATGAAGGAATTCTAGGATCAGCAGCACTTACACAATCAATCAAGCAAACAAAGCGGTGTTGTTCATGAGTTCATGGCGCAAGTTCTACACGGGCACATCCAAAAACGCCACACGATTGCCATTCAAAATGCTCCAGAAACATTATTTTGGAATGAAATCCATGATTCCTTAATAATGTTTGGATGCTTTTTATTGGATTTCCATTATATAACTTTTGTTCGCAGCTTTTTTTTTCTGTTTGATGGCCAATTTTTGGCCATTTTCCCAGAAAACAGAAAAAATTTGCCCAAAATGGCCAGAAAACAGAAATTCATCCCTGGTTGGGACCCAGGGAGGGAGGTCAGTCCCTCCTATTTATTCATTTGTACTCATGGTGCACTAATACATAGAACAAAAATACCAAGAACAACGTTAGGCCAAACCCAAATTCGCTCAACAACGAAGTAATTGTACAGCAAAAGAAAAAATTTATGTGCTTTTAAAAGAAATCCCGCAACACTAAAACTGTGGGAACTCAATATCATCGAGGTTCTCGTACCAGACCTTCACGACGCTCTGCTACAAAGACAGGATGCGTGGCGCAGCTCAGAAAGCGATTGTTTTATATGGATTCCACGGATTGTTCTCATCGATGAAAACGGTAAACATCTTTTCTTAGGGGACCGTTGCTGGAGAAGTGCGACTTTTCCAATGTGGACGACGTCCGCTGGGCAACCGGTCGTATGCTGGCGGAGGATCTCTCATTCCTGTTCAAATCCAGCATTAAATCGCTGTATTTGGCTACTCCTAACTTGGAAAAGGAGGGCGTATCCCTTGTTCAGGACTATATCAAGGTCAGTACACCCTAGGTGTTAGCGTTTCACTTTACCGTAGCCTTGTTGGTTACAGAAATTTGTGTCCGGAAATACGCCCCAGTCATTATTCGAAATTGATTGCCGTGGTCGATATGTGACGGAGTGGTTCGAGGTTTGTTGTTTGAACTTGATTCCATCATGCATATCTAAGGGTGAGGATAAAGGATGGCGTTGATCAATCTCTTTTGGAATGCGCCACGCATATGGGATGTCATAGGGACAGTTTGAATGCGTACATCTGTGGACTCAATGGGTTCTGGTGGCCAGCAGATCATGAAGCCAGTGTTTTCCAGAGGGAGGTGGGTTTCGTTGGTCTGGGCGGGAAATTCGAAACAAGAACCTGGGATTGTGTGCACGCGACCAGCGGCGGCACCCTCCCTCCCCCACACTCCGCGCAATGCGCACTGCGCTACCACGCAGCCAATGTATGCGCACCTGACCAGGGAAGGGTCTCAGGCGTAGGTCTGAATGGGGGAAATGGATAGCACTGCGAGAATCTCCACCCCTCATATAGTAGAAAAGCATGTTTCGTTTTTGCTGAGTCCTTGAAACAAAAGAGCTACGGGCCCTCGAAGACGGGGTACAGTAGCGCACCGTCTGCACGTGCCCACGCGCATGCGTGCGCGCGCTGTTGTATGGAAAGTAGCGAAAGGCCCTGCATTAAGCGAGTCGATGGCTCAGCAGGGTGTGATGCTGCTTCACAGATGATAGCCAGATGATCAACTCCCCTGCTATGCACTGTCTTTGCATTTTCATGACCGCTGCCTCTTTTTCCAATTTGTTGCCTACACATCTCTTACACATTTATTTCACTCCAAATTATCAAATAAAGGTCAGAATCATGCTATAGACGAAGTTTGGGCCAAAAGGTGACTACGACCTTACCATTAGTCACCCTTACCTACTGTAACCTACCTTAGTCCAACGTAATACGAAAGACGAACGTCAGATTCGTAATCAGCACCCCAAATAGCCCTCTAGGAGAACTTTGGGCGAAATCGGTGATTACGACCTCGATAGCTCTAGTCACCCGCACCTGCTGTGACCTACCGTAATTGGCCGAAGTTTCAAATGCGGATGTCAGATTCCACTGACATTCCCAAATAACCCACTGGGTGAGGTTTGGGCGAAAAAAAATTAGACCTCTCCTCGACCCCTGAAGTAGTGAAAGTACCGCCTGTGCCTTAATGGTAGTTTCAATCAGCTTACTTCCTACATATTTATTTCACTCTAAATTGTCAAATAAGGGCTTACTTTTAGCAGCGCTTCACTCACTTCTCTCACATTTCGTATTATACAACGTTTTGCGTTTTTCAGCGAATATTAAATGACCTTGCAGCAGGTACGGATTAGAGCAGATACGGTGACTAGGGCTGTCGATGTCATTATCACTGATTTTGTCCAAACTTCTCCCAGGGGAGTCATTTGGGGTGCTGATCACGATTCTAACATTCGTTTTTCGTACTAAGCTGGAGCACGGTAAGTTACAGTAGGTAGGGGTGACTAATGGCAAGGTCGTGGTCACCTTTTGGCCCAAACTTCGTCTATCGCATGATTCTGACCCTTATTTGATAATTTGGAGTGAAATAAATGTGTAAGAGATGTGTAGGCAACAAATTGGAAAAGTAAGCAGCAGTCAAGAAAAATTGCAAAAACAGTGCATAGCATGGAAGTCGAACATCTGGCCTATCACCTGTGAAGCAGCATCACACCCTGCTGAGCCACCGACTCGCTTGCCACATAACCTTTCGCCACGTTCCATGCATCAGCGCGCGCACGTATGCAGGTGGGCACGCGCTGACGATTGTACCCAATTTGGAGGGCCCTTAGCTCTTTGGGTTCGAGGATTCAACAAAAACGAAGTATGTTTTTCTACTATATGAAGGGTGGAGATTCTCACAGTGCTATCCATTTCCCCCGATCAGACCTACGTCTGAAGCTCTTCCCTAGTGATCATATTTAGCTCCTTCGCAACAACGTTTACTCTCGCCCTTATCATGCCCAAAAGAACTTCCTCGAGTGCGTGTAATATCGATCGATATTGATTGGTCGAGTGTTGCTTTTGTTCACCTGTCGGGAAACTGTCCTACCTATCATTATAATTGCAATTCGTGATTCCATCTACAATCACGAACTGATACAATAATTGACAATATCGATCGATAAGGTGCAGGCCTAGCGCGGGAATCCACTCTTTATCCATAATTGTGCTAAACTAACCTAAACAGTTCGTGCTATGCTTTTGAAACCCATTAGTTCAACTTATGACTCTTAAGGCCGCCACAGGCTTCTGCGGCGCCGCCGAGCGGCGCCGCAGAAGTCTGTGGCGGCCTTTACCATTAGGCTCACCCCGGCTGCGAGGCAAGCTTAGCAGTTATCGCTATGCTTCTTTTTTTCGCTAGTAAGCTCCTATGAGCCTCTTCAGGAGAGGCACCACCATTCTCTTGTCCTTTGGTGTGAGCTGTCAACCCTAGGATGTCCGTCTCTCATTGTCAGCCTTTCATCCTTGATCTTCATTTTTTTCACTTCTCCCTGCTGTTGTATTAGCTGATCAGGTGCCTACTGTTCTGTGATGTATTAGTGCGGCCTTTCCCTAGTTTATACTTGCGCCGCTGCGCGGCGCGACACACTTGTCAGGATTGATATCGCCCGGCGGCGCGAAAAATCGATACCTATGGCGATCGTCGTGCCGCGCCGCATGGCGGCGCAAGTTTAAAGGCCTTCGCACACCTTCGCCGCTACGCGGCAGCCCTATCTTTAAGCATGGGGCAGAGACGCAGAATCGCCTCGCAAGGCAAATCGATATCTATGGCAATCGTGGTGCCGCGCCGCGTGGCGGCGAAAGTGTGCGAAGGCCTTAGACTAGGACTTTGGCGTACAAATAAATACAAATAAATAAATAAACTAGTAACTTTACCCTAGCCTCAGCAAGGCTATGTGTCCTTCTAAACCTGCATTGCAAAGGAAAATGGTTCTGGTTTTCTTAAACTTTGTGTTTTAAAAGTATATTTGTAATAATCCTGTGGGATCCGTGTCAAACTTTCTACCGCATTGAATGTTTCTAAAGGAAATGTCAGTCAAATGCTTTGTTCCACCGTAGTCCGGAACTGTGTCCGTGTCCCACTGCGTCCACACAAAATTAATGGCCATTCAACGGCATCCGTAGTGCATTATCGATTTCTGTTTTGAACCAATTACTGGTGTGGAAATCACGCTAACATAGTGACATCTGTCGGCGCTTTTTCACAACGAACTATTCTAATCTATTCTATTTATTACACGTACTGTGCGCTATGAATAATAAACCAAACAAATACTGTAGATTAAGCCAAAATACATGATATATGTTCGGCTTGAGTGTTTTCAATCCTTTTGTGAGTGATGTGGAAATTTCAGTTTGAACTTAGCTAAATTGAAATCGTCGCAAGTTCATTGCCAACAAGTGGAAAAAGGGGTGCTATGAGCGAGTTGTGGTAGTGGTAATATGAATAAAGTGACTCCAACCACACGAAATGCACTGCTGTGCGGTATTAGATATACGATGCGACCGGACGCGTTGAAGATCACCTCAAACTTGGGTAATTAAACCTTTATTTTTACTATACATAAATAAACACGCGCATATCTAACGAAATAACACATTTAAGCATCAGTGGTAAAATCGTAACTGAGATAGGTTAACAAAATGGATAAACAGGATAATATGAGCGCAACTACGCGAAACATGAACAGAAGCAAATAAGAGTAGCGCCGATATCAGTAGGACCCTGAAAAAGATATGGCAAGACTAAACTGATTACAAAACTAAAATATGAAGGAACAACAGAAGATTACGTGAAAACAATGATACAACATAATATGAGCAAAATAAGAACAGAAAGGCAAGCGCAAAGGAGTCAGAACGGAGAGACCACGACATAAATACGCGCAGAATGGAAAAACCCCCTCATATCAACCGCCCCGGACGCGCACAGGCGCTACACTGCCTTCAAGCCCAAGAACGGGGCTGGACGCGATGCATAGGAAGAAATACCTGAAAAAGGCGCCGAGAAATAGCCCGAGGGACGAGGATAGCCCAGAGACGCGCGCAGCGGTCGAAATGGGGCGCGAAATCCTTCAGTGGGGACGGCTTGTCGTCAATGAAGAGGAGAAAGCAGATAGTTGGCGATAACACCATGATGAGTATATTTCTACGCCGTTATTATTATTATATTCATTTATTATTGTAGCCAAAAACAGAAAAACAGACATAAAATAAGAGATGGGGTTGAAGGAAATATCGTGGCACAGTTGAACCAATCCATCGTTATCTTGTGGTTAATAGAATTCGACTGCAATTGCAGGTCATGCTCATGGAATGCTCTGTGGAATCAATTTCATCCTAATCCTATTTAGGAACTCATGCAAGGAAGAGAAATTGTACCTGAAAATGATAAGCATCAGGTTTCCGTAACCTGTTCTATGCATGCAGGCACTGTTACATTCCACTGCACTCGCAAAGAGCTTCATTTGTAGATATATGATGTGAACTGTAAACATAGATGGCGTTATTGTTGTTAGAAGTGTGTAATAAATATTAACAACTTCCATTTGTTGCCGTGAATCAGTGGAAGATGCGCCACGCACATTACTTGTATGGCATATCGTGAAGGCGATCAGCCGTCGGATTCGTCAACGACTTGCATAACTTTAACAGAGAATTCACAGCGGAAAATTTAGATGACGCGGCTTATCAAGCGATATGGTGAGCGATAACCCCCGTTATCTGAGTTTTCCGCTGTGAATTTCCGCTCTGTTAAAGTTATGTAAGTTGTTGATGAATCCGACCCCAGATCGGAATGACATCAAAATAACTTACCAGGAAATGCCTTTAGCTTCCCTTGGAACTTTAGACAGAGACCTATGCCATGTGAAAGGGATCGAAGCGCTGACCACAAATATGTAGACCAAATTTGTTATATGGATCCCACCAGTCGTTCAGCGGCCTAGCGGCCGCCTCCGACTGGTTGGGGGCTTCGCCCCCAAACCCTGAGAAGAGAACACTCCGACCATCTTCTTTTCTCAACTTTTAGACCTTCATACCTCAAAAACAAACTTCAGATTCGTGTTCAGCGACCTCGATTACCCCCACGGCCAAAGTTTCGCGCCACTTAAGCTCCATCCTCAAAAAATCGATAATATCGATCGATATCGATTGGTCGACTCCAGATTCGTGTTCAGCGACCTCGATTACCCCCAGGACCGAAGTTTCGCGCCACTTGAGCGCCATCCTCAAAAAATCGATAATATCGATCGATATCGATTGGTCGACTTCAGATTCGTGTTCAGCGACCTCGATTACCCCCAGGACCGAAGTTTCGCGCCACTTGAGCGCCATCCTCAAAAAATCGATAATATCGATCGATATCGATTGGTCGACTTCAGATTCGTGTTCAGCGACCTCGATTACCCCAGGGCCAAAGTTTCGCGCCACTTGAGCGCCATCCTCAAAAAATCGATAATATCGATCGATATCGATTGGTCGACTTCAGATTCGTGTTCAGCGACCTCGATTACCCCCAGGACCGAAGTTTCGCGCCACTTGAGCGCCATCCTCAAAAAATCGATAATATCGATCGATATCGATTGGTCGACTTCAGATTCGTGTTCAGCGACCTCGATTACCCCCAGAACCGAAGTTTCGTGCCGCCGACGTGTTCGGCACGTCTACGGCTCGCCATGCATGGTTGCCGACGTGCTCGGCACGTCTACGGCTCGCCATGCAGGGTTGCCGACGTGTTTGGCACGTCTACGGCTCGCCATGCAGGGTTGCCGACGTGTTTGGCACGTCTACGGCTCGCCATGCACGGTTGCCGACGTGCTCGGCACGTCTACGGCTCGCCATGCATGGTTGCCGACGTGCTCGGTACCTCTCCGGCTCGCCATGCACGGTTGCCGACGTGCTCGGCACGTCTACGGCTCGCCATGCACGGTTGCCGACGTGTTTGGCACGTCTACGGCTCGCCATGCACGGTTGCCGACGTGCTCGGCACGTCTACGGCTCGCCATGCATGGTTGCCGACGTGCTCGGCACGTCTGCGCCTCGCCATGCACGGCCGTAGACGTGCACGGCACGTCTACGGCTCGCCATGCATGGTTGCCGACGTACTCGGCACGTCTACGGCTCGCCATGCATGGTTGCCGACGTGCTCGGCACGTCTACGGCTCGCCATGCATGGTTGCCGACGTACTCGGCACGTCTACGGCTCGCCATGCAGGGTTGCCGACGCGTTTGGCACGTCTACGGCTCGCCATGCACGGTTGCCGACGTGCTCGGTACCTCTCCGGCTCGCCATGCACGGTCGCCGACGTGTTCGGCTGCCGCGCCCCAACTCAGTGGGACGGACGGACAGTGTGACACACACACACAGTGACACACACAGTGACACACACACACCCTTGCTCCTTTATATATAGTAGGATAAACGGGTTCTGGCTGGCCAAAGTCGCGTTGCCGACTGCGGGCCGCGTACGTTAATGCAGCGTGAACACACTCAGAAAATTTTGAACAAGTTACATGCTCGATTAATGCAAAAAAAAAATGATAAAAATGATTGCCTCACGCAAGAAAAGCGCAAGGTTGAGGTAACTTACAGGCACCTTGCATGTAAGAAAGCAAATCTAGGGCCCCCGAGGGCCCTAGTTGTGCAACCTTACATGTAAGGTGGAAGTAACTTACACTAAGGCCGCATGTAACTAACTCACAAATCTGGGCCCCCAGGGGGAAATTCCCCCGGGGTCCCCTGGATTTTTTTTCTTACATGCAACATACATGTAGCTTACTATAAGCTCGCATGTAGCTTACTTAATTTTCAATGTCGCAAGTATCTTACTCCGTTTTGTAACTAGCAAGCAACATACGCAAAAGCTAACGTGGCATGCAACTAGGTGTGATATCTACATGCAACTAGGCCCGTGCTCCCAATCTACTCGTATAGCGCAATATACTTCACGTTGGATTGTCGCAGGGAGCCCGCTTGCCGTTAAGCACTGCTAGCAGGTGGTTTGAAGCTGGGGGCTCCAGGAGCGGTGAGCACACTATCGGATTGACATTTCGGTCGTACGCCTTGTTCAGGCATATTTTGTTTATTTTCTAAACAGTTTGAGAGTCTCTAGAGATATTGAGACACTACTCAAACTGTTTAGAAAATAAACAAAATATGCCTGAACAAGGCGTACGACCGAAATGTCAATCCGATAGTGTGCTCACCGCTCCTGGAGCCCCAGCTCAAAACCACCTGCTATCAGTGCTTAACGGCAAGCGGGCTCCCTGCGACAATCCAACGTGAAGTATATTGCGCAATACGAGTAGATTGGGAGCACGGGCCTAGTTGCATGTAGATATCACACCTAGTTGCATGCCACGTTAGCTTTTGCATATGTTTGCATTTTTATTCGTTTTACAATTTATGTCCCGGTTGATATGTGTTGTTACTTGCGACATTGAAATTAAATGTGTTGTCGTTTCTGAATATTTTTTGAGATGCGCGTGACTTCCATAAAGTTTATTGTCACATAAACTACTCCACATAGCAGTATAAGAACGTGTGTTTTGAAGTGCATATAATGCACAACAGGAGATCGAACATGATATCGCGAAACCAAGAAGTGGCAATGTAGAGGTTGTGGTGCGGGTTCATTCCTGACTGTAGTCGAAGAAGCTCAGCACCATACTGGCATCACTCTCCGCCGAGCTTACAGTCCGCCGTCGGTGCTCTGCGAGGAGGGTCGCGACGGAATTGTGTCATTGTCGATGGCGGCATAGCTGGTGGACTGCTCCGCTGCTTCGTGACTTTTCATGTTTCGGCGGAAGTTGGTGCTGAAACAACTGTTTTTGTTGTGTAGAAATGTGGATTGTGAATATTCAATTTATTACGTACAGCGCCACAGTTTTCATATGGAATACGTCGAAGTAGAAGGACGTGCGGACCTCCTTATTTGCCTTCTCGTACATGGCCTTCACGAAATCTAAAAGGTGATGAGTTGGTTGTAGAAACATGTGTTCGGGTAATGTCACTACTTACTTATGACCAGTTCGGATTCGAAGTCGACGTACTGGTTTTTTCTTTTTCTGGTGCGCGCCGTAAGTCGGGGCCACACGTCACGAGAATACATCTAAAAGTTTAGATGCTTATGTGGGATACACCATAAGCTGAGAAGGCTAACGCATACGGGCTTCTAACACCAACCTCCGACACGATGTGGTGGATGAACTTGTTGAAGAAATTGACGTATTCCGACGTCGACGAGGGCACCCGAGATGTGCGCTGGAGCCGAGTGTAGAGGGCGGACAGGTCACCTACTTCAAAGACACATGCTAAGTGTCGAGAAGAAGATAACAAGAGAAATTGGGCATATAGGACTTCGAAAGCTCACCAGGGCCGTATGACGAAGATGGGATCGTGAAGTCTCCGGAAGGCACATCCAGTGCTCCGAAGTCCTTGGACGCCGTTAAGGTCTCGTCGCGGCTTTTCTGGTAGACTTTTTTCTTCACCACCGACAGAGCAGTCTCCACGGTCTTCACTCGGTCGCGAAGGAATCGAATCTGAGCGGAGAAGTCGACTACACTAACCAGAGATGATTCGGTCGTAATATACTAACTGTTATGGCCGACTTCAACTGCCTCGAGCGGCGCACTATCTCCTCAGCATTCTGTGCAGAAATGACGTCGTCGATAAGGCTGAAGAGGTCCGTGGGAAAGATGTCGTCCTTAACCGCATTCTGAAGGGAGAAGTGCTCAGCTGCAGCTACCGTGAAGGAACCGAAACCAAAGCTTTATGAGAGAACTACCAATATTTCCTCGTCAGTCATCCTGCTTCTCCTCTGCATCTCTACCAGCTTTCTAATCAGGGGATCCTCGACTCGCCTAGGTGAATGCAACAGAAGTGAACTGCCAGAGACGAGGTTGACTACACCATGAGTAAACGAAATTTACAGTTGCTCCACGTTCTCCTGTCTTTGTGACGAAGAAGACCCTTGGGAAGACGATGATGTCTCAGAACCGAGTACCGAAGCCCTGAAGTCTCGACCATTGCTCAAGAAGGCGTTGCCACGGTGTATGTTGACAAATCTGAACCAATGGTCTGTATATGTTGCTGACCATATCGACCCATATCGGCTGCAAAGTGGTACGCATCTCTTTGTACACGTACTCTTTCTTCTGCCTGAAGTCCACGAGATTGAATCGTGCGTCACACTTGCAACTCGAGTTTGCACACGTCTTGATGATCTTCAGCTCACGCCTTTGCCAATAGGTATTCGCCATCCATGTTGCTCTTGTCAACTTCACCGAGCTAAAGCTGCGGTATCGGCAGGATTGCTCAGAATCTAGATGACTTTCCCCATAATCTTGGTCGGTATTGATGATGTTGCCCTCTCCTCGAGCGTTTTCGTTTTTCTTAGCTTCGGTGATGCCGCTGACCTGCTCCGTAAAACTGTCCTCATTCTTTTCTAAAATACTTGATTTTGTTGAATGTTGCTATGCTTGCTTCCATTTTACTTTATTTTGTAGTGATCTTAGTTTTTGGCTGCTTCTGCGGTGTGTTCAGTTTTGTTTTATGATTTAGTAGTGAGCATAATCACGTCTGAAGATTTCTGTCCGCTCGATAACATGTATACCGAATTCACATCAAACTGGACAATTTGCGATATATCAGAAAATCACTATTTTTGCTTTCTTTAAAATGAACCTATGACCACTAGATGGGTAAATTGTTTGAGATATTTCAGACACTTAGTTTACGGTGTTAGGTACGAGAATTTCCAAAAAGAGTCGTAGTAAATATGTTAATCTAACATTTTCATTTGGTCACGATCTACGCGGTGATGTCAATTATGGGTGGTCTCAATGATCGGGAAGCCGTCATTTCAGCCCACATGGACAAAGACGGAAGAATTCTAATGTTAGCAAGATCCTTGGAGAACAACTTTTCAATAGTTAAACTCAATCTTTTTCAATGCTCTCCACACCTGCCCCAAAGTGATCACAACTCTCAACACCTCCCCAAGTTGATCATGCCAGCTGAAGGGTTTCCTCTCGATATGGAGCCAGAAGTTGCATCAAAATCATGAAGAAAGGGAGAACAACCAGACTACATGACATTAGGTTGTTCTACACAGAATGTCGCGTACATTGTGGCCTTCCTTTCACAGCTATTCGCATCGGTTGTGAGCTCACTTAGGGTTAATTTTTCGCGACATTTCATCTTCTATATTTACTATTTTCCTACATCATTTCCCCATCTGTTTCTAAAATTATAGCTTTTTAACTACAATGGACCAGAAAATGATTATGCGCGCGCCTGCACTGCGACTTCAAATTGAAGAAATTCGCTGCGGAATCTCATCGTTGGTTGGTAACTGCATTTGACGAAGATGTCGTTTTCAAAAGACAGTGCGAGCGGTGGTTTAAACGTTTTGCCACCGTCGACGAAAGTCTTGAACAGGAACAGCACGGAAGCCAGGTGCGAACTTTCACGGGCTGCCGTTGAAGATGATACGACAAGATCGATTTGGGAGCTTGCAGTAGAGCTTGTCTGCTCCAAATCCTATTCCAAATCGTGCTCCAAATCTGAATCCAAATCGAGTTGACACATCCACTACCACCTTGCTGCATGCCCATGCGAGGCCTCATGCCGCAAAAGTCGTTCAGTAGAAAATCGAGAAACGTGGCTTTGCCCCATCTACATACAGCCCTGACATTGCCCCATCCGACTGCCACATATTCCGCTCGATGCAGCACGCCTTGGGTGGGAAAATGTTCCCTGACTACGAAGAAGTCGGGATTTGGGTGACCAACTTCCTCGATTCGCGGCCAGCTCATTTCTTTAAAGACAGGATCCAATCTTTGCGTGTACGTTGGGGAAAGGTTGTTGATAATTGTGGAGTGTATATGACCGAACTAAGTTTGGTTTTAATTACTTTGTACGAACTTAACTTTTCGGACTGAAGCGACATTCCGTGTGGGACACCCTAATACTTATGTAGCATTTCCATGTCAAATTCTAAACTCTTCTGAAAAAGCCTGTGGCCATTGAAATCAAAGTGAACGTCTTCCAAATCCGAACAAGCTTCTTGCCGGTTAAGGTACAGTCTCTCCAAGATGGTTAGAATACTTGTTCAAGGAAAATTTGGGAAAACTCTTAAAAATTGTCTTTGGAAAAGCAATTCAATCAATCTACAGAGAGAAAGCGAATGTTCACATCATCAGAAGGACCATCAAAGTACCAAAGTGAGTAAATAGTAGAGAGAGCTTAGGGCGTAAATTAGACCCGAAAATTTCGTTTTTATTTGGAAATTGTTCAAATCAATTTCGAAATTGTCCAGATTGACGTGAAAATGGTAGAAAAACGTAAAGATGTTTCTTAAAATTCGTAAAATTCCGAAGATTTCATAAATATATACATGAAGAACCCTAAGAAATAGTAGAACATAGTACCAATCAAAATTAACACGTCTGAACTGTGGTTAGTTGTTTTTGTTCCTAGCTGTTTCTGCATTTGTCACATTTTGTTTAGTTTTTGTTTCGCTTTCGTAGTTTCAACTTTGCTCAGTTTTGGCAAATAATAGCGAACGAGGCGAACGAAACGAACGAAACAAACGATAGAAACGGAACGAACATTGACCGTAGATGGTAGAGACGGTGATCTATGTCATATTTAGGTGACGGTTGAATGTTGGATTCTCTCATGCCTACCTTTTCCAAAAAATCGCCTTCTAGGGTAGTGGGCATAGTGGCGAGAATAGAACATTTCGTGCGGCCTGACAGATAAATTCAATTAAATTCTACATCACTTCCACATGAAACAGAACACTTTCGGAGCAAACTGAGCTCATTCCATATTCAGGCGAATGTGTGAATTTTCAAACATGGCACTCAAGGGACCGCGCTGAAGAAGAGCAGAAATCACCTGTATCTCCTGTCGTCCCGTTGATCATCGACTTGCTCGAGCGGGCGCCAGCAGCGTCTCCATTCGTCCCTGTCGCGTGCCAGAGTGGTCCAATGGATCCTCCTCGCTCGAGGGACACGAAGAGCGTCATATCGGTCGTTCAGGGCTTTCACGAAGAGGTCCGACCAACGCGTTGGTGGGCGTCCTGGTGTTCTTTTGACATCCCGCGGAATCCAATCTGTGACGGCTCTCGTCCAGCGGGTGTCTGCGAATCGCATTACGTGGCCGGCCCACCTAATTTTCGACGACTTGGCCCATGCGACAGCGTCTCTGATCTTCGAACGTCGGCGAAGCTCGGAACTCCGGAGGCCTTCTCTCACTTGCGTGAGTCGTGTCACTCCGAGCATCGTCCTCTCGATTCCACGCTGCGCGACGCTGATCGCGTGTTCATCCTGCTTTCGTATGGCCCAGGTCTCTGAGGCGTATGTTAGGGCAGGAATAACAGTGGAGTCGAATAGGTGGGCACGGAGTCGGACGTTCTTCGTTTTCTTCACGACTTCTTCGACGCTATTGAAAGCTCCCCAAGCCGCTCGTTTCCTCCTGCTCAGCTCTGGTGCTAGGTCGTTGGCCATGTTGACTTCGCGACCCAGATACACATAGCTGGAGCATTCGGAGACGTTCGTTCCGTTGAGCGAGAATGGGGCATCAGAAACCCATCCGTTCTTCATGAACATCGTCTTCGTAAGATTCAGCTGCAGTCCAACGCTTCCACATACACGATCGAAGTCGGCCAGCATTCGTTCCGCCTGACTGATGCTCGGTGTTATGAGCACGATGCCGTCAGCGAAGCGAAGATGGTGCAGTTGCCGGCCGTCGAGCTTCACTCCCATGTCTTCCATTCTAGTTCGCGCATGACGTTTTCGAGGGTGGGGCTGAAGAGCTTCGGAGATATCCCCTTACCGAACCCTTCGAAGGTATCCCCTTGCCGAACCCCTCTCCTTACGTCGATGACGACGTCGTTGTAGAATGGAGAGATCTTGGTCGTGAATCCACTGTACAGCTCTCGAAGGACTCTGATGTACTGAGTAGGAACGCCCTGAGTGAGCAGGGCTTCGAGGACCGCTTCAGTCTCGACGGAGTCGAATGCCTTCTTCAGGTCGATGAACGTAAGGCACAGCGGCAGCTTGTACTCTCGCGACACTTCGATAAGCTTCGTAATGTTGTGTATGTGGTCGATCGTGCTGAATCCTCTCCGAAATCCTGCTTGTTCGCATGGCTGTCCTTCGTCCAGCGTTCTACTAATCCTATTCAGGATGACTCGAGTGAACAGCTTGTAGACTACGGAGAACAGGCAGATCGGGCGATAGTTGCCAACGTCGTGCACGTCTCCCTTCTTGTACAGCAAAACGGTCTTGCTGGTCTTCCACTGAGATGGAACCTTGCATTCGGACAGGTAGCGTGTGAAGAGCCGCGCCAAGGTGTTGATGAGCGCTGGCGGGAGATTCTTCAGGTGTTCAGCTCTGATCCTGTCAGAACCGGGTGCTGTACGTTTCTTCACCGACGAGATGGCGTGTCGGAAGAGAGAACAGAGGGGACGACGTATCCATCCTGCGGAAGATGGCATGGGGGCAGGTGGACGTGGCTATCGAAGAGATCGGAGTAGAAGTCGTGGATGACTTTCTCCATGGTCCTTCTGGAAGAGGTGATGGTTCCGTCAGGACGTCGGAGAGCGGTCATCTTGGTCTTGAAGTTGGCGAAGTTCCGGCGGGCATTGCGGATGCTCAGCCCAGCCTCTGCTGCTTCAGCCAACACTTCCGCCCTTCTCTCCTTGAGATCTTCCTTTATCGCCGCTCTGCATAGCTTTGCAAGCTCGGACGTCAGTTGGTAGTTGCCTGACGCTCGTGCTGCTCCACGCTGGCGTATCAGCTCGAGAGTTTCCGGAGACAGGCGTCTCTTGGTGGTCTTCAAGCTCTCGGCTCCCTTAGCACTATCGTGGAGATGGTGCACGAAGCGATCGTATTCCTCGTCGACGTTGTCCATGACGGCATCTTCCCAAAGGCCGACAAGAGAGGTGTAGAGATCCCAGTTGATGATCGTTATGGGATTCCTCTTCTTGAACTTCGCGGCTTTCTCTCCTTGACGCGAAAAGCGGAACCTCGCGCGAAGGAGGCGGTAGTCCGATCCCGTGTAGAACTTGGGGACAACGGAGACATCGGTCAGGCAATACTTGCGATTGAAGATGATGTGGTCGATCTCGTTGTGGAACTGGCCACCGGGGGATTCCCAGGTCCATCGTAGGGAGGGAGGCTTCTGGAACTGCGAGTTTCCATGGATGGTCTTGGTCGACATGATAAACTCAGACAGCCTTTCACCTTGCTCGTTCCACTCCAAACCGTGGGTTCCGATGTGAAGTTCTTCCGGCGACCTTCATGGCCCAATCTTGGCGTTGAAGTCGCCGACGATCACCTTGTAGAAGGTGTGATCTTCCTTATAGAACTTCTCCAGCTCCACGTAGAAAGCCTCGACGTCGTCGTCATCGTAGTCTGATGATGGGGCATACGCGACGAACATAATCAATGCTGGCACGGAGCCACATCGCATCAGTCCCAGACGTCCGATTCGGCTTGTCAGAGACTCATACGAATCCATGTTCATGGCCAAGTGCGTGTTGACGAGGACACCAACGCCGCCTACTCCCCTGCTGTCGCATGTTCCGATGAACAGTTCTTCTCCGGAGTCGTAGGCGGCGTGTAGGGGGTGGTGTCTTCTCGTCTCGGTCAGTCCGATGACGTCGTACTTGATCTTCCTGGCTTGCATAATCAGGTCCTCGACGGATGCTTCCGATGCAAGCGTGCGGGCGTTGTAAGTACAGATCGTCATCCTAGTCCTTCTCAGTTTGCGCAGCCTGGTTAGGCCCTGAGATTTTAGCAGCCTCTCCGTACTCGTCCTTCCCATCGCTGCAGAAATGGGGGCTCTTTCGGGGTCCGGGGAATGAGGCCCTTTAGTGCTGCTGTGTTTGACTGGATTACAACACGGGTAGCTAGTCAGGCTCTGTCGTGCGGGCGGGGTACTCCGGGCAGCCAGCCA
This sequence comes from Heligmosomoides polygyrus polygyrus, assembly GCA_947396885.1. Taxonomy (NCBI): domain Eukaryota; kingdom Metazoa; phylum Nematoda; class Chromadorea; order Rhabditida; family Heligmosomidae; genus Heligmosomoides; species Heligmosomoides polygyrus. Next base: position 87,845,912 of record OX377205.1, read on the forward strand.
GACTGCCCGAAGGTACGGGGCGAGACTTAAGGCGGCCTCGAATCGCCTTACATGTACTCCCAGTCTACCGAGTGCAAGCTTTTGGCCGAGCCGACACAGTTACAATCCGCACAGTCACGGACACATCCACGCACACTGTGCACGAACATGCCGCTCCCACGCACAAGGAACGCATCGACCCGACACAGCAGGAGCAAGGGGTCCATCCCCTGCATCCCACCTGCGTCTCTGGGCAGTACACCGTCGCATTTGGTTCCCCACGGATCTCCCTCGATAGAGAGCCTTCGGGCTCTCTTGTTAAGAGGGATCTCGGGCCGCTTGTCGCAGGGCCACGTGGCGCGTCCCCGGGTGGTGGATAGGGGAATTAAACGCGAACCAAGAGCAGAAATGCAAACGCAAAAAAGGGATTTTCTAACGCTTCTCACAAAAACAGAAACAATCACGTTACAACCATCCATCAGTTTGCTATTCCTCACTACCTTAGTTACTTGTAAGCCTAGAAACACAATAAGTTTCCTAAAAGCAGAAGAAATTGCAGATTAGAGCTCGGCTGGGACGCGCGATTCTCATCAGGGAGGCCGCAAATCTCACACATGACAGGGTCTTCTGTAGATTCTTTTGTTAATTGCAACAGTAAACCCTCGGAAGAATGCAGAGATCGATGTATGTAATGATGTAGAGTTCCCATAATACATGTACATGTATTGATATTAATCGCTGATAAGGTCATGCAGCCATACCTTATAGTTGAATAAGATATAAGCTCCCACAGCGGCCGCATAGTGTGGGAATCTGTGGGAATGAAAAAACTCAAACAAAAGCTGTGGTCATCAGAGGATCTATTAGATTAAAGTCTGGAGACCATTCCCCACGAATTGCGTGACTGCGCCGCAGCAACACAGCAACCGCGCCCCAACACTGGAGTAAGTATGGCGGTAGCGAATTCTGGTTAATTTTCATAATTCAGTCTCCGAAAATAGCGAGCCCTGATGAGAATCGCGCATCCCAATAAAGTTCTAATCTGCGGGTGCTCCTGGTTTTAGTAGGAGGCCACTTTGCATTTTCCTCTCGAACCCAACGTCGAATGGATCAAATACATTGTTCGACAGGATATGAAAAGTTGCGCTAATCACAAGGACACAAAAACGATAGCGACTTTATCGAATGGAAATCGAAATAAAAAGCTATAGACATCAAAGAATAATTTTTCGCGATTGTAAGCACGAGAGCGAAAAAACCAAAAGAAAACATCTAAAACGAACGCGAGAAGTGGGTTTGCTTGATCAGCTCGATTCCGGGATAGTGGGGAATGGAGGGAAAAAGCGCAGATGAAATGAAGGAGAGGGAAGAGGTGTGAGAGTTTCTCTCCTAAAAGCAGGAGCAGCGTCATGAGAAGCATTTAATACATTCGAACAACACGAAATTGCAAACATAAAATGGAATACAGTGGACGAATCCCGGCCTCAAGTGTTCTCGTCTACCGCCTAATGCGAATTCGTCAGATGGGATAGCAAAAAGTCAGCCTCTCGGCCACGTAGAGAGAACCACGCATCCCAGCACACATCGAGTTTCCCACTGCTCCTGCTCTTAGGAGACCCCCTCCCCTGATAGGACCACCGTCCGATATAAACATTGCAAATGGTCGAAGAAGATTAAAGAAAGGATGAAATAGTGACACGTTTACATCAACAAAACATGGCGAATTCACGCGTTAGAATAAACAGTGAAAAACAGTGTAAACATTGCTCCTGCTTCAATCGAATCAGAGTTATGCGTTGACAACAAGAACTCCTCGGTTTTCCCCAGTCCCCGACAATTCCTCAGCATCGCCTGACATCGAAAACGACTTGTACATACTTCTCATCCACATTGCCCCCCCTTCCCCCTTCACCCTCCTTCCACCCTCGTAGCTGCCCGCAATAACAGTGATTCCAATCAACATGTCGAATCGAAGCTTCAATCAAATCAGAATAATACGCTGACAACAACAACTTCACGGTTTTTACAGTCCACCCCCCGACAATTCCACCGCTCCTCGCTTCATCGAAAACCACGTGTTAATACTTCTCCTCCACATCGCCCTCCCCCCTTCCCCCTCCACACCCTCCCTCCAACTCCACCCTCATAGCTGCCCGCAACGGCGATTGAATAAGAAAGAGCAAAAACAGTGGCAACAGTGATTGCTATCGAAATGTCGAAGCCACGAAAACCCGCGCTTCTCGGGTTTTCACGGCTTCTAGACGGTTCGCGGGCGCTCGGACGACCGCTCACGGCCGTGGCGGATCGATAAATGACCTTATGACGAGCCCCTATCGATCGGTCATCTCTCGCCATTAACTTACGCACTTCTGGTTAACTTACTCTTCGGATTCTTCTTTACTCTAGATTAGGAAATCATGGGAGCCCAAAATTCAACAATCCCAGTGATTCCGCTCCTAGGAGCCCCCCCCCCCCCGATAGGACCATCACTCGATATAAATATGTACTTCAAATGATCGTAGCAGTTTAAAGAAACGCAGAAATCCTGACACGGTTACATCATCAAAACACGGCGAATTCATGCATTGAATAAACAGTAAACACAATAGTCTTCTTCAATCCACTCAGTTATACGTTGACAACAACTTCTCGCTTTTTCCAGTCCCCGACAATTCCATCGCTTCTTGTGACATCGAAAACGACATGTACATACTTCCCCACCATTTCGCTCCCCCCTCCACCCTCGTAGCCACCCCCCAATGAGGATTGAACATCACTAGTCCTCAGGATAGATCAGGATCGAGCACATACATGACAACATGACAACAGTGATTGTAATCGACATGTCGAAGCCGCGAAAGCCCGCACCTCGCGGGCTTTCGCAGCTTCTAGACAGTTCGCGGGCGTTAGCACGACCGCTCCCGGCCACCGCAGACGGAAAAATGAGTCGGTGATGCTTAGTCATCCTTTACGAGAATCTTTACACGTCCTGTGCAAGTTACGTGCAAGCCCTGCGCAAGTAACTTACGCAGTAAGTAACTTACACACTTCCGGCTAACTTAATTGTAAGTAGTACACATTGTAAGTATGTTATACTTTGCTTACAAGCGACCTTACCCCTTCCTGATCACGCTTAGTCAACCCTTTCGTGCATCTTTACACGTCCTGTGTGAGCTACGTGCAAGTCTAGTCTCTAGCAAGGTACTTAGTCACTTCTGGGTTAGTTACGCGTAAGTGAAAAAGCCCTCTGAGCCTCCTCATCTACTTGCACGCTAGTTGCGCGTAACATGCACTTCTAGGGCCCTAGACGAACCTCGCGGAATGCTAGCATGGCGTGTCGCAGGTTACTTAACCGCGGGAAATACGGTACAAGTAACTTGTACGCAACGTACGAAGGCAGAAGTAAGTTAATTCGCAGCCCTTAAGACGCAAGTATCTTACCTAAAGCTTCCGAGACGGTGACCATTTGCTTACGTGCATCCTTTCGCGTCCTACGCATGTTACTTGCTAGCTTAAGCAGTGAAAATTAACTTACGCACTTTTACGTATCTTGCGCACTAGCTCTCAATTAACTTACGCACTTTTACGTTACTTACGCACAAGTAAACTGCGCCTTAAAGGCCATTTTAGACCCCTTACGTAACTTACATAGGTCATCGAAAAGATACAAGTAACTGATTTCCTAGTATTTCGGGGCCCAGGTTAGTTAATTTAGAGGTCTTAAGCCACAAGTAACTTGTCTCCACTTTTCTGAGCAGTGTTGCGTAATCAGTGTAAACGTTAGGGCCGTTCATAGTTCGCGACAGCATCGACAAGATGCGACGAGAGCGCAGCGTGCGCGGCGTGCGGAAGTATGAACAGGCGACAGCAGCGAATGGAGCGACCAGAGCGACAAAAGCGACTGAAGCGACAGTGCCGGCGCTCGAATATGAACACTTTTCGGCGGCGCGCGATCGATTTGCATGTTTTGCACGGGCGATGAGTCGCTCTTGTCGCGAAGTATGAACACTCCCTTAGCTGTTACGCCGGTTGCGGCAGCGGCACAGTGGTAGTGTTCTTGCTTCGCAGGAATGCGGTCATGGATTCGACTCCCGCAAACTCTATGACTTTGCGTTTTGCGATTTATGGTCAGTTGGATCCTTCGTGAACATTTTCGCGCTTATGTATGCACTCGTCCCTTAAAAGTATCTAGAACCCACTTCGCGATGTTGCAAACACACCAAAAACTCCCCAAGGTGCCCTTAAGAAGGTCTGAATAAGCCCAAACATGGGCGAAAATTATGCAACAACCTAATGTATTGTGTGTCATCCTTAATTGATCCGGAAGCAGTTCATGTTGATTTGAAAGAAGTCGAATTTGAGCAGGGAAGGCATCAGTCTGAATTCAAAAGGGTACAGTTTCGTTTGAAATTTAAAACATATTAAGGGGAAATTGTATGCAAACGATCAAGGAAGGTAGTCAAGCATAAATCCCTGATAAGGGAAGAGTCTGAAGCGTATATCTGAACGGGGGGAGCGAGTTATATAAGGAGAATCCCCACCCTCAATTAGTGGAAAATTGTGTTTATTTTTTGCCAAGTCGTTAAACCCAAAGAGTAAGGGGTCGTTGTAGTTACAATGTGATCGGCGCCTCACAAGTTTGTGGGTCTTGTACGCCCTCGATGCCTCTGCCGGCAAACGGTTCGGAGCGCAGTGGATAGTGAGGTTGCTTCATTCGAGGAAGGTCGGCGGCTCGGTTCTTCTGCCCTGCTGCATCTTTACATTTCAACTGATTAGTTGAGATTTGGGGATTCTGACGTCTATGCCATTTTCAGACGTTTTTGCCTAATCTTCGAGCTTGGTATTCAACATGTGTGGCATTCAACATAGTGATGCATAAATGTTTAATATCAGTGATACACAGGTACAAAGTGCTTGGAGCAGCACTGAGCACAATACGCGTACACAGCGTATAAAGACTGCAGGCTCCTCACAGATTGTTTCCCTACATGGACCAATGACCTCGGAAAAAATCATCCTGCCCGGATTTTCAAAAGAGACGAGGATCTGACGTCAGAGGTGGATCAAATGAGAAACGAGGTATGCGGACCCCGCATATAACTTAAACAACATCGATACACTCTTTCCCTCATCTTTGCCTGTCACTGGAAATCAGAGGTCTACTGAAGCTTTTCTGGAACCTAACACCAACAATGTCCGCCGATGTTCGAGTGGTGATCCACTCGCTCACGCTGAAGTGTGGTCCGCCTTTAGATAAGGAGCCTTCGAGGGAATGACACCAACCTTAACGAACGGATGGGTACCATACTCAAGGACCTCGAAGCACGTCAACCTAAAGTTGACGAAGACGTTGTTAAAAATCCGGTCAGTAATAAGCAAGTCCCAAGAGAGGTACTCTCCACAGTGTACAGCTGGAAAATGCGCAGAAAACGTCTGAAAAGGTTAAAGACGTCAGAGTCCCCCAAATCTCAACTAATCAGTTGAAATGCAGAGATGTAGCAGCGCAGAAGAACCGCACCCCCGATCTCCCTCGCATAAAGCAGAATATCCGCTGCGCTGTCGCCTGCGTACAAGACCCCAGAACTCGTGATGCGCCGTATTCCATTGTAACTTCAAGATCCCCTACTCCTTGGGTTTAATGACCTAGCAAAAAATAAACACATTTTTTTGTAATTGAGGGTGGGGATTCTCCCTATATGACTCGCTCCCCCTGTTCAGACATCCGCTTCAGACCCTTCCCTTGTGAGGGTTACCTAGCAGTAAAAGCTACGCGGTACCCCAATTCAGAAATTTTTCTAGTCGTAGGCACGTTATGACATGCATTGGTAAAATGATAGAAACACCAGTATTTTTTTTTCTTTTCATGTGAGTCTAACAGCTGCTCCGGACCCCGCTTTCAATAGCGAGTGATGGTCTTTATGGTTTTGCGTCAGTTCTATTCGGGTCGGTTAGAATAACCACACTATGTAATAACGCGCTAAACGATGAGTCATACTATTGATCGGCGATGAGTCATAAAATAGAAAGGAAATGGCTTGCTCATACTTCGCGACAAGAGCAACTCGTCGCCTGTGCAAAACACGCACATCGACTAAACTGAGCGCGCTGTCGAAAAGTGTTCATACTCAGGCGCCGGCGCTGTGGCTCAAGTCGCTCTTGTCGCTGCTGTCGCCTGTCCGCGCTTCCGCGCGCTGCGCTCTCGTCGCTCCCGTCGCCCGTGCAAAACATGCAAATCGATTGCGCGCCGCCGAGAAGTGTTCGTACTCGGGCACCGGCGCTGTGGCTCCAATCGCTTATGTCGCTCTAGTCGCTCTTGTCGCTACTGTCGCGAAGTATGAACAGGCCCAAAAATAGGGGGAAAATCGTGGGAGGGGAATTCGGGCGCGAAAATAACGGGAAACACCCAGGCGTCTTGTTCTTGCCTGAGAACTTCAGCCCTGAGCAGTCGACGTAGCTGAACACGAATCTGAAGTTCGTTTTTGAAGTGTCGATAGCCGTCAATCAATATTGATCAAATTATCGATTTTTCTGGATGTAGTTCAGGCGGTCGAAAACTTCCGTTCTAGAGATGGTCGAGGTCGCTGAGGCGTAGTTGATGAATGTTATGTTTTTGTAGTCTCTATATGCATTTTAAAGTCCTCGCCCGGTTATAATGAAATGAAGATTCTCTGAGTATTTCATAGCATTCAAAAATGCTGGGTTTGGCGCCAGTTCTATTCGCGTCGGTTAGAATAATTATTTTATGAGCAAATCAACCAGGATGCGGTAGTTAGCGAATAGAACATGGATTATCGAATGCTTCTCCAGTCTTGAATGTCTTTCTCTGGGCTGGAACGGAACGATCTCCGAAGGTTTGAATGCGCGTGGCCCTGCTAGTACATACAAATGAGGGTAGAAAATGTAGGAACACAATCTCGCGGTGAGGAGTTTATTTTTCAGTGATTTATTGCGCTTACTTCTCCCCCATGAATAAGCCTGAGACTAAGCGGCAGCTTCCACAATGTTAGAGGAAAGGTTAAGCAACGAGAGAAGCTGAGGTCAAGACTCTGTCTTCCGTTGGGTGAGATCAGAGCATCAAAAAAAAAATCAAGCAGGAAATGCTAACGCAAGAAGAGAACTTAATAGTGCGCCCGTTGTCATAAGCCAGGTAGTGTCACGCCATGTGAGCCACCGTCGTTCGTGGATCACAGGTCACAGATTATGGCCCAAAATGTCGTAAATCGTAGAAAGCCAAAAATCGTCGTAAATCGTAGATCGTAGCTATGCACACCCCCGTTCACAATTAACATTGGATCCGACGTCGATTCAACTAATTAGAACCCGTCATTTTTTTCAAACCAGGTCAAAAGATTTATGCGAATAATGGCATTTTTGAAAAGCCTCGAATCTTGAGATGATTCAAGGAAGGGCAGCTTTAATAAGAACGGATTTTCGGATAATTCAAATAACTGATTTCTCCTGGATGTCAATATCGGATAACCGAATCGAATATGTCACCAGGGGCCAGATTCATTCATCAACGATACTGCCGTTATCGTCTCACTGCGGATTCACCATATCGGCCTATGTAGTAGGTGATACAGAGAGATAAAGAGATACAGATGCGATGCGATGATGTACCTATACCGGCCGCTAAGCGGTTGATGAATCTGGCCCTTGATTTCTAATCAAAATCAGTTGCCTGAATTACTCAAACATCTGATAGGGTGAAAATCAGCCCCATGCGAATCGTTCTAATCGTATGATCCAGGCTTTTCAAAAAACATCATCGCTCGCAGAATCCTTTCAACCGATGTATGAAAAAACGGTACTATTGTACTTTTGGTACCCCACTTAATCTTGTTCAAAATAGGTCAACTAGGGGTAATCTGCCATGGGAAGAACGAATATCATAGTCGTTTATTGCGGAAATGTCTTATAAGCCCGCTATATTAGGTTGGAATCGCCCAGGGCCTTGCGAAATAGCGCGCGCTGGTAAGAGACGCAGAGACTCCGCCCCCTACCAGCACGCATTCGCGGCCGTCTCGGGTGGGGGGAGGGGGTTACCATAGTATCCTTGGCGCGCAGGCGTAGCGACTAGATACTCGCAGCGAATTAAATGCAGTCTTATCTCCTCGTTTCGATTACAGATTCGGTCTTATTTTCTTCCGAATAGGGCAAGAGAGGGACCTCTAGGATGAAGGCAATTTTATCACGGGTGTCCTAGTGGGCCCACACCCCGGAGTCCCGTCCCCTGTCTAATTATGTGCTCTCCTTCGCGTGAGCGAAAGATAGCACACAACAGAGCTTTCAAGCCTTTTCGAGATTTCAAGGCTTATGCCCTGGCTAACCTCTGCTGCAGGCTAGGGGCGGCGAAATAGTGCGCATTGTTAGGAGGAGTAGTCTGCGTCTCTTATCAGCGCGCGCTATCTCGCAAGGCCTTGGGCGATTCCAACTTAATATAGCGGGCTTATAAGGCATTTCCGCAAAAAACGACTGTGATATTCGTTATTCCCATGGCAGACTACCCCTAGTAGACCTATTTTGAACAAGATTAAGTGGGGTACCAAAAGTACAATAGTACCGAAAAAAATTAACGTATCCGGATTATCCGAATCGGCGTCGAATCCAATATCGCTAGTTTACAGCACGGCTCGGCCGAACGTTGGTAAATTGACTGTTTAAAAGGAAGTCGGAACAGAACCTCTGATTAAGCCACTAGCACGATTCTGACGAACACACCCCCGAATGGTTAGGGCCTGTTCATACTTCACGACAGCAGCGACTGGAGCGACAAGAGCGGCTGGAGCGACAACGCCTGCGCTCGAGTATAGGCCCATGCACACTTCTGCGACAGGGCGGCGCGGCCATGATGAAGCATAGGGCTGCGACGGACGCGGCGCGACACTGCGACACGTGCTGCAAGGAGGGGTCATGCACACTCTTGCGGCTGTCGCGGCGGCTATCGCAGGCGACGCCGCGCTATGTGCCGCAAGCTAGAATGGTTCAAGCCATTCCTGGCGGCGCGGTATCCATAGGGACATCGGTCCCGTTGCCTAAAACGGTGCTCTAACGCGCCCGCGCAGCCACCGCCGGATTTCGCGGAGGTAGCCGTCGCCCCACTTGCCGCGCCGCGGTGTCGCAGAACTGTGCATGGGCCTTATGAACACCTTTCGGCGGCGCGCGCTCTGTCTTAATCGATTTGCACGTTTTGCACGGGCGACGAGAGCGACGAGAGCGCAGCGCGCGTGGCGTGTGCAGCATGCGCAGAGACAACAGCGACTGGAGCGACAGCGCCGGGCTCGAATATGAACGCTTTTCGGCGGCGCGCGCTCGGTTTTAATCGATATGCATGTTTTGCACCAGGGGTGTGCGTTTAACGATTAACGATTTACCGATTTACCGGAATTACCGGCATTTTTCGTTAAAACTTTTTAACGAAATTTAACGACGAAAAAATCCGTTAAGTCGCATTAACGACTTTTTGTGCCCATTTTTAAAATTTTGCTTCCTCTCCATGTAAATCCATTTTGATCGATTTTTTTGGATGAGCTTTCGCAGTATACCAAGGAAACCTTCTATGTACTTGAATCAGGGTAGATAATCAATATTGTTATCTAGTTTCGATGCATTTTCCTTTTGTTGGCATTTTCTTTATTCCTTAACCAAATTATTTGCCTGCGACCCCACTTTTCTTCGCCACAGTCGTTCCGTGCTTTCCGACTTCCTGGTCCGTTTCTTGCGTTTGATTGCTACATATTAGTTGTTCCTAATTACCAACCATTCAGTTTTTTCACAGTTTTTGTGATGTTTGCTTCGTAAGTGGGGTTGAAAAGCATAGGAACGCAATGAAAACGTTACGAAACGCAAGCTATGCGAGTAGGGCTAGGTATTTCTGATAAAACTCTACAAACGCACACTCTATAAGTTGTCCCCCCTCTCGATTGAAATGTTCGATTCTATATGCATTGTTCACGGCGCACTCCAAAGGCAAGCTGGAGAGCCTTAGAACAATTCCTGAGTAGGACCGCTAAGCATTTCCGTTAAAACTCCCTAAACACTCACTCTACAAGCTGTCGCTCGCTCTACAGATTGTCGCTCCCGCTCAAAAGCGTTCTTTTCGGCAATCGACCAAAGCCTATGCGCGGTACTGTATATGTAGATTAGTATAAAAACTGGTACTTTACAAGCTGTCTATCGCATAAAGAGTTTTCGAAGGTTTACGAAAGAGGTATATCTTTAAGGGTGCAGATCCGGCTCTAGCAAGAAATTTCCTTCATGTATGTGGATTTTTTCGCCTAATATGCGAATTTACTTTAATAGCGTTCATCAGTTGGAGCGCAAAAGTCTGCTGAGTGGGCTCAGGTTTTGTAAAAAAAAAATCGTCAAGAAGAAAAAGAAAAGCTCAAAAACGTTGACCTGCGATACGATGCACCTTGGACCTTCCCAGAAGCTGGACGACTTTCTACCAGCTAAAGGAACTAGGCATAGTAAGAAATTTCCTATTTTAGAAGTCTTATTACTGTTTGGTTTCAAAATTTTCATGATTTCTCTCTCTTTGCAATTTTGTTGATAATAGATGGACTTTTGTAATTTGCTGCGAAGATGAAGGCATAGTTATATAATTATCATGCAGATGGAGTCGAAACAAATTCAGTAAGGAAAAAAAGGTCTGGCTTTTTACATGCTAAAACGCAGCCAAATTGAAAGCAGCTAGGAGACATTTTATTCAACGAATTTACCGTTTTTAACGCAAAAATTTCTCGTTAAAAGGCGGTCGTTAAAAATTTACCGAAAAAAATTTAACGCACACCCCTGTTTTGCACGGGCGACAAGTCGCTCTTGTCGCAAAGTATGAACAAGCCGTTATCGTACACCGATTAGCAATGGAGCGCAGAAACTTTCGGGCGCCCTGCTCCTTAACCTCTCCCCCGGTCATTTCGTCACTTATCTAACACGGTCTGCCTGGTGAGGCGTTTTGTTGCTGTTGTTTCTACGATTCGACTTATTCTGTGGGGGGTTTAGTTGGGAAATGACTATTTGTTTGAAGAACCAGACAAGGGAAGGGGTGTGGTGCATCCAAGCTGCTCGTCTGGAAACTGCTTTCGACGCTCAGGGGGAGCTCGCAGCTGGGTTCTGCGAAGCTCAGGGGTAGCTCGCAGCTGGGTTCTGCGCTCTTCGAGCGCAGAAGCGAAGCCCATCCAGCTCGAAAAATGCGCAGAAAACGCGTGAAAGTTGTATAGACGTCAAAACCCCTCAAATCTCAACCAGTCAGTTGAAAGGCAAAAACGCCGCAACACTGGAGGACCAAACTCTCGAGCTCGCTCGCATGATGAATGCCATTATCCACTGCGTCCCGAGCCATCCGATCTTAGTGTCATCGCTGGTGTACAAGAGCGTATGTAAGACCCAGCGTAAAGTTTCTGCGCTTCATCGTTAGTCGTATACGGTAACTATTCGGGGGTGTATTCGTCAGAAGTGTTACATATTACGCCACTATAATCTGCAAATCTCACCGCAACTAGATACCACCTTCATAAGCGTCTCCTGATAAAACTGCTAGACCCCGTTCATACTTCCGACGCTGAGCGACCCGATCGCATGTATAGTGGCCAAATTGATCGATCGCGTCGCTTAATCAATGTTGCCCCAATATGTGGCGTCGCGTCGCTCGGCGCCGAAGTATAAACGGGCCAGCAGTTAGACAGCAGTTAGGCCGGGGGCATACTTCCATCGCCGCGATGCCATCGCGGCGCTCAATTCATGGCCATTTCGCCGCACGCGGTCGAATAGTCAAAGGAAACTTCGCCGCGGCCGCCGCAACAGTGGCGGTCGGCATGCGCGATGGCTTCCCGCGCTCATCGCCGGCATGGCGTACTTTTTCGCGCCGCGCGCGCTGTTTAGCGTTGGTCCTGGGCAGATCGCCGCCGCGCTCCCTTGCAGAGCGATGAGCGATGCGACGAGCACTGAGAAATTCAAATTCTTTCGCGTCGCTCTGCAAAACTCATTGCCGCTATTCCATCGCAGAGACGGGAAGTATGCACGAGGCCTTACGGATCCATGAGCAGGCCGATTTCTCATGACTCATCGGCTCCAGAAGATGTTCTGATTTTGTGTCCATGGAACATCTGAATAGTCAGCTTTTTGGCAAAGATGTGTGTCTCAGACAGTCTTTACACAGGTTCACATAGGTCGCCTTTACCATGAGAAATAAGTGCAATCCGATTTGGGAGAAAGACCATGTGGTGTTTTTGCCGAAGAGTTAGACAGGGGGCTCAGGTAACTTCATGGATGTGGAGGGGGGGGGGGTACAGAGAAGACGGGCAATTCCCGAAAGTGCGGTTCGTCCTTCATCCCTCCTCAAACACGGATTGCGCTATTCACCATTATTCTTGGGCCAGCTGACCAGTTGCCCATGTCTACTGGTCAACTAGCCGGGGTCATTCCCGAAGGCCTTCAAGGTCACGGTAATTTGACCCGATGCGGTAGCGCGATGCAACCGGAGGTGTCATGGCGTCCTTCGCTCTGGGTTCACAGTCACACCTATGCATCCTTCATAAATGCCACTACCCTGCCCAACTCGGCGATTTCCTTCTCCCTCCTATCTGCACTGCTCCTCTTGGTCATTACGGTAGTTAGCCGTGGAGCGAATTTGCATCGCGCTCTATTCATGGGGTTCTAGACAGCGTTTCTCGGCATTTCGAGTACTCTCTTGTGCTGTGCATGCTTCGCTGCTATTCTGACGAATTCTTCACTGTTTCAGTGTCGAGATGCAGTTTCTGAACACGGACATCGTCCTGGAATTGTGTGCGCGTATGGACCTGCCCACGTTATCCAGCTTTGCGGCGGCCTACCCCGAGTGGGAATCGTTGGTTTTGCGGACCATCCAGAAAAAAAGTTGGGGCATCAAAGCGGTAAGTGAATTGGCGCCGAACTACGCCGAATTATAAAAATCAAGCAGAGACCAGATGCCTGCTTCAGCCGCGGTTGCTGCGCTAGTGCAGCTCAGTTGCGCTGTTGAAATCGCATTGTCGCCGTACTTGTAGTGTTTCATCTGATGTTCAGTATCTTGTTGCACTCCTAGTTTATGGTGGCTGCTCTTAGACGATTTCATAAGAACTGAATGCGTTCAGTATTGAAATATATCGAACTTACTCATTCTTTAGAAAAGAACTGTATTAAAATTGAAATCAAAATAAATAACAGAAAAAGTGAGTATATATAGCATTAGTAACTTAGGTCGGGGCGTTTGCAAATGATTACGACGTGAAGTACATTGCGTTGTCTGCGTCAAAAAGGTTAATTGAACAATGATGCCTTTGCGATTTTTATTTTTATTTTACTGCTGTGAACTGTTTGTTATTTTATCCAAACACTTGATGGATCAGTTTTAGAACGACTTGTTAGTGCGTGAGATTTGGGGTTCCATTTTTCCAGTAACCTAAACTTTGCAAGCTTTTTCTGAAATGTCGTGGTCTGAATTATGACAATACCAGACGTTCAGCGGCCTACCGGACGCCAAAAGTCTGGTTGGGGGCTTCGCCGTCAAACCCCGAGAATAGAACAACCCCACCCCACCTCGATCTGGTTGGGGCTTCGACGCCAAACCCCGAGAATAGAACAGCCCCAATATTCCTCCTTTCTTCTTTGGGTCTGCTTACAGTAAAAAAAAAATTGGTTCTGCTGTATAGATTAGTGCAGTGGGATATGGCTAGGTCCAGGGTTAGGGCAAATTTCCTTACATACAGGAGCATTAAGGAGCTAAACTCGTTGCTGAACAACTATGAGCGCGTCGTGGGTTACTCTGTTCAAGTTCTTAAGATCTTACTATCTCGTGGCCACATAGGAAGTTAGATGTATTAATGGCATGTTTTAATGGTCTGTGTTTCTGCAATAGAGTTTTATCTGCTGTTCTATAACACTTTTTTCATTTTTATTGAATATTTACGCGTGTGACTGTAGCTCGCGTCTTTAAATAAATAAATAAATATGTTAGGGCAGAATTTTCACTGCGCATATGAAGCCCATCCACCTTCCATCACACGCCTGCTCGCGGTTTACTCTCCGAAGCGCTCGTTCTCTACGTGTCGAGAAACAGGTAATGAGAGTCCCAATCCGGCGCTTAATCAGCAAAATCATAATTACAATTAATCGGTGTTGGTCGACACCGCTTACTGTCCGACGGCAATAATACTCCTCCGAATCCCATGGTCATCTATGGCACTCCTTGTGCACTCTGACACACGTGCAACGACTTCTGTAAGCCGTCTTCAGAAATCTGACACATACTGAAGGATGTTGAGGGAAAATGCTGCCCCCCCCCCTTTATTCACGCTCCCCCTCTAATGGTCCTCCTTTGTTGGCACGCTGAACGACGTCTGGGGCATGCCTCCTGAATCTCTACGCTCTGCACTCTGTCCCCATTCATACTCTGATGCGTAGCCCCTTGAATATCTCCTAAACTTGGACGATCAGCCGCCAAGGATATAGTTCGCCAGCAATCACCCATGGTTAAGCTCAAGGAAAGCCCGGCTGGCATACGCAGCGCTATCGTAGGCATCTTTTGGCTTCAAACCCCACTCTCCGTGACGGATTCCGAGTGGGTTTGACATCTCTAGGATGCTTGGCTTGTCTCGCCTTCAGACTAGACGAGACGAGAGAGCAGTTCTAGTTATGTTGTACAAACTTCTGACAGGAAGGCTGTCCAGTGGCCAAATTGGGTTTTTGGTGATGACCAATTCTCGGCGCAAAAGTGGTAATGGGATCCTGTCTTGCACCGAGGACGGTCTTTTTTGAGCTGTCCCTTCCAAACTAAGAACTGGAACTGATACCTGGACAGGCAGGTTGGTGTAGTTTACTTAATATGTTGTTGCTCATATTTTGTGTTACGTTGTGTTGCGAAATCGTTTAAGGGTGGGCACCACCAACTAGGATTGCACCCAATTATGTCCCGTTCCTATTTCATAAATTGATCAATAAATAAGTGATGTAATTTTTTTGGTTAAGATTTATCCAAATTGAAATTTACTAATAATACTTGGGGCAGGGCGGGCATGAGAAAAATCGCATTATCACGAAGGGGTTGACGATAGCATTGTTTGAGCACGTTTCAGTTCCATTCTAACGTAGTTTCTGTGGAATCTTATGTGGTTTTGCTGAAAAATCGAGCACTAAATGTTGTTTTTCAAGCATGCGGCTATCACTGTTACCTATTATCAGTTAATCGCCGGAACTCGAATTAAAAGATGTTAGAGATCTGAAATGAGGCGGTGCGGGAACTTTCAAGAAGGGTGAATAGAGGCTTCAGAGAAACCTCGAAGCATCGCCGATCACTCTTTCTTCCGTCACAATAGTCCTTTTTCAACCTTTACAATACTCTTCGATTATTCTGTTGTAATTGGACGAGGAATCTGCAAAACAGGCTTCCTCATGATCACAAGCCTTTCCCTTAGGTTCTAAAAGCCATATATCGTCATAAACTCGATTACTTTCGCCAGTGTTTTACTATATTTGATGTGATTTTTTCCCAAGGAATATCACTTCGCATAATACTATTTAGATTAAGAGGAGCAGATTTACCGATAGATCGTGATCGATTACAAATTCGAAAAATCGATTAAAAATTCAGTTCAGTTCGATTTCTGAAGCCTTCAATTATTTCGTTAGCGGTTGAATGAACATCTCGGCTATGAACCGAGTTCTTAAACTCCTAAAGACAACAACGAACTCAGGGAAGAAGTGCAGGAGCACTCGGCACACTCCAACGGTATTATCAATGACGTAGGTTTTTTTTGTATCTTAAGCACCAGAGGGATGGGTCATATAAGTCAAGTACTATCAATACTTCAAGCACAGTTTTCCAACATGTGTCTGTAGGGGAAAATGAAAACCACCAACAATGGACACCTGTGAAATAATAAGAAAATGTGTTACATTTTCAGAAATTTCTTGAAAGTGCCGAGTTAGGGACCCCAAAATCTCTCAATTGAATCAAGCGGTCGCGGGCTAAAAAGTCGAGCACCTGCCCCGTACTATGAAGCAGTATTTCCATCGAACCGCATATGATTGGGTGGTATTGTATTGTGCGACGGTCCGAGTCCACGGTAAAATTCAGGGGTTCTATCTCGGTACACTCAGCGGCTTTACAAAAATTGAATCCAGTTTTCTGCCATATGAAGATACAATTTCTGAATCCACCTATTTTTCGCACACTTCCATCCAAATTTTCTGCACTTGACGTCTTCTACCGGTTGTTGATGCAAGTCGGCTGGTACAGATAAGGGGCTAACTAGCCAATGTTTCACATGACAACGAGCTGGAGCAGTCGACTACAATTCACAATGCTTTGGACGTTTTTCTTCTTCTACGCGTTGGCTGTTTGCTTTTTAAAGCGCATCGAGGAGGAATTAGGTTGACAATCGCTGATTTTCGAATAAGTTCCCGAAGAAGTCAGCAGTTACCACTTGAGACATTACGCACACTGCCAGTATTTTTGAAGAACACCTCAGGCGGGATTTTACTCCAGACGCTGGCTGGCTCGGCGTTATGATTTCTACCAGTATCGATTCGGCGGCACAGATGATCGATATTGACAGCCTTCATAACACCGCGTCACTTTACGGCAGAAGTGTAAATCCTGCCTTATTTATGTCAGAAACTCGTCGCTATCTTTTAAAGTTTAGCCGCGATCCGAATTCGTTGGAATTATTGCATTTTCATGTTTTTCTGCATTTTCCATCACAGCTGATAGAACAGTAAATGACTTATTTCAGTCAGTTCGTTACGGGTGTGCAATTCTGGAGTATTGCTCATTGGACAAGTCAGAGGAGCCTGTTGTACCGCTCCTTCAATGTTGCTTGGAGAAGGGCAAGAAGAAATCTCATTCGGAAGACGCATCGAAGGCTAGCACGTCAGCATTCACTTTGGAAGAAAGGATTAGGGTTCGTCTTTGAACAGCAACTTCCAAGTACTTGCTGAATTACAGCATGCAATTTCCACGTCAAATTGGACACTTTTCAAATCTAATGGGACATTTAAGCAAATTGAGCGATTTTGGAATCAAACTGAACGCATTCCAAGTCGGAACGAGGTTTTTCTAAAAAAGATAACTAGAGATTCTCCAAAAAAGCCAGAATAGTTTATTGTTCAAGGACAGTTGTCGTCTGGCTTTTCTTGAAATATTGATTCACCTGCCCCAATAAGTGAACATACTGATTGAAACTTTTATGGGCGAAAAATTAGAAAATGAACTTTTAACTTGACTGGAAGTCATTTTGTGAACTGAGGCGAGTGAGAATAGTCTGCGCCATGAACTTTGCTAGATCATCGCAATTTTTATTTAATTGATAGCAAAAATTTGGTTTAACACAGCTTTAAGCGGTACAACAAGAACAGATCATCCTTTCTAGTGCATTGAGGTAGATAAAGTAAAAATTTCACAAAAGTCGAAGCAAATTTTCCGTGGACAAGAAATTTTCTGCGCATTGTGGTTTGTGAGAGTCACGTTGTATTCAGTGGTTGTCTGTCATTTCTTATTGAGAAAGTAAATGAATGTCTAATTCTATCGAAATTGGCCTAGATCGGTTGACCACAATGGCAGAATACATCAGAGCTGCATAAAATTATTCATTTCCTACAACAAAATGCTGTAAAGGGGTGCCATATATGGTGACCCCTTTCCCGGATCTACTTAGTGGCAATTATTCTAGCCATTTTGGAGATTCGCTAGTCTCTGATCGGTCAATTTTAGTATGGAAGAAGCTCGCTTTAAGATTTGAAATTTGATAAGTTTGATTTTAAAAGCGGGAAGCTTGCTTAGAACAGTGTCCTATTTGATTTGAGAAGCGAACAATTTGGCTTGAAAAGTGTCCAATTTGATTTAAAGAGTATCCATTCTAGTTTGAAAAGTGTAGAGTTTGCCTTGAAATGAGCAAATTTTGTTTGTAAAGTGTTCAGTTTGGTTCAAAAAGTGTCCAATTTGATGTGAAGAATATATATTCTCAATGTTCTTTTTCAGCACGCTCTATGTATCAAAATAGAGACTGACGATGTAGTTGAACTCCCGAAATTCGCTTGGGAGCATGTGCCGTTCCAACTGATGAACATACCCATCGTCAGAGTCGATCAGGTACAGCCTTTCTCCAAGCGCTCTTTCATGCACGTGTTTTTAAAGCCAAAAATAATTATTTTAAGGGAAAATTCGGTCTGATTTACCGTGAGCCGGCCAAGCTGTTCAACGAAGTGAACGAGGTGCTGGAGAAAATCACAACCGACGTGCTGTTTCTGGTGAGCGACTCCCAGCAGGAGGCTCGCAAAGTGCTTCAAGCGGTCTCCCTTCGTCCCGACTCGACTGTCTATCTACTCCAGGACACGCGGCTGAAGAGCAAGTGGGTTCCAAATTCTGTGGGACAAGCATTTCTGGGATACACCACGCATTCCACTTCTGCCCTATATCGCGCCGTTTTCTTAGTATTTGGAGTAATATCTAGTAGCTGGGGCAATACACAGGTCAGTTGGCCATTGGTCATTAGCAGGGCAATATAGGTGTACTCGGCTGCCAACGTTCAGGCGAGATTGGTGGTGGCAGCAAATCATCGCAGCTAGGGTGGGGAGGGAGGATGACGTCAATCCCTCCTTTGCTTGGATTTGTTCGACATAGATCTTACGGTAGGGGAGTATATTTCACATTCGCGGTTTAGCTGGGGTACACTGCTGTCTACCGTCTGCGCCCTCCTTTCTAGAGGCTGTGCTCACGCTAGAATCCTCAAATGATAAGGACAACGCATGTGACAAGTGAAGAAATATGAAGTAGCTAGCGTGGACGGAATCTCCGAGCACGAAGGGCGCAAACGGCGGGAGAGTAGAGGATCAGGGTTCGTTAGGCGATACTTAACGTTCTGTGTGAGATGGCTAAATGCACTGTTGTTATGACGACTTTCCTTACTGTTTTTTATTATGATTTCATAGGCCTTTATAATCCTAGAACTGAGGTTGGAGCGCTCTTAGGAAAGCGTAGTATCCTGCCCTACCATGGATTGTAAAGAACTCTTGGAATAGGACAGCATCCCCCAGGGCGTATAGCGCCGTAGGTCGGATATAAAAATAACCTTGCGAGGGGCACTTAGCGTCCAGTATCTTTCCGACATTTTAAGGACGCATACATAGCGCAGTGGTTAGGAGGACTTCCGGTTTTTAGTGCTCGATACCCGTTTTCACCTCCCGGATGTGGGCGGGACTCTTGACTGTATTGCCCAGCTAGCGACGAGTTGTCCGTCACGAATTGGACGAGTTGTTTCACAGTACGCAGGCGGTCGTTGCGGGACCACTTGCTCCGTCACCTCAATCGATAGGAGACGGTCAGTGATGAGACTGTCGGTGAAATTTTTATTTTTTTCTCAGTTTTTTTGAGGTTAAGCCGTTCCATCGCATTCATTCTGTGTCTCTTTCGTATATCCATGTTAGTCGCATATATTTCTTTACTTCTCCGCCATTTCTCCGCGTTACTCACCTATAAAGAAAAAGGAGCGCAATACGGGTTCGGGGGAGCAGTGAGATGTAGGCGTGTAGGCTTCGAAAATTTCACTGCACAATTGGGGTAGGATAGAACACATCGCTTTCGTAGCGAAGGCCCACTTCCACCGTATCCGTACTGCGCCAAAAAAGAATATATCGTACAGAAATAATCGAAAAATGTTAAGAAAAAATGTAGTGAACTAAAGACGCGAAAAAAAGCTCGGAAAGAAACGTGAAGCTGCAGAAGAAATTGATAAACGGCATAAGAAACGCAAAAAATTGCGGAGAAAACGAGAAAGATGTGCAATACTACCACGAGAAAACGGACACACCAAAGAAACACGATAAAGCGGCTTAAACTAGGAAAGAAAAGTAAAAACCTCACCGAAGGTCCTCTATGCGGTTAACGAGGTGACGAAGGAAGTGATCCCGCAACGACTGCCTGGGTACTGTTAGACAAGTCGTCCAATTTTTGACGGACAACGCTGCCTTTGGCGATTTAGTTGCGACTGGTTGACGGTTAGGGTAACCAGGGGCCCGATTCATCAGCAATTAAACCCGCGGGTATAAAAGGTTGAGATACCCACAATGAAGTGTTCATTTCTATCCATTATCTTATCTCTATCCGCACACCCGCACGCTTAATTGTTGATGATTTCGGTCGCAGGTTTTCTACTCTTGCTGTTATCGAGCTCCGCAGATTTGGCACCAGATCTGCACAATACTCTGCTGTAAAAGCAGGATCGTGGCATATCCCATGATGCGATCGAGTTAGATGGATCTCCTTGTACTCGTATTAAAGCGATAAACTCCTATTTTAGAAAGCCCCTGCTCGAAAAATGCGACTTTTCGAACGTGAAAGAGTTCCGCTGGTCAACTGGTCATATGCTGCCGGAGGATCTCTCGTTCCTCTTAAAATCCAGCATTAAATTGTTGTATTTGGATTCTCCATATCTGGGCAAGAAGGGCGTATCCCTCGTTCAGGGGCATATTGAGGTGAGCCTGCTCTAGTTATCAGCGTGTCACACTGCAGATGTGATGTTGGTTGCAGAAATTTTTGGCCGGAAATACGCCGCAGTCAGTGTTCGAGATTGAATGTCATGGTCGAGCTGTGAGGGAGTGGTTCGAGGTTTGCTGTTTGAAAGATTTCCATTGCTATTTTTAATGGCGATGCATTAATAGGTCGTAGGAACGATTTGAATGCGTTGTTCGGCTTACACAAAGAGTTGTGGTCGACTGCCGCAACAAGCCTGTGTATTTAGCCGTATTTGTGACCACTAGCTCCATTAATCCCTCAACCTGGACAAGGCTTAGGTGAAAGTCTTCCGACGTCTGGATCCGTGAGGGTACAACTATGTCATAGAATCGGGTCTTATTCCTAATGAAGTTTTGCGGATTGACATGAAGAGCCTCGATTGGTGATTTTATTCGGACTTCTTAAGAAGTACAAAAGATTTGCTCCAATGGGGAGCCGCATCGAAAACCTTCGCCTGTCACCACGCTTCCTTATCCACCGCGCCACCACTGCTCGTGTACCGGCGCTGTTTGCGGTCTACTTTTACTTCCACCCTCAGTATCCCGTGATATATAGCATTTTCACGCAGAAGTGGACACTTTTCAAATCAAATTGGACGCTCTTCTAAGGATTACAAAAGTTCGAAGACTTTTGTAATTAAAGTGAACCCTTCTAAGACGAGATGGGCTTCTTCTACATTGAACTAGAGACTTCAAAAAGGTTAGAATAATTTCTTGTTCATGGAAAATTTAGTATAACTTTCTTTGGAGTTTCAAATCAGTTACCTTATAAGGTGTCAAACTCCATGCAAGCAGAAATTCTGCTATCAATCGAATAAAATCTCGACATTTTTGAAGAGAGCAGGAATCTCTTTTTTGGGACTAAAAAATGGCCGCCTTCCCTTCCTTAAGGCAAGCTTTAAACCAATATTTTCTCCAAAAAATAAAAATCTGTAAGCTTTCAACCTGTGTATTCACCGATGAGATAGCTGAATTAAAACTTCAAGGAAAATTTCTTTTGAACAAAATGCTATTCTAACCTTTTTGGATCATTTCGATTTGGAAGAGTCCTCTTTGATTTCAAAAGTCATGGGCTTGTTTGGAAGAGTGCCCAGTTTGACGTGAAGAGTGTCCAATTCAATTTAAAAGGCGTCCAGTTTAATTTGAAAATAGTATACATCTCATCACGAAGTCCCACTGCCACCTAGTATCCTTCCATTTTTCGTCCGGAGCTGTGTACGTGTCCCGCTCCGTCCACGCAAAATCAGTGGCCATTCATCGGCTTCCGTAGTTCATTATCGATTTCTGCTTAGAACCAATCGTTGATGAAGAAATCATGATGTCGGCGATTGGCAGATAAGACATGGTGTAGTTGAGCTTAGGAGGCCGGGTTGCGGATATATTAGGCCTCAGTTGCACCAACCTCAGCTTGTGGCTAGTAGATTTCTACAGAAATCTCAGGTCCACTTTATTTGTTCATTTATTTAGAAATTCATTTATTTACTTATTCATGGCTTAACCGAGGTCATACTTGGAAATACATACAATATAAAACAATAGACAATATAGTACATAAAGTTAGGTAGAAATTGAAAGAATTAAAGAAATGTATACAATGTTAATATTTCAATTTACAAGATTTTTTAAATTTACATTTTTGTATAAAGTTTAAAACAGTGTTACATAATATAAGGAATTTAAAAGTTTAGAAAGGCTCGTTTTGGCACTATCTTTAGACGAACCTTTGTGTTACGCTCCTCCCGTAGCTTTTCAGTGAAGAAGGGGAGCGTATTATAAGCTTTAGAATCTGTTTGTGTGTAAAAAGATAAGAAAATAAAAAAAAGTTAGAAATGTTGAATGTTGTTATAATAAAATACCAACGAATTCGATCCCATTTAATAAATACAGCTGAAGGGACTCATTTTACGCATGAAAGTTGTTACTTAGAACCATGCAAGGACAAACCTTAGGCTCCGTTTATACTTCCGACGCCGAGCGAAGCGACGGCATGTATGGTGCCCAAATTGATCGATCGCGTTGCTCGATCAACGCGATCGATCAATGTGGCCACAATACGTGGCGTCGCTTCGCTCGGCGTCGAAGTATAAACGGTCCTTAAGACTTACCGATTTGCACCCAAAATGTGGTTGAACTCCCATAAATTTCTGCCGGTGAAGAAGTTTGCTCGAGCTCGTGATTTTGCCACCGAAGCATAAAATCTGAGCTTTCCTTTTACATTCGTTGTCAGTCTAAGCCCAAAGGAGTTGAGCGGGTTTATAGAAACCCTGTCTATGAGTATTCTAAACATCACGAGGAGGTCAGATCTTTTCCTTCTAATGGTAACGCTAGGTAAAGCTAATACTTCTGCTCTCTCAGTACCATTCGGCAGCTGATATTAGTTATTCCCGAAGAACTGTGCATTCTCTTTGAAGGATTGAAAGTTCTTGTTCCACACTCTTTCAATGGGTTTCACATAAGCGTCTTCATTATTTTTTAAAATCAGATGTCGATGTCATCATGATCCTTTTCAGGAAATCGTGGAAGGAAAAGCACTTGGACCTGAGAGTGTGGAGCGTGTAGTTGCCGTTACCTGTTCTATTCTTGTGGGCTCGGTTACATTCCATTGTTATCATCGCGAAGGTATTCATCTGTAGATATAAGCTGTGAGCTGTAAATATATATTGCACTATATATCGCTAGAAGTATATAATAAATATTAACGAACTCTGTTTGTTGCCGTGTATCAGCTGGAGATGCACCACGCATTCTAAATCTATGGGAGAAGGCGATTTGAGTGCCTTCCGAGTATAGCATTTTATTGTCGAGTTGGACACTTTTCAAATCAATTTGGACACTCAGCACTACTATACTTTCGGGACTCCAGAGGTCGAAAAAAATTTCGCCCAAACTTCGTCTAGGGGGCTTATTTGGTGCGCTGATCACGGATCTGACATATGTTTTTGAAATTTCGGCGGATTACGGTAGGTTACGGTAGGTACGGGTGACCAAGGATGTCGAGGTCATAATAACCGATTTCGCCCAAACTTCTCCTAGGGGGCTTATTTGGTGCGCTGATCACGGATCTGACACCCGTTTTTCGTTATACGCTGGAGTAGGTTACGGTGGGTACGGGTGACTAGGGCTGCCAAGGTCATAATAACCGATTTTCTGTCATCCGTTTTTCGTTCTACGCTGGAGACGGTTGGTTGGATGGAAAATCCGACCGAGGAACATGGAGTAGGGTACAAGTAACACCTGGCGCCTCCCTCGACTGTACTACCGTAACCTACCGTACTCCAGCGTAAAGCGGAAAACGGGTGTCATATTCCTGATCAGCACCCTAGGCGAAGATTGGGCAAAATCGGGGATTATGACCTCGACCACCTTAGTCTCCCGTACCTACCGTAAACTACCGTAATCGGCCGAAGTTTCAAAAAAGGATGTCAGATTCATGATTAGCGTCGCAAATAACTACCCTAGGCGAAGTTTAGGCGAAAATTTTTTCCGACCTCTCCTCGACCTCTGGAGTCCCGAAAGTACAATAGTGCCGACACTCTTCTAAGCTGGCCTAAGGCTTCTGAAGTCCAAATCGAAGTGAGCATATTACATATTCTCAACATGCTTATAACAATATTTTGTTCAAGGAAAATTTGGTATGAGTTTCATTGAAATTTTCAGTTCATCTGCACGAATAAGTGTAATCCTACTAATACAAAAGCGTTCGTGCGTCTGTCCGTGTGTGTGTCCGTGTGTCACAAACCTGTGTAAGCCTGCGAAACATGTCAAACGTGTGAAGGTAACCCGCACGTACATGTAAAACCTGTCAAGGTTGCTCTCAAGTGCAATCGATGAAAATGGACGAAAATTGGCGGAAGATGGTGAGATTCGGAAAAAAGAATGTGGAGGGATTCGGTCGGACGACCAATATAGATCGATATTATCGATTTTCCGCCGGAATTATGGGTTTCCGCCCAAAGTTGTTATATTGTAGCGGGTGTCAGCCGGTTATGATGACCGTTCAAAGGCTTCATTGCAGGTTGTAGGGTTCATTCGGGCGACCAATATCGATCGATTATCGATTTTTTGACCGGAGTTGCCGTTCGGTTTGATCGAATGGGGCGGGAGTCGCGCAACCGTTTCTTCGAATGAATTATTATCACTCGCTGGAGTTACTCCAAATGATGGCGTTCAGGCATGATTCACAGCGACTGGAGTGTATCGACCAATCGAATAAAATCGACGTTGCCAATTTTTCTGCAGATTAAACCCTTCGGCGTGGGAATTGCACGAATGCACTGGACGGTGAACAAGACTCACGTCAACCATTTTGAGAACTCTAGTAAGGCCTATGTTATACTTCGGCGACGCGTCGCCGACGCTGCGACTCGTCGCCGACGATGACGTCACCACCGACGTCGCCGACGTCGCCACAGAGGTCGCCGACGTCGCCACAGAGGTCGCCGACGTCGGCGACGTCGTCAACAGATTCTGTGGCGGCGCCGGGGGCGACGTTGACAGGAGAGCATCGGAGCGCATTTTTAGCATCGGATCAATGTCATCATTTGGTAACCAGTCTGCCCATAGAAGAGCTAAGTGATCACATCTGCCCCGAATTTGCATACATTTTGAGCTTTTCTTAATCTTCAAAAGAAATTTTAATTCTTATTTCTTCTTATTGCTTCAAGACTTGATGATGATTTTTTGTTCTGTATGCACGGCAGTCTGCTCAACCATTGTTAATCTGCCGAATTTTCTCTTACTAACCAAATTTGGCTTTTAGAAGGATGGATAAGTGTTCAAAGGTTTCACTAGTAGCAATGTTAGAACCGTTCAAAAGTACCTGTATTTTTAGGATGCCCTCTATTTTTCGCAAGGCATAGTGTGTTTTTAGGTTTTAAACTTTAAAAGAAGCACAAATCAATCGATACCGTCACTTTGTAAAGAGATTATAGGAAGTATTCAAGCGAAACACTATCAATAGATTGTAAAATGCAAGATAACAGACGAGTGCATGGCGCAGTCTATCCCGATCATACGTCAGTTTAGCAAAGACCTTTTTCGTTAAATCGTATTTGAATTAAATTTACGCGGAATTCTCGAAGTTCAAAGGAAAATTTAACTCTTATTCTTTAGTAAGAATCTCGAAAAAGCTCTTCGCAGAGGTTTGCATTACCATTTGAGAACGCAAAGAAACACTACTTATTTTCTACACAGTTTTATTTAGTATTACTTGCTCTACACGGAAGCAAATAGGCCTAACAAATGCGAACAGAACGGCTGAGAAGGACACAAAAAGAAGAAAAGTGACAAATTGAAGGGGAGCTAAGGTTTAGGGTCCCACTCCCTCCCAAACACTCAGTGTTTTAATCATTTGTGCTTTTTGTGTTCGCAGGACGGTGTCTTTTGCACTTCTCGATTTCGTAATTCGAAGTACGGTGGTGATGATGGCAGTTCTGGGAACGAAGAACCAACCCACAGTCATAACACTCCATCGGAGCGCATTCTCTGCCACCCTTGGATGACTCGGCGACGTCGGTGACGGACCGTCGCCGTGCACAGCACGGCGACACGCTGTCACCGACGTCGGCGACGCTGACGTCGTCGGCCCGACTGTGGCGACGTCGGTAACGCGTCTGTGGCGACGTCGGCGGCGGAAGTATAACACCCCCTGCGGAACTCTCGGCGACGTCGCCGGCGACGCTGTGATGTGCGGGCTGCTACGCAGTGCGTTGCAGCCCCTACAGCATAGCGTCGCCGACGTCGGCGACGCGTCGCCGAAGTATAACATAGGCCTAAGCGAGCTTTAATAGGTCAATAAAAAAACTCGTTCTGTTTTCGGAATATGGGGCAAAGCCCCAAGCGGATGTTTTGCAACCGGTAGGACGCTGAACGTCTGGTAATTTTATAAAATTTCTGTTTATGAAGAAAAAATAATCAATTGTCAAAAATTTGTATCAAAGCACAACAAAGAAGCAAGCATGTAGCGCTTCAAAAGATCGGATGGCGCCGTGCACTCAAAGAGCTCGCCTTACATGATAGATCAAAGCGACGACATGTGTGTTCATTACAGCTCTTTTTGTTGCATCGTTAATCGGTATCCCCATGCAAACAGTTCAGCAATTCTGGTAACGATATCATATACGAACCTTAAACTGTAATATTATTTTTCCTTTTTTAATTTTAATTAATAATTTTTATAAAAATATTTTTTCTTTAAATAATCATCCTCTTACGTTAGAGTTTTTGGAGAGTTTCAGTTTAATATGGAAGAAGCAAGCTAGTTGTGATTTGAAATATGTTCAGCTTGATTCCATAGAGTTAAGCTTGTTTGGAGGAATGTCCAATTTGACGTGAGAGTGGCATAAATATTTAGAATGAGCTCGGAATGTTGATTACGAACATGGTGTAAAAAATGCAAAATGAAACTCCTCGGGCCGGGTTCTTCAACGACTTACAGCAATTTAACGGAGAAAATACAGCCGAAATCCCTGATTTCCTGCGCGGCTTATCAAGCGATACGGTAAGATATTTCACGATATCGCTTGTTGATAAGGAGGAAGTGCAAGAAAAGAAAGAAGAAAAAAGAAGCGAAAGCGAAAAAAAAACTTATGAAGAAAGCCGTTGCATAGATATAACAGCAGAAAACTTTCCTATCCGAGGTTATTGATTGGGTAATTATTGACTGAAATATGGATTAACCCGTGCACGTGCGTATTTGAAGCGGAGCGTATGTTGTTCACATTTAGTGGAATTTAGTACAGCAGAGATACCCGAAACGTAATGAGTGCAAATTTCCCGAAGAAAGTAGAGAATTCTGGCTTTTTATAAACCTTGTTTACGGAATTTCATAGTACGAACAGGCCGACTCTTCAAACTTGTTTAACTTTGCAGTGTCTACTATCAAAATGGTGGTCGCGCTCTACAAGAAATAAGTATGATGAAGAAATTTTATGACTGGAAACTTTTTGAAGCTTTCTAGCTCTATAAAGATGAATCAGTGGCGATTGCGGAGGGGTCGTAAATCAATTAGCTCCACTACTAGGTCAAGAGTTTGTAGTTGCACATTCCATGCAGGTAGTTGGATTAGAAGGAGGGAGGTAAATCTAATGGTGCAATTTAAATTTCATATAGTTGAATTTAAACGAAGTCATGGCACTGCGACGGATTGCAACGGAAACATCTGTCGTAAAGCGTCAATTGTTCACGAATTAGGAGCGGTATTTTTATTTTATTTATTTATTTATCTAAGACATGGGCCGCAGCCACACGTAGAAGTAGATTGTAAAAAAACATCCAAGGAGTGACAACAAAGTGCAATAAAAAGAGTACAAAAAACATCCGATGAGATTCATTGCAAACGCAACAGTAGATTCTTGAAACCACGCAGAGACAGATCCAAGGCATCTTGATTTGCATTCAAAACAAGGTTGAACTCCATGATACTCCTGTAGATGAAGAAAGTTGTTCTGACTCGCGATTTTACAACCGCAATATATAGTCTGAGTTTGCCTCTTTTATTTCTTGTCAAAGGTGAACCGAAAAGCAGAGTGGGCTAATAGAAACCTTTCCTGTGACTAATTTGAAAAACATAAGAAGATCAAATATTTTCCTTATGTGAAGACTTGGTGAAGACAACATTCTGGCTGTCTCAGCACTATTTGGCATATAGTAGTAACTGATGCCGTACCATCTCATCATAAGCTTACGAGTAAAGCTGTTTTGAACGCTCTCCAGAAGTCTGATGTCTTTTTTCTTAGTATGGTTGAAAACGGTGGTTCCGCACTCTATGATGGGCCTTACATATGTCTTATATGCTCGAATAAGAACATGAGGATCTCTGCTTCTTAAGGCATTAAAAAGGTTGTAGATGCGATAGTTAGCCTTTTTAACCAACGATTTGTAGTGCACGTCAAACCTCAAGCCCCTAGATATCAAGAAACCTAGGTCACGAGCTTCATTTACTGACTGCAAAGTGACACCTCTTAGTTTAGATGAAGGGTTGTAACTGGCGCGATTCTCTCCAGTAATGAAGCAATGCGATTTTCCTGCTGCCAAAGATAATTCCCATCTTTCAGCCTGGGAATCTATATAGTTCAACGCTGCTTGAATAAAAACGGTATCATCTGTCTTCTCAATGGTCTTGTATTGCAATACAATGTACCTGTTTATTGTTGTGAAGCATCTTCATTCCACTTATCCTCATTTGGTTTACCACGTGCGCCACGAAGTAATAAGTGAGCAAGCTGTCGCTAATAAATTGAGAGTTTAGGTTGAGAGATATAAAAGCTCCACTTTATTTTTATCCTTTTTTTGTCCAGGTAGCACACACTAGGTGGGTCGGATTCATCAACGACTCACATCGTATTCCACCTTGAAGCTATTTTCGACTTGTCGACGTATTAATCTGTTTGTAGAAGTCGAGTTTATGTTTATATACGTTATATAACACATCGATTCTGTTCCTCTTGCTTTAAACTTGTAATCCATCAAAAAAAGACCTGACTTAACCCAAAGCGCTTGTTGTTACTAAGAGATACAACATCGTGATTCTCTTTCTGTGTGCCAGTTGGGCATACACGTGTTAAAAGTTTGAATGGTGGTACTCATAGGGCACCAACTCCGACAAATTTTGCAGCGCTCTTGTTCTCCTATTCCTTTGCACGTTTTGTCAATGGTTTTCACCGGTAACTTATTTATTTATTTATTTGCACAATTTAGTGCGCATGAAATGGTCTATCTACGGACACAGCAATTATGCGAAAACAAATCATGTAAAAAAACTCAAAAGAAATTCAAAAAATATGGAGAAGCACAGCCATCATAAATGATTTTCGGTGAGACTAGAAACTCCTAGAAAAAGAAAGGAATGAAAATTAAAAGGCATTACAACTATCGCTGACAATAGTCCGGTAAGGAGGATGGGGAAGAGGTGAAGAAGGGCAGTGGCCCGCCAACACTGCAAGTCGACACGAGGGAGAACTGCTCCGGATACCAACTTAGTAGGTCCGTCAACTTCACCAACACCCATCCACATGCATTGGGGAAACAAGAGGGCTTTAATGTATCTTAGAATAACAGAATAACAGGTTGAACAGTGACAAAGTGCTAGAAAAAAATCTAATGAAACAACTACGAATGAACTTAGGTAGGGAGATAGTGCAATAAAGTAGGAACGAATGTGTACTGCTATCGAGGATCGAGCTTGGCCACAGGGAGAGGATCCAGAGGATCACTCCTGGTCGCATTAAGCTCTCAGTTGGACAAGGATACATTAGAAACATGAAACCAATTGAAAAACGAAGTAGGGCAAGATGCTGTCTCTAGGTGATGTCAGAAATATGCAAAATTGAAAATAAATCTACCTTCTTCAACCTTTCACGGAACACGGAAATATTCGGTGCATCTAATAGGTTTGAAGGCAGCTTCTGAAGCCATCGAGCACCACGGTAGAAGATGGAATTGAACACCTTTTCACGATGCATTCTTTCTAATTTCGGATAATGAAAACGGTATCTAGTTCGACGACCTTGTACTGGCAGAAAGGTACAATACTTGCTTACTCTTAGTCTGCATTCACCTTTAAGAACTTTAAAACAGAAAATTAAATCATTGAACACCCGCCTGTAATAAAGACTTCTGAGGTTTAAAAATTTGAGCCTCTCGCTATACGAAGGGATTACTCTGGCATTATTGGTAACGGGGGTGCGCCTATAAAACAGGATTTTTGTGAAGGCCTTTTGAACCTTTTCTATTTTTTCTTGACCCTTTTTAGTAAATGGACTCCAAATCTGAGAGCAGTGCTCTAATATTGGCAGAACATAAGTCTTATATAAGCAAATCATAGTCGAGCTGTCATTGCACTTCAGGTTTCTGAAAATCATAAAAAGAGTAGAAAATGCTTTCCGGACTATAGTGTCAATGTGACTCACATAATTAAGCTCACGATCTATGAAAACTCCAAGGTCGCGAGCCACCGGTATGGGTGTGATCATACAGGTGTTGATGCTGTATTCCACATTAGATGATTCACCAATGTGAAGAACTAAGGTCTTAGAGAGGTTAATTGGTATCTCCCAAGTATTAGCCCACTCCACCATTATATTGATAGAGCGAGATAACGCCTCACAGACCTCATCCTTATTTCTTTTGTTGTAGATTCCATAAATCTTTATATCATCTGCATACATTTGCACCTTCACCCGAGAGTGGGTGACCAATCTTGCAGGAAGGTCGCATGTGTATGTATGCAAGGAAAAGAAGCGGTGACAGTACGCCTCCTTGAGGAACTCCACTACTGCAATCATAACTCTTAGAGAAAGAATTACCAACCTTAACACACATACGTCTTCCATTCAAATAAGAACGAATCCATCTCAAGATACGCCCTCTAATGCCAAGTTGATGAAGTTTATTTAGAAGTTTTTCATGGTTCACTTTGTCAAAAGCCTTCGACAAGTCCACATAAATTACATCAACGGACTCTCCATTGTTTAGTGCAAAATTCCAATCGAAGGTAGAGTCTGCGAACTGAGTAGCAGTAGAAGCTCCTGCTATAAAGCCATGTTGTTCAAGCGGAATTGTGTTGTTTTTAGTAAACCACGCTACCATTCTGTCACGAATAATGTACTCCATTACTTTAACTGACTGCAGATTTGATGTTGCTCTTTCAACATTCCTTAATCTGTTCAAAATGGATGGTTCCCTGAGCTTCATATTCTCTCTTCGATTTATGTGACTGCTTGAAGCTCGAAGTTGATCTTTATTGGTGACAACGTTTCGGGCATAAGCCCTTCTTTAGGTCTGAATACAATAATGCTACTTAGCACATACACATAGTAAAGCGGTAAGAAATACGTAAATAGGATTCCTTAATCTGATCAATAGTAGTGAAGACTAATTTATTCAGAACATGGACTTCGAAAGTCGAAAGCGACAAACAGTGCGAGAGCTTAATGCGACCAGGAGTGATCCTCTGGATCCTCTCCCTGTGGCCAAGCTCGATCCTCAGGGTCTTCCATTGACCAGGCGTGATCCTCCGGGTCCTCTCCCTTTGGCCAGGCTCGATCCTCAGGGTCTTCCATTGACCAGGCGTGATCCTCCGGGTCCTCTCCTCTAGCTAAATGTTTATATTAGACAGCTAACGAAAATACTATACTGACTTCTACACAAACGTTTGCTTTCAACACCCCAATCACTCTGGCGAACAAGAGCTTCCCCAACCCATTTTTTATTTTTTAGAAGATAAAAAGTTGGTTTTGTGAAAAAAAATAATTTGTTAATAAGTAGCCCATTCTGTCTACTTTGAGAGGCCCTATTGAAAAAAGACCTTTTAGAACAGAATTCTTTGATCATAATTACGTCAAGCACGCCTATAGTTACTCAGTAACGACGGGCAATTTGTCATTTTCATATCGGTCTGCAGGCCTTTGCCAGTTGGAGGTGACATTGCAAATACCCTACCTCTGTCTACAGTAGGAGCGGCAATAGCGTAAGCTACGACAGCGAGAAGAAGCAGCTTGAAGAACATGTCGTTGACTGGCTAAATGTGTGGACCATCAAATCCCTGTCAGAAGAGGTGGAGAGCTTTCTTGTTAATAGGTAAGAACTGCTAGCCAGTATAAAACCTGACCCAACTATTATTCATCCGTAGAGGGTCAACCACTCTATAAATGACGATGACGAGAAGAAATAACGATTGCTATTAAAGAAGGCTTTTCTACAATGGAAGTGAGGAAAGTAGAAGTCCCAAAGGAAGAAGCGACTTCGAACTTAAGCGTATCATTTAGCGGAAGAAAAGGAACTAAAAGAGGAACGAGGGTCTTACAGAAGTGATTCGTTTAGATACACATAAAGGATAAAGGACGGCGTTGCTCAATTCCTCTTGGGATGCGCCACGCATTTTACTTCTACGGGATGTCGTGGAGGCGACATGAATGCGTATTTGGTCACACAATCACTTGTGGTGGCCAGCCGATGAACAAGTCAGCGCTTTGTCCCTCCCAGACAAGTCTGGTACAAATTCAACTACCCCGAAGGGATGGAAGGCTTTGTTGGCCTGGGCGGGAAACCCGAACCAGGAACCTGGTACCGGGTGCATGCGACAGCCGGCGCCTCTTCCGACTGCGCTGCATGCGCTCTTGGACACACATATGCCATATTCAAGACAGTCCTCTGTCGGTTAGTTTTTTGTGGAACTGCATATGCCCACTTGTTATAGTTAGCCTGTGAAGTGAGATGGCTTGAAGACAGCGTGTGCTCTGGTGGAAGCGTTGGCGGCCAACTGGTGGAATTGCTAATTTAGCTAATTTACAGGCATATCTCACAAAGTGCCACTGGAGGCGATACACCTATACATGTATAAAAGTCTAATCGTTAGAAGGGCATACTGGGCAATGCTCTGTTCAAATAAATCGTACATACTTCCTCACTCGTCTGATACAATTGTCCTTTTCCGTTGAAAATTTGCTAGGCACTGTAAGCAAACATAGGGCGCTTATGTCACTGAAACATTTTTTTTCTGCGCAAAACTGGCTCTAATATTGCTTTAAAATCTTTCTGTTACTTAGCCGGCTGCACAGCATTATAAGTAGAAAGGTTGTACCGCTAAGAATTGACGAAATCTATTCCAGATCTAGCCTCCGCTGAATGCAGCTTAATTAATCGCTTTGGAGCCTTGACAACGCCGTTGGGAAAAAGCTGCTCGAGGCCCTTTCAATAAAACGGCCCCGAAATTAGCAGAGATGAGCAGTGGAAGCTAGATCTGGTATAGGTTTCGTTCATTCCTAGTGGAACAACCATTCCACTTATGTGTAATGCTGAGCGGCAGGCTAAGTAACAGAAGGATTTTAGAGCGATATTAGAGCCGATTTTGAGCAGAAAAAAGGTTTCAGGGACATGAGTGCCCGGTGTTTGCCTACACTGCTTAACAAACAATTTTCGCTGGAAAAAGGACAATTTTAGCAGTTGCATGAGGGGAAAAATACGGATTATTTAGACAGAGCATTGCCAAATATGCCCTTCTAACGATTACACTTCTATAAATAGGGGGACACGTTGCCTCCAGTGTCACTTTGTGAAATATGCTAGCCCTTCCGCGGTTGGCTTAAGTTCGGGGTCATCTCTATTTTAGTGACTTCTACTCTTCTCTCTTCCGTTCTAGGAAAGTCTTCTTTAATTATAAATTCCTCTCCTTGTCGTCATTTATAGAGTGGTTGACCCTCAACGGGTGAATATTGCCTGTGTCAGATCTAATACTTCTACCAGTTTTTAGTTTTAACAAAAAAGCTCTCCACCGCTTCTGACAGAGGTTTGATGGTCCACTCATTTAGCCAGTCAACAACATGTTCTTCAAGCTGCTTCTTCTCGCTGTCGTAGCCTACGCTATCGCTGCTCCTGCTGTAGATAAAGGTAGGGTATTTGCAAAGTTAGCATACCCTAACTGGCAAACGTCTGCAGGTCGATATACAAATGATAGATTGCCCTTCGTTACTGGGTAACTATAGGCGTACTTGACGTAATTACGAGGAAAGAATTCTGTTCCAAACATCTTAACTTAACTTTCAATAGAGCCTCTCAAAGTGTGCAGGCATGGGCTACTTATTAAAAAATTATGTTTTCCACAAATAGTCCAAAAAAGGGAAAGTGAGTTGGAGAAGCTCTTGTTCGCCATAGTGAATAGGGTCTTGGAAGCAAACATTTGTGTAGAAGTCAGTATAGTATTTTCGTTAGCTGTCTAATATAAACATTTAGCTAGAGGAGAGGACCCGGAGGATCACGCCTGGTCAATGGAAGACCCTGAGGATCGAGCCTGGTCAAGGGGAGAGGACCCAGAGGATCACGCCTGGTCAATGGAAGACCCGGAGGATCGAGCCTGGTCAAAGGGAGAGGACCCAGAGGATCACGCCTGGTCAATGGAAGATCCTGAGGATCGAGCTTGGCCAAAGGGAGAGGATCCAGAGGATCACGCCTGGTCGCATTAAGGACGGTAGAAGTCTATGCTCTGAATAAAGTGATCTTCACTACTTTTTATCAAAATAAGGAATGTTGAAAGAGCGACATCGAACCTGCACTCGCTTACCGGTAAAAAACCACTGACAGAACTCACAAAGGAATAGGAGAACAAGAGCGCTGTAAAATTTGTCGGCGTAGGTGTCCTATGAGTACCATTCATAGCTTGTCGTGCGGCGGAAAATACGTCTTCCGCCTCAACAGTTTCCAATGGTATTTAAAAGCGCATTGGGATCAGCTTCGCCAGGTATCGTATATAAACATAAACACAACTTCGATAAACAAATGATTAACATAGAAACATATAATGGTATAAGAACAGCATGTCCACGATGACTTCATGCTGGAACATGAGGTGGATGTCCCTGGCCCCTTGTTTCCGCCGAGCCCTTGTATTATCCGCGTCGGCTCTCGCGAGACGTTAACTTCCTCTCCCCCTCCTCCTTCGCAGCCGTCGCGGAGCGGTTGGAGGCAAAGGTCGTCGAGACCTGCCATAGTTCACGGCCGCTCTCACTCGCAGTGCCAGGCGCTGCGGGTGAGACCCTCCGGGTGGAATGATCGGATTCCAAGCATGGGGGAAGGGGTAGGATATCCCATTTTTCATGGCCAAAACATTCTCAGGGAAGTAGGTCTTCGACCTAGAGCCTGGGAGGCGTTTATGCTTATGTCGAGATGGCCACAGCCTTACAATTTAAGTCTGGAATCCTCCGTTTCGAGCTGCTTCTCAACCGATTTCTCTTTTTATGGGGTTTATGCAATTTTTACGTGAAATTGGACAGTTTTCAAACCAAATTGGACACAGTTTAAGGCAAACTGCTAAGAAAAGTGTCCCATTTGGTTTAAGAAGAGTCCAATTTGACGTGAAAATCGGGCACTATTATACTTTCGGGACTCCAGAGGACGAGGAGAGGTCGAAAAAACTTTTTCGCCCAAACCTCGTCCAGGAGGTTATTTGGGATGCTGATCACGAATCTGGCATCCGTTTTTCTCTTTACGCTGGAGTACGGTGGGTTACGGTGGGTGCCGGTGAGTAAGGTAATGGTCACCGATTGCGCCCACACTCTAGCGTAAAACGAATAACGGATGTCAGATTCGTGATCAGTACTCCGAATTACCCCCATAGGCGAAGTTTGGGCGAAATCGGTGATTATGACCTCGACAGCCTTAGTCCCCGGTACGTACCGTAATCTACCGTACTCCAGCGTAAAACGAGATACGGATGTCAGATTTGTGATCAGCATCCCAAATAACCCTCATAGGCGAAGTTTGGGCGAAATCGGTGATTATGACCTCGACAGCCTTAGTCACCCGTACCTACTGTAACCTACCGTAATCGGCCGAAATTTCAAAAAACGGATGTCAGCTTCGTGATCAGCACCCTAAATAACCCTCCTGGACGAGGTTTGGGCAAAAATTTTTTTCGACCTCTCCTCTAAAGTACAATAGTGCCAAAAATCGTAATATTCTTGTTTGCTTTCGAATATTCTTGTTTGCTTTTGTTATGAACTCATTTATCGTATTCATGGTTACCTAGTGGTTTTCACTGATTCTGTGTTTTTATTCATGTTCCCTGCTCGTTTTCGATGCTTCCTTGTTTTTATTCGCGTTAACTTTGTCCACGGAAAAAACAAACTACATGGTCATTGATATGAAAAATAATGGACCGTCATTTGCATACACACTGCAGTCCAGAAGTCTCACACATGTAGAGGAAGTTCGAGACCTAGGCTTTCAAATCACGCGGAACCTGGATTTCAGCAGCTACTATCGAATTCTCACGAAGAAAGCCAATAGTTGCACATACGTCCTATTCAGGGTTTTGAAAACAAAAGACCCTGAAGTCTATTTGCGAGCCTACAGGACCTATGTTCGACCTATAATGGAGTTTGGAATAGCTGTCTGGAACACCTGCAGAAAAGGAGACTTCTTAGAAAGCTTCAGCTCTTAGAAAGCGTTCAAAATAGCTTTACGCGAAAATTATTTATGAGGTGTTTTGGACTAGATTACAGGCAGCTGCTTAATGGATCTGAAAGAGCAAAAATTCTTGGACTTTCCACCACTACATAGCAGGAGAAGGATGGTAGATCTCACTACGATGTTTAAGATCTTGACTCATAGGGTTTCTTTAGATCCACTCTCCTTCTTTGGTGTTCCGCTGACTCATTCCAGAAGAGGAAAGTTAAGGTTATATATTCCGGTGGTAAGAACAAAGATTAGATCAAACTTCTTCACCTATAGAGACCTTAAAGAGTTCAATTCATTACTCGGTTGTGATAAAATGTCGCTGGGTTTATCTGTCCAAGCCTTTCGGAAATTGTTGGGTGAAAACTCTGCTGTGGAGTAGAGGTGATATGTTTGTTATGTTTGTGTTTGTTTTTTTGGTCCTGTCATGTTTCAGAATTATCGTCCTCAAACAATAAACATTGTTCAAGATCCTACGTTGATGGCTTTTTGTTCATATTGAATGTCTTTTTCTCGCTTCTTTTCTTTGTGTTCACACGTGTGGCTTGATCCTACGTCTTTAAATAAATAAAAAATAAATAAAACTTGCTGGTTCGCATTGTTGCTTCGGGTTTGTTGGTCTTTGCTTGATCGTTTTCATTGTTGCTTTGGTTGTGCTCGTGTTTCCGTTCCCGTGTTCACTGCATAGTCGGTTTTCTTTGACATCTGGTATACCACCCGGCGTTGGGAAAGCCACCGTGGGCACAGGAAAATGCCCTCAGGCCATGCATGCTGAGCACACGCGTGCGTGAAGCGAGCGTCGATACTTCTACTGTGACAAAAAAAAAGAAAAAGTGAAACCTTTATATCTCTGAACCTCCACTCTCATCTTGTTAGTGATAGCTTGGTCTTCGTCGCGCACTGCGGTAAAACAAATGAGAGTGAATATCCTACTATATATAAGCAAGAACGGTCGTTTGTCTGTGTTAGTGTGTGCGTGTGTATGCGTTTGTTTGCACAGAAATGCTCAAGGAGTGTGTTGGGAGGAAGTATGGGGAAGGGGGCGGGGGTTGTCACCAGTTGTTAACTGTTGAAGTTGTCGACAGGCGTCCATGTTCAGACGACACGTCACTGATGTCGCGCTAAGGAGGTGCGGGTTGGGAAGAGATGACCCCACCTCCTTCAACATGCGTCCGGGTTTAGAAGAGGTGTCAGCCGGCTGGGTCAACAGGTGTCTGGGTTCAGAGGACGTGTCACCAATGTCTCACCAAGGACGTTTGCGTTGAGGAGAGGTGTTACCGATGTCGCATGAGGGTTCCGGATTCAGACGACGTGCTACCAGTGAAAGTGGGACCAGTAATGGGGAACCGATGAAGGATGGGATTCCAATAGGGGGACCGGTAAAGGTTGACCAATGAAGGAGGGACCAGTGAGGGTGGGACCGGTGAAGGAGGGGGAGGGGTCCCAGTGAAGGGGGAACCGGTGAAGGAGGGGGGAGTGGTCCAGTGAAGGGTGGACCGGAGAAGGAAGGGGAGGGCTCCATTGAAGGGGGACCGGTAGAATGTAACCAGTGAAGAGGAGACCAGGTGAAGGGGAGAGGGGTCCAATAAAGTTGAACCGGTGAAGGAGGGGGGGAGGGAGTGGTCCAGTGAAGGGTGGACCGGTGAAGGAGGGGGGCTCCAGTGAAGGGGAACCGGTAGAAGGTTGACCAGGGAAGAGGGGACCAGGTGAAGAGGGACCGGTGAGGAAGGTACCAGTAATGGAGATCGGTGAATGGGGGAAGGGGTCCAGTGAAGGATGACCGGAAAAGGGTTGAGGAATAAAAGGGGGATCAGCGAGGGTGGGACCAGTAATGGGGATCGGTGAAGGACAGGATGACCAGCGAAGAGGGGACCAGTAAAGGGAGGTCCAGTGAAGGTGGGAGCAGTAGTAGGGACCGACGAAGGGAAAGGGGACCAGTGAAGGGTGAACCGGAAAAGGGCTGAAAATAAAGGGGAACGAGTGATAAGGGACCAGTTAAGGGGGTCCAGTGAAGGTGATAGACCTGTTTTGCCCTATTACGCTATACCATTCTATATAGCAAAACCAGCTTTTTTTACAGTAATGAATGAGAGAAGGTCTAAAGAGGAGAAGAAGACGTTCGGAGTGTTCTATTCTCCGGGTTTGGGGCGAAGCCCCAATCAGACGTTTGGCGGCCGGCAGGCCGTTGAACGTCTGGTAATGAAGATACTTCACAACAATTAAACAGGTACATTGTAGTGTCGCTTAACTGTTATCGGTCGTTTTTATCAATGTCTTACTAGTATGGACCGTTTGAAGTGAAAATCACCAGATTCAGAAGGCATGTTATGTCGCATGCCGTCCACTACCATATACATTAAGCGGAAGTGTGCACTTATACACGGCCCAAAGGGGATTATTACTACAGGAGTCAGACGAGAAGGTTTGTCACCGGACAGTAAACAGTATCGGACAGCGGAGTATGATCGATTGATTTTATGTATCGGTTGGCTACAAAGTATGGTCCGTGTTTTCTGAGAGTGGCCTCAACAAACAGATTACCGTTTCTAGGGTACGTTATATAGCTTTGATAGAGCGGCTTCGACATGCATGTACAAATTTCACACCGGCGGGTACAATGTGTACACCTTCTCATAGAAACTTGTAGACAAGGGACTTCGACAGTGGAGGCAGCAAGAAGGCTTCACATTAACGACATAACTGCAAGGAGGGTGGCGGTACAGTACATGCAATAAACACACCATCGCCCGCTTCCAGAGGGGGCATCCGATAATCTAGAAAAGGGCTCAGAGGCATGATGTGGTCAGCCTGAGCAAAACTGCTTCCGACTTGCATATCTCATGACCAGCGATGTGCGGAAATGGTTCTGGAAAAAGCGGAAGACGAAAGACGGAACGGAAATGCTCAAAAATGGCCGGAAACCGGAATACGAAATGCGGAAACGGAAATAACACATATTTGCCATTTTTCAAAAGTGCATCTGAAACTGCGTCAGAGGCGGCTTCTATTGCACTTTTTCTTGCTCGGAACTTTGCGAGCAACAGAATTTTCCACAGGTTAATGCTCATCGTTATTATAACGTAACATAGCAAAGCATGAATTCATATTATTGTTATGATAACCTTCTAGTTATGGTTAGAGCAATAAACGAAAACGAATTCAGGGTCCTATCTCACTATTTCTCACTATCTCATGCAGTCTACCGCTGTTTCCATATCTATTTCCTGCGACGGGTTTTCGCTGACTTTTTGTTGCTGTAATTTTTTGAACAGCAGACTTAACCGACTCAACCGTTTTAGGTTACTTGCAGACCAGCGTTTTCCAGCATTTAAAAACTCACTCGGGTGACGTCTAAAACTGGAACAGTCACCTAGATCACTTTCCGACCAGGAAAGATATTCCTCTCAATATTTTTAGAAACCTGTGGTATTATGGACGACATGAAGACTGCCCAGATATCTGCATACACCGCTCTCTTCCGTGCCCTGTATTCGCTGCTAGGACAGACTCTACATTCACATCCGTTGGTTCTTCGATTTATCGGAGCTTAGAACCTTGTACCGGGTTCAGACTAAACGTCAATTTCAACAAAGCCACCGCAAAAGGTAAATCTGGTGGACGTGTCTGGTGCCAGTTGTAGTCGATCTGCTGCTAATTGATTGTGTTTTCTCGCATCGCTGACCTCCCACGAATGCGCCTTCAAGGACTGCTGTGCAGAAGACCGGTGACGAAAGCGAGGCGGGATTCGGCTCAAACGAAGTTGCAGCAGCACTGGAGCAACTGCACGCAGATAAGAAGACACCGTTGTTCTTAAAGACGCTTATAAGTCATATGTTCAGCGTCCAGAAGCAGCTCTGCACTGTTCTTGCGAAAAACCAAGAGCTGCAGGAGCAAATCTCTTGTTTGCGAGAGGAAAATATGGCCCTAAAAAGCGCGTTGGCTGAAGCAGGAAAGAGTGAATCATCCCGATCGTTTCCTGAAGCCACGGCTAATGTGATGTCGCTAGTAGAGGAGAAAGAAAGACAACGATCAGTTGTTATTTCTCGTATTCCAGAATCAAAGGACCCCAAGTCTACCGAAAGGGCTCTGCATGATCTCGACTTTGTTAAAAGCATTCTCAACCATCTTGAGATTGAATGTATCCCCCAAATAACATATAGACTTGGCAAACCTCAAGTTGATCGTCCCCGTCTTGTAAAGGTTCTGTTACCTAACACGTTCTGTAAATCTCTCATCCTTAGAAGGGCTCCACGATTGCGTTCTTTTTCCTCCAAGGGCGTATATATATACGGCCCTCACTTACGAAGGAGGAGAGAGAGCGCAATCGAGAAGCCAGGTTAGCGCGTCGTGCCTCTCACGACGTGTCAGCTGTTAACTCCCAAAGGACTCAACTCAATATGTCTTCGGTAAACTCATAAAACCTCTCCGGACACCTGTCAATAATCTTAAATGCCTTTATTGCAATTTTCGATCAATCCAGAAGAATATTTTCCCACTTCGATTTACTTTAAGAAAATTAAATTGTGATTTAGTTGTCTTAACAGAGACATGGTTAAATGAATTCATTGACACTGGTCCAGTTCTTAGTGATTTGTGCAGCAAATATTCTAATGTAAGATGTGATAGGACAAGTAAAAGAGGTGGTGGGGTTCTTATCCTTATTAGGCTTCCAATTGTCTTTGAGACCATATGGAGTGAATCAGTGGCTGATGGCTTTGAACTAATTTCTTGTGATTTGAAGCTGCCCCAGGCTTTATTAAGGCTTATTGCTATTTATAGGGCACCTAGCGCTCCTATCAACTACACACTCCAATTGATCAAGACAATGAGCGATCTCTGCTCTTCCGAATCACAGTGTGTGATTATGGGCGATTTCAATCTCCCAGACATTGACTGGTCCAGGAGTTTTCCCTCCGGTATCAGCATGGTCTCGAAACGTTTTGTGGAGATGTGCATATCATGCAAGCTCCACCAAAATGTTTCAAAACCAACTCGGAACGACAATGTCTTAGACCTCATTCTTAGTAGTGAGGCACGCCTGGTTAAAAATGTCGAAATTCTTCCACCAATTGGATCCAGTGATCACTCAAGTATTTTCTTTACCATTGATCGTCTCATAAACAGGCCAGCATTTCGCCTGAGAAGGTCATTTCATAAGGCTAACTATTCCCATATTTGTCAGTTTCTACTGTCACTGGATTGGAGAATGCTCCTTGAGGAATACCAGTCCGTTAATGACAAATATGAGTTCTTCCTATCTGTATTGCATAGTTGCATTCAAGAGTTCGTGCCCTTGGAAAGACTGCCTCTCAACTACTGTAAGCTGCCGCCCAACTTGGTCAGAATTTTTTGAGCAAAGACAAAAAGGGTGGATGAAATATCAAACTTATCCAAGTGAGAACAATTTTAGCCGTTTCAAAACCTTGAGCGATAGGTTTGATCGGCTTCTGAATAGGTATCACAAATATGTTGAAAGAAAAATTCTTGAAAGACCCAATAAAATATCTCCTTATACCTTATTAAATTCTGTGCTAAAGCGAGTTGAACGAATCCCACCTCTGAAGGATCCCGCTGGACTATCAGCAGTATCTGACATGTCTAAGGCTTCCATGCTCGCCAAACACTTTCAAAAATCCTTCTCGGTGTCCCTTCCAAATAATGGTGCTTTAGATACCGTGAGCCCTGTTCACAGTATGCAAAGTTCGATATGGTTCTACAAGGAAGAAATCTATGAGGCATTGTCTTCCTTACCTGCAACCTTTACCGTTACTCCGGATGAAGTGCCACCTTATTTTATACCAAAAATTGCCATAGCGATATCGTACCCATTGGAGCACATATTTAACACGAGTTATATGTTAGGTGAAGTCCCTGCTCGTTGGAAACACGCTTTTGTTACTCCGGTCCCAAAGAAAGCACCTCACAATCTTGCTAGCAATTATCGCCTCATAAGCATCACTTCCGTTTTTGCTAGAATATTCGAAAGGAAACTGAAATGTGCTCTCGTAACCCATGTAGAATCAAATTCCCTAATTCCAACCAATCAGCATGGTTTTCGCGCAGGAAGGTCTACTGAAACATTAATGTTGTCAGCGTTAAATGACTGGACGAGAGCTCTTGATGAAAGGATCGATGTAGACGTTATTTACTTCGACTTTATGAAAGCTTTTGACAATGTCCCATCAAATAAGTTGATACTCCAGCTAACGAAAATCGGCGTTCATCCAAGGATAACTAATTGGATAAAAACTTTATAACTGAAAGATCTTTTCAGGTTAAGGTCAACGACTCTTTTTCCGAATCCCTTCCAATTAGTAATGGAGTTCCTCAAGGAGGCGTACTCTCACCAGTCCTTTTTATTATCTACACTGCCGAATTTCCCTCCCTGATTGATGAATACGGTGTCACTTGCAAAATGTTTGCAGATGACATAAAAATATACAATAACATTGTTGAGGAGGACGACCACGTCGCTCTCCAAACTGCAATTAACGCAGTTGCGGATTGGTCAACAATGTGGGACCTGCCGTTATCAAGGGAAAAAACCAAAGTTTTTCATGTAGGGCAGCAATCCAACAGAAATACCTATAGACTTGATGGAGTAGAACTCAATAGCACAGTTTCCTTGCGTGACCTAGGTTTCATTTTAGACAATAAGCTTTCCTTCAGAGAGCATTGGGAATATACGGCAAAGAGAGCTGAAAGAGTTGTGCATAATATTTTTAAATCTCTAAGAACGAACTCAGTAGTACACTTATTACGTGCATACAAGACCTATGTGAGACCTATACTAGAGTATGGTACTACTGTGTTTAGTCCTAATACCAAGCGAGAAATCGCCAGATTGGAAGCGGTACAAAACAGTTTCACAAGAAAGCTCTGGATAAGAGTACATGGATATGACTACAATAGCATCCCCTTGGCATCTGACAGAAATAAACTCTTTAATTTACGCTCTCTCGCCTGTCGCAGAAAAAAATATGATTTAGTTACAATTTATAAGATGATAAATGCTACTGTGGGTCTTTCTGTAAATAACTTCTATTCAGTTTCTTATCCAACACCAGAGGTGGCCCATGGAAAATCCA
This sequence comes from Heligmosomoides polygyrus polygyrus, assembly GCA_947396885.1. Lineage (NCBI taxonomy): Eukaryota > Metazoa > Nematoda > Chromadorea > Rhabditida > Heligmosomidae > Heligmosomoides > Heligmosomoides polygyrus. The sequence goes on from OX377205.1 coordinate 87,889,453, forward strand.
AATTCCTAGAGCTAACACTAATATCAGATCTACTTTCTTCACAAACAGAGCAGGCACTGAATTCCTGAAATTAACGAAAAAGTTTGTGCTTCCAAATTCCTTAAGGCAATATCAAACGATTATTGACAGGTATCTGAAAGAAGTTCCTTAGTACTTTGTTTTCTTTGATCACATTGCTTCACTAATCATGCTATCATTGGTTCTGTTCTTGATGTTCTCAATGTTCTGCCTTGTTCCTCGTATTGTGTTGTTTTTGCGTGGGCTTCCACGTATAAATAAATGAATAAATACACAAGATGGGTTACATTGTATTTACCAAAACTGGTACTCTCAATCAGAACTTAGATGATAACTGGATGACTGATTAGTCATTGTAAGGCCTGAGTTATACTCCTGCGGAAGCATCCGCGGAAGGGCGGGAATCGCGCCGAGACTCCTCACCTGGCCAATCGCCGCGCCTCGCCACGCCCGCCTCCGCCGTGCACCATTGGTCCGCGGACGTTCCGAGGATGCTCCCGCGGGAGTATAACAGAGGCCTAAGTCAACACTTCCGTAGGAGTGTCCAGTCTGTGCCAGCCTAGAAGCTTCCGATATGAAAGTGACACAGCTTGACAGTTCCTAGATGGTTCTCGAAGTAATAGATTTGTTTCAGCATTCAATAAATCACCCTGGTTAATCAAAATAACAGCTCATGGCAGGTATTCGTGATGCTTCATTAAAAAAATGAATTGCTTAACTCCATATGATTGAGTATCAAACCTAATGAAATTAACAATTGAAATTTGCACCTTCTATCAAGAGCACTGATGTAGTCTTTTAGCAGACAAGCGCATGGCACAACCTTCACCGAACCCTTTATGCCATGATACTGCGCTATGTGCTTAGAAAGTTTTTGTAGCTATTTGTAACTGATGGATCGAGAATTTTATGATCATTCAAATGTTGAGTGCACTCTGCTAGCATGCAATGCATACATAGTCTTTGCTGGCATATTAATTTTGCCCTTCACTCAAACGTTGCCACTTTTGAGTACATTCTTTTGGTAGCCTAACCAATTTTAAGAATATTAGTAATATAGTTGCTAAACAGTATTTCTCTCACAATTATATGAAGGAGAAGTCTTTTTACTTGATAAGCTGATTGTGTTCAACAGAAAACCTGTGTTTAACGGTACCTATTTCGTTTCCGCCTTCCGATCCAAAAATAGGCAGAACACGGAACGGAACGGAAGGGCTTAAAATGGCCGGAAACCGGAATTCGGAACACGGAAACGGAAATTCCGCACATCCCTACCCATGACGAACCTTCAGAACATCGTCAACCAGGAGCTAGGGCGTTGAAGTTACAAACTCTGGTACATATTCCCTTAAACTGCACAGAAGGATAGGCTTAAAAATTCAGAGAACTCCTCGACGTAATTCTGGCTCGCTTATGAATGTCGTTAGGAGAGACGAGAAAATCTTCTCTGTTGATGTTGCTCGGAATGGTGAAAACCACTGACAACTTCTGTCTGCGGCCGAAAAATCTCATAAATGCCGTGCACGCTCAAAAACCCTTCTTCCGAAGCCTGTGATGGTTTGGGCTGGAATAAGAACTGAAAGCAAGACAACCCTTGCTTTCTTGGACAAAAATGTGAGAATCAACTCCCTTTTCTTCCAGAATGTTATTCTACATTTCTGATTTCTTACCCATAAAACAATTTCCAGGAGGAGGGATTGTTCTTCAGCAGGACTTGCTGCCAGGAGATGAATCAATGTCATTCACCAGGAATCGTCGTCTTCAAGCTCTTCCAAAAAATTTTGTGGGGACAGCACTTAAGCTCGCTTTAACAATTAACACTCGAAACAATGTTTTACACATTTCCTTAAGCCTGGAGCGGCTGGTAGAGAGGCTATATGTTGTTACAGGATGTTTTGTTGCGATCAAAACTCTTGCGCCAGGCGGGACTCGAACCCGCATCTTCTGCTTTCCGGGCAGCGATGTTCGCCTTACACCACCGGCGCTGTTTGACCGCACGTAACATCCGGGTTCGAATCCCGCCTGGCGCAAGCGTTTTGATCACAACAAAACATCCTGTAACAACATATAACACTCGAAATTTTATACAATGGAATTTTAGAACAAATTTCGGGTGCGTTACTTTAGATACCCCGACATGATGGAAGGGCGGGGAAAGCACATGCGGTTGGACGAGTTTAGACTTTTCAAGAATACGACCTCCATGCTGCTAGTGCCACCTTCGAATGAATTTACGAATTAACAATAACCTATTCGAAGTGATGGTGTGAGAGGTCTGCAGCAGGAGCAGCAGTAGCGTAGGCTACGGGCTAAAATGCATTTTGAGGGCGCGTGTTGCGCAATCGGAGGAGGTGCCGGCTGTCGCGTGCACCCTCTACCAGGTTTCTGATCCTTTTTTCGGGATTTGCCGTCCAGGGTAACCAAGAGGGGTCGGTGAATTGATACCACGCATGTTTGGAAAGGATAGAGCGCTGACATTCCATCGGCTGGCCACCGCAAGTCATTGTATGGCCAAATACGCCTTCAAATCGTCTCCACGATATCCCGTAGAAGTAGAATGCGTGGCGGGGATAGTGTTGCATTTTGGAGCTAGAAATTTTTTCGCCGAGTCCTCAGCATGTCAACGAATCCTTAAAGGTACTGGTATAAACTCCTTGTAAGATATGCCTATCCTCACCTCGCGTTGCTTATCTTTTGCTTTTGCTCTTTCGAATACTTTTGCTCGCTACCTGGATCAGTCGAGACAGAGAGAATGTTTTAGGCCGCTGGACGTATTTTACATTTAGGAAAGCTACTTTCCTGAACGTTAACACGTTTACGACGTGTCACACCTTTCCGGCTGTGGGGGACCAGGTGACGCGACGTCGTGTCACGGTCCCGACTTTGCAAAAAATGGAGTGGTCCCAGGCGCTCAAAAATCGTGCGTTCAACAACGTGTTCCATTCCACTGATAGGCTTTTAGATGTATTTTTATAAATTCTTTCTGTACTTATGGGCTGGTGTCCGCACCGAGATTGCATATGCTCGCAGGACGGTCAGACAAAAGATTTAGGAAGAGGAAGTGTCTCCGGGCACCTGCCTGGTTTTAGGATGCCTTGTCGGTGATCATCTTGAATGATAATTCCATACCTGTTCTTATTCCACACCCTGTAGATAATTTGCTGCTGAAGGTTTGTTTATTTTTCTGCGCTTGTTGATGTTGGACTGTTTATTTTACAACGGAGTGTTACACTTCATTCCTTGGACCTTAGCTGTTGACTTCTTAAAGTTGAAACTTATAAGGTTTTTCTTGATCTTTTTACCTGAAATAATGGTTTGCAGCTAATTGTACTTTTTAGCGAAATTTAACGAAAATTTTCCGTTAAAAAATTTCCTTAAAAAAGTTAACGCGCAGAATTTTATGTGCACCCCTGGTCCCCACTGCGGCGAAAGCGATGTGGACGAGTGCTGCGAAGGAGGAGGGGGCCAGGGGATGGGGGGGGGGAGAGGAAGTTAACGTCTCGCGAGAGCCGACACGGATAATACAAGGGCTCGACGGAAACAAAGGGTTAAGGAAATCCATCTCATGTTCCAGCATGAAGTTACCGTCGACATGCTGTTATTATACCATTATATGTTATAGTAGTCATTTGTTTATCGAAGTTGTGTTTACGTTTATATACGATACCTGGCGAAGCTGATGCCAATGAGCTTTTAAATACCATTGGAAACTGTTGAGGCGGAAGACGTATTTTCCGCCGCACGGCAAGCTATGAATGGTACTCATAGGACACCTCCGCCGACAAATTTTACAGCGCTCTTGTTCTCCTATTCCTTTGCGAGTTCTGTCAGTGGCTTCCTATCGGTAAGCGAGTGCAGGTTTGATGTCGCTCTTTCAACATTCCTTAATCTGATTAAAAGTAGTGAAGACCACTTTATTTAGAGCATAGAGCGGCAAACAGTGCGAGAGCTTAATGCGACCAGGCGTGATCCTCTGGGTCCTCTCCCTTTGACCAGGCTCGATCTTCAGGGTCTTCCATTGACCAGGCGTGATCCTCTGGGTCCTCTCCCTTTGGCCAAGCTCGATCCTCAGGGTCTCCCATTGACCAGGCGTGATCCTCTGGGTCCTCTCCCTTTGGCCAGGCTCGATCCTCAGGGTCTTCCATTGACCAGGCGTGATCCTCTGGGTGCTCTTCCTTTGGCAAGGCTCGATCCTCAGGGTCTTCCATTGACCAGGCGTGATCCTCCGGGTCCTCTCCTCTAGCTAAATGTTTATATTAGACAGCTAACGAAAATACTATACTGACTTCTACACAAATGTTTGCTTCCAAGACCCTATTCACTATGGCGAACAAGAGCTTCTCCAACCCATTTTCCCTTTTTTGGACTGTTTGTGAAAAACATAATTTTTTAATAAGTAGCCCATGCCTGCATACTTTGAGAGGGAGGCTCTATTGAAAGTTAAGTTAAGATTTTTTGGAACAGAATTCTTTCCTTGTAATTACGTCAAGCACGCCTATAGTTACCCAGTAACGACGGGCAACTTTCATTTTCATATCGGTCTGCAGACGTTTGCCAGTTAGGGTATGCTAACTTTGCAAATACCCTACCTTTATCTGCAGCAGGAGCAGCGATAGCGTAGGCTACGACAGCGAGAAGAAGCAGCTTGAAGAACATGTTGTTGACTGGCTAAATGTGTGAACCATCAAATATCTGTCAGAAGAGGTGGAAAGCTTTTCTGTTAATACTAAAAGCTGCTAGCCAGTATAAGATCTGACCCAATCATTATTCAATCGTAGAGAGTCAACCACTCTATAAATGGCAAAAGGAGAAGAAATAAGGACTGCTATTAAAGAAGACTTTCTAGAACGGAAAAGAGAAAAATAGAAGTCACTAAAACAAAAGAAACCCCGAACTTAAGCCAACCGCGGAAGTGCTAATTTACAGGCATATTGCACAAAGTGACACTGGAGGCAACGTGTCCCCTATTTATAGAAGTGCAATCGTTAGAAGGGCATATTTGGTAATGCTCTACTTAAATAAATCGTACCTGCCTCCTAATTCAACTGCTGCAATAGTTCTTTTTCCAGCGAAAATTGTTTGTTAAGCAGTGTACGCAAACATCGGGCACTCGTGTCCCTGAAACCTTTTTTTTCTGCTCAAAACCGGCTCTAATATCGCTCTAAAATCTTCTGTTACTTAGCCTGCCCCTCAGCATTACACATAAGTGGAATGGATGTACCGCTGAGAATTAACGATACCTATACCAGATCTAGATTCCACTGCTCATCTCAGTTACTATCGGGGGGGGGGGGGGCGCTTTATTGAAAAGGCCTCGAGCAGCTTCTTTTCCAACGGGGCTGTCAAGGCTCCAATGCGGTTAATTGAGGTGCATTTAGTGCAGGCTAGATTTGGGATAGATTTCGTTAATTTTTAGCGGTACAACCATTCTACTTATAATGCTGAGCAGCAGGCTAAGTAACAGAAAGATTTTAAAGCAATATTAAAGACAGTTTTGCGCAGAAAAAAGGTTTCAGGGACATGAGCGCCCGATGTTTGCATACACTGCTCAACAATTTTCGCTGGAAAAAGGACTATTGTAGCAGTTGAATTAGGAGGTAGGTGCCATTTATTTAAACAGAACATTGCCCGAAATGCCCTTCTAAAGATTAGACTTCTATAAATACATAGGCGTATCGCCCTCAGTGTCACGTTGTGAGTTATGTCTGTGTCACCTATTTCACCTGTTGTCCCGTTAATCATCGACTTGCTCGAGCGGGCGCCAGCAGCGTCTCCATTCGTCCCTGTCGCGTGCCAGAGTGCTCCAATGGATCCTCCTCGCTCGAGGGACACGAAGAGCGTCATATCGGTCGTCCAGGGTTTTCACGAAGAAGTCCGACCAACGCGTTGGTCGGCGTCCTGGTGGTCTCTTGACATCCGCGGAATCCAGTCGGTGGTGGCTCTCGTCCTGCGGGTGTCTGCCAAGCGCATTACGTGGCCGGCCTACCTAATTTTCGACGACTTGGCCCACGCGACAGCGTCTCTGATCTTCGAACGTCGGCGAAGCTCGGAACTCCGGAGGCCTTCTCTCACTTGCGTGAGTCGTGTCACTCCGAGCATCGTCCTCTCGATTCCATGCTGCGCGACGCTGATCGCGTGTTCATCCTGCTTTCGTATAACCCAGGTCTCTGAAGCATATGTTAGGGCAGGAAGTGGAGTCGAATAGGTGGGCACGAAGTCCGACGTTTTTCGTCTTTTTCGCGACTTCTTCGACGCTCTTGAAAGCTCCCCAAGCCGCTCGTTTCCTCCTGCTCAGCTCCGACGCTAGGGCGTTGGCCATATTGACTTCACGACCCAGATACAAGTAGCTGGAGTATTCGGAGATGTTCGTTCCGTTGAGCGAGAATGGGGCTTCAGAAGCTTGTCTGTTCCTCATGAACATCGTCTTCGTAAGATTTAGCTGCAGTCCAACGTTCCCACATACACGATCGAAGTTGGCCAGCATTCGCTCCGCCCCACTGATGCTCGGTGTTATGAGCACGATGTCGTCAGCGAAACGAAGACGGTGCAGCTGCTGGCCGTCGAACTTCACTCCAATGTCTTCCCATTTTAGTTCGCGCATGACGTTTTCGAGGGTGGCGCTGAAGAGCTTCGGGGATATGGTATCCCTCTGCCGAACCCCTCTCTTCACGTCGATGACGACGTCGTTGTAGAATGGAGAGATCTTGGTCGTGAATCCACTGTACAGCTCTCGAAGGACTCTGATGTACGGAGTAGGAACGCCCTGAGGGAGCAGGGCTTCGAGGACCGCTTCAGTCTCGACGGAGTCGAATGCCTTCTTCAGGTCGATAAACGTAAGGCACAGCGGCAGCTTGTACTCTCGCGACACTTCGATGAGCTTCGTAATGGAGTGTATGTAAATGTAAATTAAATCTTAATTATTATTAATATTAAATGTTATTATTAATATGCCTGTAGATTGGCTAAATTAGCAATTCCACAGTTGGCTGCCAACGCTTCCTCAGAGCACACGCTGTCCTCAAGCCATCTTACTTCACAACCTATCTATAATAAGCGGACATAAACAGCTCCACAAAAAACTAAACGTGAGAGGATTGCCTTAAATATGGTATATGTGTATCCAAACGAGTCACTTCTATAAGACTCCCGCTTCTCTTTTTGCTCCTTTTCCTCTGCTAAATGATACGCTTAAGTTCATCTCAGTCATCTCTATTTTCGTGACTTCTATTTTTCTCTTTTCCGTTCTAGCAAAGTTTCCTCTAATAGCAATCGCTATTTCTTCTCCTCATCGTCATTTATAGAGTGGTTGACCCTCTACGGATGAATATTAGTTGGGTCAGGTCCTATACTGGCTAGCAGTTCTTACCTATTAATAAGAAAGTTCTCCACTTCTTCTGACCAAGGTTTGATGGTCCACACATTTAGCCTGTCAACAAAATGTTCTTCAAGCTGCTTCTTCTCGCTGTCGTACCCTACGTTATTGCCGCTCCTACTGTAGACAGAGGTAGGGTATTTGCAATGCCACCTCCAACTGGCAAACGTCTGCAGAACGATATGAAAATGATAAATTGCCCGTCGTTACTGAGTAACTATAGGCGTGCTTGACGTAATTATGATCGAAGAATTCTGTTCTAAAAGGTCTTTTTTCAATAGGGTCTCTCAAAGTAGGCAGAATGAGCTAATTATCAAAAAAAAATTATTTTTCTCACAAAACAAAGGTTTTATCTTCTAAAAAAGAAAAAATGGGCTGGGGAAGCTCCTGTTCGCCAGAGTGATTGGGGTGTTGAAAGCAAACATTTGTGTAGAAGTCAATGCAGTATTCTCGTTAGCTGTCTAATACAAATATTTAGCTAGAGGAGAGGACCCGGAGGATCGAGCCTGGTCAATGGAAGACCCGGAGGATCGAGCCTGGCCAAAGGGAGAGGACCCAGAGGATCACGCCTGGTCAATGGAAGACCCGGAGGATCGAGCCTGGCCAAAGGGAGAGAACCCGGAGGATCACGCCTGGTCGCATTAAACCCTTGAAGTGTTTGTCGCTTTCAACGGCAGAAGTCTTTGCTATGAATAAAGTGGTCTTCACTACTTTTAATCAAACTAAGGAATGTTGGAAGAGCGACATCAAACCTGCACGTCGCCTACGGGTAAAAAATCACTGACAGAACTCCCAAAGAAATAGGAAAACAACAGTGCTGCAAACTTTGTCGGCGTGTTTGTCCTATAAGTGCCGTTCATAGCTTGCTGTGCGGAGGAAAACACATTTTCCGCCTCAATATATGAAAACGATTTGGGATCAGCTTCGCCAGATGAGGGTAGACAGATTTCGCAACGTGATTAGTCCAATATGGCTATGCTCAGGGATGGGGTGGAGGCTCAGAGCAACCTCTGTTGTTGCTAACAACTCAGAGATGCTTTTTTTTTAGCTAGAAAAGAGTTTGCTCATCTCAGTGTTTCATACGATGTCAAAGCGCCTGGAGACTCAAATTTACCGTGCATATACAGTCTAGGTGACCACTCCTTGAGCAAAGTGGGCTGTGTAAGGGACTTAGGTTTCCTTTATGATTGACTTGACTTCTCTGCTCATATTAAGGTTCTTTACAGTAAAGCATCAACTCGCACATACCAGATCTTTAAGGGTTTGTCAAGCTGCGATGAGAAGGTTCTAATTAGAGCGTATAAAACATATATGAGACCCATCATGGAATGCGGCTCATCAGTGTTCTGTCCTCTGAAAAGGAAGGGTGTTGATTTTTTGTAAAAAGTACAAAATATCTTTACAAGGAAGGTGATTCTGAGACTGAAGAAACCGGGATTCTGTAGAATAGCGGGCCCTCGACATAGGAATTCACGGTTTCAACTTCACACCCTTGAGTCTCGGCAGAAGCGAAATGATGTGTGTACGGTTTTTAAAATACTTTCGGGATTAATGAAGGTGGAAGTTAATAAATTTTATCGCATCGTCAAGTCTAGAACTCGGGGGAACTCAGAGAAAATTGGATATAAGACGCCTAAAACCAGAATTCGTGGAAATTCTTTCACATGCAGAGCCGGATCGGGCTATATCTCACTCAAGAGTGAGGTACCCACCACTCCGCAATTCTCGGTTTTTAAGCGCATTGCAGGGAAGCGGTTGTTGTCTTTTTCATGACCCTTTTCATGATGTTACTTCTTGACGTTTTGGAATGGTTGTGTTCAGTTTGTTTTTATTTTTCCCATGACTGCCTTATGCAGCGTATTGAATAAATATATAGATAAAAGCGTAAATTTATCCCACGTGCGTCGCTCGATGAATCTTGGCATCTTTGGCGTTGTAGTCGACGAGTGTTTGCTTTTGCGTGACCAAGATTGGTATAACTCTTTATTGCGGCTTACGTTTCGGCGTCGTCCAATAGGCTAAGAGACTACGAAATCGATGTCATAAGAAGTCGAAAAGTATACCAATCTTGGTCACGCTGAAGCAAACACTCGTCGACTACAACGCCAAAGATGCCAAGATTCATTGAGAGTCGCACGTGGAATGTACTGCGAGATGTACCAGCAAGCTGCAGTCGACTCGTCATGGAAGCCCTCTCGCTAAGGCAGAAGATCGTCTTGGCGAGGCAATCCATCCACTTTCTGTGTCGCTGCCGACGCGACGGAGTAATCCCAAATTTCACACAACGTAAACGACTATTCGGCGCATGCGATTATCCAAAGGACGACAGGAAGATCTTCTCAATTCATATGTATATTTTAAAAACATGCATTTCTTTTTAGAGAGATCACATGTATTCCATGTTGAAGAAATTTGTCGCGAAGGAAGCATGTTGTGAGAAGTACGTGCCGAGTCGCTTTTAGAGGAGGATCGTGGGTGAGCCGAAGAGCATTTGTGATTCTATCCGCTCTAATGCCAAAGTAAGACTGCGGGAAAGATTCACTAGGCTATTAGATTCAAAACGATGCCGAAACCAACTTTCCATGGCTAATCAATTAGAACATAACAGCCCAGACGCTGGGGAAGGGGAGGTGAAGACACGTACGGTTGTGGGGAGTCTGCAGGTACTGCAGGATCGCCTGCGACGTAAGGCAACAATCGATGCGCAGGGTACTGGGTCGGACCCAGTAGGTGCTACAGCTATACCATCGCCTCCGTTCCCGTCTGCATACCTGAGGCCACAGGAGCCTAATGGGATGGTAGACTCAAAGTTCCGCGTGTTCACCACCTGTCTTTTCACCGTCCTGCGTAATTACATGGGTAAAAGGGTGTCCTCTAATCTCTCCACCGACCAGCAACAAGGTCTTAGGGAGATCCGTAACCTCTCCCTGTCGGTTCCATAAAGATCGGCATAAGCAATAAAGGTGAAGAGTTCGTTGTGCTCTCACAAGAGCTGGACTGAGCGATCACTCGGTTACACCTCCAGGACGCATCGGTCTACAGTCGCTCTAGCCCTGAGGAGTTTAGACGACAATACCGTAGACTGAACAGAAAATGGGTGGAAGTAGCACGTTCCGCAAATCTGCCTAAGGGGATGATAACGAGGTTGCGTTGCGACCACCCCGTATGTCCGGTGCTCTATACGCTAATAAAGACGCACAAGCTCCCCCCCCCCCACATAGTGTTACTGCTGGCGACCCTTCAGTGTTCAAAGTCAGACCCATCATCAGCAATGTTGGTGGTCCCACTGATCGTATCGCTTGGTTCCTCAACCTTGTGCTTGTGCAGCTATTCCAGTTTATACCATCCCACCTACCTAACAGAAGTCATTTCCTTGAGAAGCTGAGAGAAGCTAGACGGCAGAAGGAATGCGTGATGGAGTCGTTTGACGTAACTAACGTCTCCAACAAATGCGCATTAGAAGCAGTTCGGGAAATTCTCAATGAACACCACACAAGCGTAAACATGTACGGTCAATCTGTACTGCAAGTGGTGGGGCTCGTCAACGAGTGTCTGCAATGCAACGTGTTTAGGTGGTCGGGTGAGTATCACAAGCAGATAAGAGGCCTTGCCATGGGCCAAAGACTAGCTCCAGTTCTCGCGGTTGCATTCATGTCGAAAGTCGAAGCTCCTGTGTTAGATCGCATGCCCACCATCTACTGCCGGTATATTGACGATTGCTTTATCGTCTGTCCCACTCAGCACGAGATGGATACTTGCTTTGAGTTACTTAACCGGCAGTCAGCGCACATTAGATTTACACGGGAGAAACCGAAGGAGAACTGGCTTACTTTCCTTAATGTGCAGGTCTATCTTTCTGAGGGGGTTTACCGAACCAGGTGGTACCGGAAGCCGGCAAGCAAGAACATCATTGTTCACTGCGCATCGGCTCATCCACTAAGTATGAAAAGAGTCGTTGTTCATAACATGTTCCGCACTGCTCGAGCGGTTTCATCTGATGCCGTGGAAAGGTCCTACTCTGTGGATATGGCGCGCCACATCGCGATTCTGAATGGATATGCTCCCACTGGCAGGGCTAGTGGGCAGAGACGACAGCCAACAACCGTTGAAGGATTGCAGCGAGCGCGGTCGAAAGTGACATTCTGTGTCCCGTTCATTTCGTACACTCTGACTGCAGCCATACGAGGGTGCGTTAGGAAGGCTGGGCTGCAAGACGATGAGGGTAGTGGCAGTACCCCCTAACAATCTTAAAAGGCAGCTAGTCCGAAACCGCTTGTATGACCGCCTATGTACAACACAGGCATGTGTTGTTTGTCCTTCTGGAAGGGCTGGTGACTGTCTAACATCTGGTGTGGTGTACCTAATCACATGTACGGAGTGTGGAGATGAGTATGTGGAGGAAACAGATAGACCCTTATGCGTAAGGATCAAGGAGCACTTGGACGGATTGCGCAGGTCCCATATCTCTACTCCCTTGGGCGAGCACAGGGTGCGGCGGCACGCGAGCAGCTGTTTCGGCGTGGAGGTCAAGATCCTTGCGCGTGAAGATGAGATTTCGGTGCGTCGAACCCTCGAGACGCCCTGTACATTGCGGCGAGGTCCCCCCAAATCAGTAGGAAGGACGAGTGCTTGGCTGACTCAAGAGCTGGCGCCGTACGTCGCCCTCTGCGGGTTTTGACCTCTGGGTCATGACCCGTTAGGTCCCTAAGGCGGGCGGTCCCAAGGGCTCTAAGCTCATTCACCCATCTTTCGTCCAGCCAGGGTGACGGTGGACGCCTTTTGTCCACATCTAAGGTTAGCCATGTTTTCGACTTCTTTCGGCATCGTTTTCGTAGTCTCTTAGCCTTTTGGATGGATTCCTGCAGAATGAAATGGCATTTGGGAGGGTAGCTTCTCAGATGACTTCGACTTTTCCAGGCTCTGAAGAAGGCGACGACGCCGAAACGTAAGCCGCAATAAAGAGTTATACCAATCTTGGTCACGCTGAAGCAAACACTCGTCGTAAATTTATCAGCCTATAGGCATATGAAAATGTTGACTAGAACTTCAGTAAGGTACCTTCTTTATTTCTACCAAACGAACAACGGCCAAAGCAGAACTAATTCAAGCCTTCATTTTCCGTTTTTGGGGTTCCTGTGTTCTGGCCCATTGGTTTTTTACCCCCATTTGCTAAACCATCATTCGAGTCATTCTCCACCAGGGGTGCACATTTAACGGTTAACGATTTAATGGATTTAACGAATTAACGGCATTTTTCGTTAAAATCTGACTTAACGACTTAAAGGAAATTTTTAGAAATTTGACGGAATTTTTAACGGACTTTTTCTTACTGAGTTTATCACATTTGCCCTTATTCTTCACTAATGTTGCAGGTCTCATCCTCCTTATTAAGACTGTTCCTAAAAAACTATTGAAATCAGCAAGAACTTTTAATGTTTTCATGAGTATGTTTTGAATTCAAAAAAATTTAAATCCATTTCGGGGACGCGTGTAGCGCAGTTGGAGGAGATGCTGGCTATTGCGTGCCCCGATACCAGGGTCCTAGTTCGGATTTCCCGCCCAGGCCAACCAAGTCTTCCATCCCTCCGGGGTGAATTGGTACCAGACTTGTTTGGGAAGGATAAAGCGCTGACTTGTTCATCGGCTAGCCACCGCAAGTCATTGTATGGCCAAATACGCATTCATGTCGCCTCCACGACATCCCTTATGTAGAAGTAGAGTGCGTGGCTCATCCCAAAAAGGCATTGAGTAACTCCGCCCTTTATTTATTTAAAATTTTATTGTTTATTTAAAATTTATTCTATTATTTATTTAAAATTTTCCGTTAAAAATTTTCGTTCAAAAAATTCGACGCACAGAATTTTGTGTGCACCCCTGTTCCCCACTGTAAGAGCAAATACATATCTGGTAAACTACCGGGATACCCTGGAGGTCTTCACAGCCCTACCAGCACACGCATGCATGCACAACTGGCACACTAAAGGGGATCACAAGGTTGCACCTCCTAATAACAGCAAAAGCTTTGGGTTAAGTCAGGTTTATTTTTAATGGATTACAAATTAAAAGTGAGAGAAACTGCATCGATATGTTATATATAAACATAAACACGACTTCGATAAACACATGAATACGTCGATAAAACAACAACCACTGGACGATAACTTCAACCGCTTGCTTCCGTCAAGCTCTTGTATTATGCGCGTCCGCTCTCGCCGGATGTTAGTCTCCTCCTCCTCCCCCTCCCCCCCCCCTCCTCTCAGCCTGCGCCCGCGGTTATCGGCGCCTGTATTGCCGTAACTCGGACAAGGCTTCGCAACTGACTATCGCTCAGTTTCTACTTGTTCGTTTATATAATAAGGACTTTCTTGAAAATGGCGTCACGGGAGATGAATCCTGGGTCTTCCTCGTCAAGCATACTCGTAAGGCCAAGTGGCTCCCTCAAGGAGAACCACAACCTCAAGACGGACATTTACCAGAGGAAGGTAATGCTGTGCTGTTGGTGGGGTTCTCGTGGAACGCTCTACCATGAGCTGGCTCTAGCCAACGTTATGCCTACAGGCTGATAAATTTACGCTTTTATCTATATATTTATTCAATACGCTGCATAAGGCAGTCATGGGAAAAATAAAAACAAACTGAACACAACCAATCCAAAACGTCAAGAAGTGACATCATGGAAAGGGTCATGAAAAACACAACAACCGCTTCCCTGCAATGCGCCTAAAAACCGAGAATTGCGGAGTGGTGGGTACCTCACTCTTGAGTGAGATATAACCCGATCCGGCTCTGCATGTGAAAGAATTTCCACGAATTCTGGTTTTAGGCGTTTTATATCCGATTTTCTCTGAGTTCCCCCGAGTTCTAGACTTCACGATGCGATAAGATTTGTTAACTTCCACCTTCATTAATCCCGAAAGTATTTTAAAAACCGTACACACATCATTTCGCTTCTGCCGAGACTCAAGGGTGTGAAGTTGAAAGTTGAAACCGTGAATTCCTATGTCGAGAGCCCGGTATTTAACAGAGTCCCGGCTTCTTCAGTCTCCTCAGAATCACCTTCCTTGTAAAGATATTTTGTACTTTTTACAAAAATCAACACCCTTCCTTTTCAGAGGACAGAACACTGATGAGCCGCATCCCATGATGGGTCTTATATATGTTTTATACGCTCTAATTAGAACCTTCTCATCACAGCTTGACAAACCCTTAAAGATCTGGTATGTGCGAGTTGATGCTTTATTGTAAAGAACCTTAATATGAGCAGAGAAGTCAAGTCAATCATCATAAAGGAAGCCTAAGTCCCTTACACAGCCCACTTTGCTCAAGGAGTGGTCAGCTAGACTGTATATGCACGGTAAATATGAGTCTCCAGGCGCTTTGACACCATATGAAGCACTGAGATGAGCCAACTCTTTTCTAGTTAAAAAAGCATCTCTGAGTTGTTAGCAACAACAGAGGCTGCTCTGAGCCTCCACCCCATCCCTGAACATAGCCGTATTGGACTAATCACGTTGCAAAATCTGTCTCCCTCGTCTGATCCCAAATCGTTTTTATATATTGAGGCGGAAAATGTATTTTCCTCCGCACAGCAAGCTATGAACGGTACTTATAGGACACGCACGCCTACAAAGTTTGCAGCACTATTGTTTTCCTATTTCTTTGGGAGTTCTGTCAGTGGTTTTTTAGCCGTAAGCGACGTACAGGTTTGATGTTGCTCTCTCAACATTCCTTAGTTTCATCAAAAGTAGTGAAGACAACTTTATTCATAGCATAGACTTCTGCCGTTGAAAGCGGCAAACAGCGCAAGAGTTCAATGCGACCAGGCGTGATCCTCCGGATCCTCTCCCTTTGGCCAGGCTCGATCCTCCGGGTCTTCCATTGACCAGGCGTGATCCTCTGGGTGCTCTCCCTCTGGCCAGGCTCGATCCTCCGGGTCTTCCATTGACCAGGCGTGATCCTCTGGGTGCTCTCCCTTTGGCCAGGCTCGATCCTCCGGGTCTTCCATTGACCAGGCGTGATCCTCCGGGTCCTCTCGTCTAGCTAAATGCTTATATTAGACATCTAACGAGAATACTGCATTGACTTCTACACAAATGTTTGCTTTCAACACCCCAATCACTCTGGCGAACAAGAGCTTCCCCAACCCATTTTTTCTTTTTTAGGAGATAAAACCTTTGTTTTGTGAAAAAAATAATTTTTTAATAAGTAGCCCATTCTGCCTACTTTGAGAGGTCCTATTGAAAAAAGACTTTTTAGAACAGAATTCTTCGATCATAATTACGTCAAGCACGCCTATAGTTACTCAGTAGCGACTGGCAATTTATCATTTGCATATCGGTCTGCAGGCCTTTGTCAGTTGGAGGTGGCATTGCAAATACCCTACCTCTTTCTACAGTAGGACCGGCAATAGCGCAGACTACGACAGCGAGAAGAAGCAGCTTGAAGAACATGTTGTTGACCGGCTAAATGTGTGGACCATCAAAACTTGGTCAGAAGAGGTGGAGAGCTTCTTTGTTAATGTGTAATAGCTGCTGGCCAGTTTAAGACCTGACCCAACTATTATTCATCCGTAAAGGGTCAACCACTCTATAAATGACGATGAGGAGAAGAAATAGCGACTGCTATTAGATGAGACTTTCCTAGAACGGAGAAGAGAAAAATAGAAGTCACTAAAATAAAGGTGACCCTGAAATTAAGCCAACTGCGGAACTGCTAATTTGCAGGCATATTTCACAAAGTGACACAGGAGGCAACGTGCCCCCTATTTATAGAAGTGTAATCGTTGGAAGGGCATATTTGGCAATGCTCTGTTTAAATAAACCGTTCCTACCTCTTAATCCAACTGCTATAATAGTCCTTTTTCCAGCGGAAATTGTTTGTTAAGCAGTGTAGGCAAACATCGGGCACTCATGTCCCTGAAACCTTTTTTCTGCGCAAAATCGGCTCTAATATCGCTCTAAAATATTTCTTTTACTTAGCCTGCCGCTCAGCATTACACATAAGTGGAATGGTTGTTCCACTAGGAATGAACGAAACCTATACCAGATCTAGCTTCCACTGCTCATCTCTGCTAATTTCGGGGCCGTTTTATTGAAAAGGTCTCGAGCAGCTTCTTTTCCAACGCGGCTGTCAAGGCTCAAAGCGGTTAATTGAGGTGCATTTAGTGGAGGATAGATCTGGAATAGATTTCGACAATTTTTAGCAGTACAACCATTCTACTTACAATGCTGATCAGCAGGCTAAGTAACAGAAAGGTTTTGAAGCGTTATTAAAGCCGGTTTTCAGCAGAAAAAAGTTTCAGTGACATTTTTATTTTATTTTATTTTATAGATGCACCATAAGTGCGCTCAAAACACAAACATGAACACACAAATTTCACACAAACTCAACACTGGTGAAACAAACAAAGACATGATATCAGTATGCACTGCAATTGATAAAGTATAGTATTTCGCAGCGATTCAGAAGCCTAAATACAAGGAGGCTGTTGTATCAAACCAAACATCTAAAAAGGTTAAAAATGAAATGTCAATTTGAATAAATAGGAATTAGGACGCAGAAAATTTCACTATGATATTGTTGTAGAGGTCGGCTTGCCGCTCAGTATAGTTATAGTGTGATTCCGATGTAATGGAGAATCACTTTCGAGCAGCTTAGTCAAACAGAAGCACCTAGGAGTCCGGTCTTATGTCCGGTCATACCTAGGCCTTCATTACGCTTCCATGCGATGCTGCTTCCATAGGAACTGAGGTAATCAAACCAAACATGCAGGCGTAAATTGTCTCAATGTAAAGCAGAGGACGTAAAATGTTCCAATGTAAAGCATGACTCTACCCACTGTATATGTGTACAAATTATATAAAGCAAATATAAAGTTTTGAGAAAAAAGCCATACTGGGCTCCTCGGTATTTGAGCTCTGAATAGCCTCTAACTTCAGTCATGAAATGCAGGCATATTGATTCACTAAGTGTGAACAAACACAACACACACTGGGTATCAAAACTTGATCCCGTATCACTAGTATCACTCTGCACTATGCAACTGGTGTCGACGATGCGGGACCCTTTCAACGAGCACCACTGCAACGAGCGAATGTGGTAACTCTGCATGTAACTGAACCCGACCGCGTAGACCTCATGAATTTGCAGGTCTAAAAGAAGATGTTTAACTTGCCTCAGTTTTTTCTTAAAGACTGGGACACTCGTTGACTCCAACATACTGCTTGGTAGCATTTGAAGCCAACGATCCCCCTTTTAAATCAAGGAGTTGAGTACCTGTGTCCGACGGTTTCTGTTTATTGGCGCAAGTTGCAAAGAAAATTTTCCTGTACACCCACTACATTGCCTGAAAGTCCAGTATTTCGAGGGCTTTATTCTAAGTTTTCCCTTAAGAACTTCATAGCAAAAGCTAATGTCGTTGAAAGCACGCCTATAAAGAAGGCTGTTTTGATTGAAATTCTTCAGTCTGGCTATAATTGGGCACTCGGTGTGCCATTATTGGTGAGCATCTCCACAATAGCGTTTTGGTGAAAAGCTTTTGAATAGAGAAGAGCGTAGAGAGGGCTTTTCTAATGATTGCCTCTATGTGGGGCTTAAGATATAGACGGGAGTTAAGACAAATCCCTAGATCGCACACTTCGGCTACATCTCTAAATGTCAAATCGTGATACCTATGCTCACGATCAGTCTTATTGAACTTTCTGAAATGTAGAACACATGACTTCGAGATATTAACCGGAAGATGCCAGGCTGCAGCCCACTCCATCATAATAGTGATAGATTGAGACACAGCCTGGCGAACCACTGCCTGTTTGTGGTCGTTGTATTTCCCTTGTATCTTGATGTCGTCAGCATATATCTGTACTTTTACGCTCGGATGTGTTTTAAGTCTTTGTATCAGATCATATGTGTAGATGGGAAAGAGTAACGGAGACAGGACGCCCTCCTGAGGGACACCACTGGAGCAGGGATAGCACCTAGAAATCGAGTGTCGGATAGTTAGGGAAAGAACCAACGTAATAGTTCTCCTCCAACACCAACACCATTTAATTTACATAAAAGTTTCCTATGAGTGACTCTGTCGAAAGCTTTTGACAGATCGAAGTAAATTACATCGATCGATTTTCCCTCATTTAACTCGCGATTCCAGTCAAACATACAATTAGCAAGTTGGGTAACAGTTGATGCGCACTCGTGAATCCATGCTGTTCTAGTGGAATCAGGTTCTTATCAAGCCAATCAGCAATTTTATCACGAACGAGGTTTTCCAGAATTTTCATTGGAGTAGGATTGATGCTCACTGGACGATGTAATGACAATAAAGCCGCATTCGGGGGTTTGGGTATTGCGGTAACTATTGACTTTTTTCCAAACACCAGACATGAGCGCCCTGCGTTTGCTTACAGCGCCTAACAAATAATCAATGGGAAAAGGACAATTGAGCAGGCGAGTGAGGAAGTAAGTACAATTTATTTAAACAGAGCATTGCCTCATATGCCCTTCTAACGATTAGACTTCTATAAATACACAGGCGTATTACCCCCGTGTCACGTTGTAAGATATGCTTTTAAATTAGCTAAATTAGCGATTCCACCAGTTGGCCGCTAACGCTTCCTCAGAGCACACGCTGTCTTTAAGCCATCTCACTTTACAGGCTAACTATACCAAGTGGGCATATGCAGTTCCACAAAAAAACTAAACTGCAGAGGATTGTCTTAAATATGGTCATCTCAGGAGGGATTGAGTAACGCCGTCTTTTATCTTTTATCCTTTATGTGTATTCAAACGAGTCACTTCTGTAAGATTCTCGCTCCTCTTTTTGTTCCTTTTACTCCGCTACATGATACGCTTAAGTTCTGGGTCACTTTTATTTTAGTGACTTCTATTCTTCTCACTTCCATACTAGGAAAGCCTTCTTTAATAGCAATCCTTATTTCTTTCACTAATCGTCCTTTATAGAGTGGTTAACACTCTGGGATAAATAATAACTGGGTCAGAACTTATACTGGCTAGCAGTTATTACATATTAACAAAGAGGCTCTCTATCTCTTCTGACAGAGGTTTGATGGTCCACACATTTAGCCGGTCAACAACATGTTCTTCAAGCTGCTTCTTCTCGCTGTCGTAGCCTACGCTATCGCTGCTCCTGCTGTAGATAAAGGTAGGGTATTTGCAAAGTTAGCATACCCTAACTGGCAAACGTCTGCAGACCGATATGAAAATGATAAATTGCCCGCTGTTGCTGGGCAACTATAGGCGTACTTGACGCAATTATGAGCAAAGAATTCTATTCCAAAAGTTCTTTTCTTTCAATAGGGTCTTTCAAAGTATGCAAACAGAGGCTATTTATTTAAAAAAATTGTTTTATTCACAAAACAAAGGTTTTATTACTTAGAAAGGAAAAATGGATTGGAGAAGCTCTTGTTCGCCGCAGTGATTAGGGTCTTGAAAGCAAACATTTGTGTAGAAGTCAGTGTAGTATTTTCGTTAGCTGTCTAATATAAACATTTAGCTAGAGGAGAGGACCCGGAATCTCTCGCCTGGTCAATGGAAGATCCAGAGGATCGAGCCTGGCCAAAGGGAGAGGACCCAGAGGATCACGCATGGTCAATGGAAGACCCGGAGGACCGAGCGTGGCCAAAGGGAGAGGACCCGGAGGATAACGCATGGTCGCACTAAGCTCTTGCAATGTTTGTCGATTTCGAAGCCAGAAGTCTATGCGCTGAATAAAGTGGTCTTCACCTGTATCACCTGTCACCTGTCGTCCCGTTGATCATCGACTTGCTCGAGCGGGCGCCAGCAGCGTCTCCATTCGTCCCTGTCCCGTGCCAGAGTGGTCCAATAGATCCTCCTCGCTCGAGTGACACGAAGAGCGTCATATCGGTCGTTCAGGGCTTTCACGAAGAAGTCCGACCAACGCGTTGGTGGGCGTCTTGGTGTTCTTTTGACATCCCGCGGAATCCAATCTGTGACGGCTCTCGTCCAGCGGGTGTTTGCGAATCGCATTACGTGGCCGGCCCACCTAATTTTCGACGACTTGGCCCATGCGACAGCGTCTCTGATCTTCGAACGTCGGCGAAGCTCGGAACTCCGGAGGCCTTCTCTCACTTGCGTGAGTCGTGTCACTCCGAGCATCGTCCTCTCGATTCCACGCTGCGCGACGCTGATCGCGTGTTCATCCTGCTTTCGTATAACCCAGGTCTCTGAGGCGTATGTTAGAGCAGGAAGAACAGTGGAGTCGAATAGGTGGGCACGGAGTCGGACGTTCTTCGTTTTCTTCACGACTTCTTCGACGCTCTTGAAAGCTCCCCAAGCCGCTCGTTTCCTCCTGCTCAACTCTGGTGCTAGGTCGTTGGCCATGTTGACTTCGCGACCCAGATACACATAGCTGGAGCATTCGGAGACGTTCGTTCCGTTGAGCGAGAATGGGGCATCAGAAACCCATCCGTTCTTCATGAACATCGTCTTCGTAAGATTCAGCTGCAGTCCAACGCTTCCACATACACGATCGAAGTCGGCCAGCATTCGTTCCGCCTGACTGATGCTCGGTGTTATGAGCACGATGTCGTCAGCGAAGCGAAGATGGTGCAGTTGCCGGCCGTCGACCTTCACTCCCATCTCTTCCCATTCTAGTTCGCGCATGACGTTTTCGAGGGTGGCGCTGAAGAGCTTCGGAGATATGGTATCCCCTTGTCGAACCCCTCTCTTCACGTCAATGACGACGTCGTTGTAGAATGGTGAGATCTTGGTCGTGAATCCACTGTACAGCTCTCGAAGGACTCTGATGTACTGAGTAGGAACGCCCTGGGTGAGCAGTGCTTCCATGACCGCTTCAGTCTCGACGGAGTCGAATGCCTTCTTCAGGTCGATGAACGTAAGGCACAGCGGCAGCTTGTACTCTCGCGACACTTCGATGAGCTTCGTAATGGTGTGTATGTGGTCGATCGTGCTGAATCCTCTCCGAAATCCTGCTTGTTCGCATGGCTGTCCTTCGTCCAGCGTTCTGCTAATCCTATTCAGGATGACTCGAGTGAACAGCTTGTAGACTACGGACAGCAGGCAGATCGGGCGATAGTTGCCAATGTCGTGCACGTCTCCCTTGCAAAGTGGTCTTCACTACTCTTAATCAGACTAAGGAATGTTGAAAGAGCGACATCAAACCTGCACGTTACTTGCCGGTGAAAAACCACTGACAAAATCCCAAAGGAATAGGAGAACAAGAGCGCTGCAAAATTTGTCGGCGTTGGTGTCCTATGAGTACCATTCATAGCTTGCCGTGCGGACGAAAATACGTTTTCCGTCTCAACAGGTTACAATAGTATTTAGCAACGCTTTGCTATCAGCTGGGCCAGGTGAGGGAGATAGATTTCGTAACGTGATTAGTGCAACATTTGAATGGACCAGCGGCTATGTCAGGGGTGAGTACACCGGTGGCACTAACCTCACCGATACTAATGAATTGCATTTGAAGCATTTTTCTAGCTTTCTGCCGCTGTTTCATGTTGTTCCTGTGTCAAAATTTCTTACATTGACGATGAGTACAATTATTGGAGCAAAAGTTTCATATATAGATTGCAGATTGGTCAGCGAAATAGAACCTTCCTCTATCAGCACAAAAAATCCCAAGTGTTTTACCTTGGGCAGCGGATTAACAGAAAGAGTTATCATCTTAAGGCCTATGTCATACCATCGCTCTTCGCTAGCGAAGGCGATGGACAACTAACATAATTGGGGAAGGGACGGTATCAGACGTTGTGGAGGGGCAGGCGCCTGTAGCAGTTGTCCGATCCACCGCTAGCGAAGCCTCGCTAGCGGGGTGTCATACTTACGAGAGATACGGCATCGCTACCGATGCGACCGCGTCGCTGAGCTGAGCAGAGCGTCGGGCAGCATCGGTAGCGATGCTACGACGCAGCTGCACACAACGTTATTAACTGAGCGCCTATTCGCTAGCTTCACGCTAGCGAAGAGACTTCGCTCATCGCTCTGTTCATCGCCTTCGCTCGAAGTGAGCGAAGGTATGACATAGGCCTAATGGGATGCAGCTTGGTAGCCCAACTACTATACGTGACTTAGGATCTGTATTTGACACCAATCTTTCATCCCGGGAACATTGTGAACTTATAGCGAAAAAAGCTGACCGTGTTGTCCACTCTATATTCAAATCTCTACGCACTGAATCTACACATTTAGTGTTCGCCTATAAGACATATGTATGTTAGACCGATATTACAGTGTGGCACGACTGCATTCAGTGCTAAGTGCAAAAAAGAAATCACCAGGCTAGAATCTGTTCAAAATACTTCACAAGAAGGCTTTGAATAAGACTTCATGGTTTTGATTACACCACCATCCCTTCAGCATCCGCTCGGAACAATATCTTTAGTCTGCGTACGCTTTCGTTTCGCAGGAGAAGAAACGACTTAATCATGATTTACAAGATGGTGAATGGTATGAATAACCTTTCCCTCCGGGAATTTTACTCTGTCTCTCCATCTAACAATAGGGGTGGACAGTGGAAAACAATTGTTCCTAGAGCAAAATGCAATACCAGAGCAGCTTTTTTCACTAATCGTGCTGGCAGCGAATTCTTGAAGTTCTCCAAGAATATTACTCTACCTAGCACTATTAGGCAATTCAGAACAGAAGTTGAGCCGAATCTCCAATAGGATTGTTTGCTGCTTTTCTAGACTTTTTGATCTCTGTGCTTGTTTGTAGGATTGAAACATATGATTTCATTTACTATGCCCTTTGTTGATTTGTAACTATCTTTGTTTCTGTTATGTTTGTTTCTTCTTACCTACTTGGTTATCCACGTACAAATAAATAAATAAATATAATCGTATTTGGCATATTTCGGACATTGCTGGTGAATTACGAGATGTCGACAATTAATAAGTAATAAAAACATCTTACCGTAGCAAACTCCGAAAAAGAAAAGTTTAGGTATAAGCATCTCTATGGAAACGCGATACTATGGTAAAAGTGCAAAAATGCACCGTAGCATGGGAACCGAACCCCCGACCTCACGAACATGAGGCAGCCCCTCTATCACTGCACCACCCAGTCCAAGACACCACGATCTTGCGCTGCCATGGTAAGCTCGCTCGGCGAACCCTTAACAATTACACCCTCCTACTCATTTGCCTCAAGGATTCGGCAAAAACAAAAATGTTCTGTTACTATTAGGAGGACGGAGATTCTCCCTATAGTATTCGTTATTACCGTTCCGGCGTAACGTTTAGACAGTTCCCTTGTATGATGAGCCCTGAACGGAACGACAGTTCTCAAACTTTTATGTTTGGCGCTGACCTGTCGCATTTCAGCCGTGGCTCTTCGTGATCCCTGCGATTCCTGCCGGCCTCCTTTTTGTGTCCATTGAGTAACGTTCTGCAGCAGCTCCACCTGGACGTGGATGAAGAGCTCGTTGTGCAGTCCGACATCGTCTTCGGGTATCTTCTTGCTCACCTCACACTAGTGATGATCTCGTAGCTGCAATAAAGTGTCATAGAAAGGAGCACTACTCCACGGGCACACAAGCCTTCCCGTCCGATTTGAGGGCACTTCGACTATCAAGAGCTGCCGCATAATGCTTGTTCCGTCAATCATTGCGGGGACTTCGCCATTTCTGTCGCTGACTTCGAAAAGACCTTCTTTGAACTGAGAACTGCCTCTTTCACGAATTCGGTCTACAGGCAACGTGCTGAGAGGTGACGTTCCAAGCTCCGCTTAACATCGTAGTACTGTAATACATGTAAAGCTTTAATTCTTCTTCCTCCAGCCGCCTTGTCTCAGCTTGAACCTCCTGCAAAAAATCAACAAAAATTTCACTTGAAGTTTAGACAACCGCGCCCACTTGTCAGCTGAACATTCGATGCAGGTCTAGAAAAGTTACGTTTACAGGTGTGAAACTCATCACAAACAGAAATTTTGCTATCAATCGAATAAAAATCGGGAGGTCTTGGACGAACGCATGGCGCAATCTTTGCACTGAAAAATGGTCGCCTTTCTGCTCCTTAAAGTAAGTGTTAAACCATTATTTCTACCCCAAAAAAGTGAAGTTGAATTGAAGAGTGACCAAATAGGCGTGAAAATGGTATACCTTTCCCGCTCTTTCGTGGGTATACTGCTAGGAGATGGATGCTCGACGGTCCTGGTGGGTATCTTCGCACGCGCTTAAGGATTTCATAACCTTCACCCGAAGATGAATCCGGACCGTGGCCTTGTCCTTCCTCTAACCAGTAGACAGCTTGCTAACCACCTTACATTAGTGGCAGACTTCTGGGTAGCTGAGGGAAAGAACAAGTTGAACATCTTCCGGTTGGAACTTCTCCCCAGAAATCCGTTCCAACCGATCCTTATTCTTTACTTGTTGTTAAGCCATTCGCCGGTCAATGTTCTCCATTTCTGAAATCGTCCATTCACTGGCCATTATATTCGCCTGATGTCGAACTCAAACTCAACCATCCGCTCAAAAATAGTGGCCATTTCACATTCCTTCCTTCTTATCAAAAGCAATAAACCGAATCTCATGACCGTGGACATGTTTCTCTACAACTTAACAACACTGACTATTAAGCATTGGACAGGAGACGACGTGAAACAATCCTCGTTTGGGAGTGGGGGGGGGGGCCACACATTTTACTTATGCGAAATAATGACTAGACCGTCTTCATTCGTATTTGGCCTATGTATTGACTTGTGATGTTCAATTGACAGGCAACTCAGTATTTTATCCGTCTCAGACAAGACTAGTATGATAAAAATTCTCCGAGGGGTAGGAGGCTTGGTAGGCCTCGGCCGGAAATCCGAGCCAGGATACTCGATTCGGGTGAGAGCCGGGCCCTCTTCCGACTGCGCCACCACGTATCCATCTTTTTGGGCAGTTTTGTTATCTTTGATACGTTTTAGAGCGATCAGAAATAGCGGCGCCTGTTCCGATTTACAGGCCTTTGTTCAGGTCCTACCCATACCATGCATGTCGGTTAATGAGTTGATGCCAGAAGTGCCTAGAGAGGTTAAAAGGCTGATGTGTTCATCGTCTGGCCACCACAAGTCAGTGCATAGGCGAAATAGCCATCCAAATTGCCAGCACAATATCCCAAAGAAGTAGAGTGCATGGCGTATCCCTCATAGGGATTGATCAACGCTGTCTTTAGTTCTTATTTTTTGTTAAATGAGAAAGGTTGCGAATGAGCGGTCAGGCTCTCCATTGGAGATAACCTCAGCGCTTTTATGTTGTTAGGTACTGTAACTAGGCATATTGCACACGGTCTGCTACAGTATGCCATTTACTAGAGGGCGGTTCCTTGGTGTGTTACTGATTAGTAAAGAACACTCGATAAGCCATTTGAGTGAACATGTCGAAATCAGAGAATGAGGTCGAGCCGCAGGTAAAAACAAAGCACTGATATCGGAATCCAACGTGGAGAGCCGGCGAGTGGGCAGCAGTCATTTGGAACACTGCGACGGTCGGTAGCTAGCGCTCATCCGTAGCGTCTCTCATCTCTCGTCCTTGGTGTTCGGTAAGACTACGAATGGATTTAAATGTCTGATTCGCCGCCGTTTTCAGCTGAGAACTACGCAGTCTCTACTCTGATACTACTTACCCCAAGAATTAGCAAACGCGATCAGCATGGCAACTGATTCACTGAGTGTTGCGTCGACTCAGGCCGATGACGACGGCGAGGTACGCTATCCACGTTACGAGCGGATGAAACTTTTGGACCAATCAGCACCGATTTGGATGCAATCCTAGTTGGTGGTGGTCGCTCGTAAACGATTTCCCGGCATAGCGAAACACAAAGAATGGGCAACAACGTGTTGAAATAAGTAGACTACGCCAAGCTTATTGCCTTCAGTTTCCGAGTTTCTAGTCTGGAGAAGGGAATCTAAAAAGGGCCATTCTCGGTGCAAATCTTTTAGTGGAGGAGCTCCTGTCATTTGTAAACGCCCCGACCAATCTAGTGCTCGTGTTTTTTTGTATTAATTAGACCTTAGTCTAGTTGTTTTTAAGGATTGAATGAGCTCAACATACTTTAATAATGAACACAGGTTCAATCCCAATGAGTGGGGGGGGGGTACTCCATACTCACGTTGAAACACTACATAGAGATGAATACTTGTAACATAACATGCCTACCTGAACCCCTACTGTGGCTACTGCAGTCTTCCTCCTGAAATAAAGAGGAAATTTAGACGAAAAAACGTCGGACGAAAAGACGAGAAAAGGGCGGGTCGACAGGTTCACCGTGGCGATTCCTACAGGAATAGCCGTACAGTGGCCGTGGGTCGATACGTGGAGCCCGCAGGCGTGGGGCGATACCTGAAGCCCGCAGACATCCCTGTACGTATCGCCACGGTGAACCTGTTGACGCGCACACATGCGTTCCGACCGTAGGCCACCGTGACCCCCCCCCCCCCCCCCCTCCCCTCATTGGGATTGAACCTGAACACATTCAGTTTTTATGAAACCGTTTAACAAATGGAATAAGTCCAGCATATTTCAGTAATGAACACATTCAGATCTTATGAAACCGTTTAGAAGTGGCCACCACCAACTATGAATGCACCCAGATTTGGTGTTCATTGAGCGTAAGGTTAGGTATCATGCTTAAAGTTCTAAGCCAATATGTAATTGAGGCAGGAGATGTGAGGTTGGATGACCTGCAGACACAGGTCATAGCCTAGTTCGCGGGAATTGCTAAGACCACTAGAACCAGATCGGAATAGATGCATGGACAAGGCGTCTTCGGTAGAACGCATCAAATTGGCGCACGCGGGTGATGCGCAGGTTTGCGGGACGCTGTAGCGCGCACCTGCTGCCGATGCATCGTGGCTCGCGTCGACGTTTCTTGTACGCCAATGATGGCACTGCTGGTAGGCGGATCGTGGCGCAGTGGGTGGTAGGGTTGCTTCATACCGGTGAATTTGGGGGTTCGGATCTCCTGCGTCGCGGCATTTTTGCCCCACAACCTGGAGTCCCTTTCCTCCAACTGCCGACTCCCCCCCCCCCCTCTGAGCGACGAAAGTAGTTTCCACACGAGCAGATTGTATGGACCTCAAAATCTATTACGATCTGGTTTTAGCGGCCATAGATCCACAACTAATTCGCAAGTAGCTCTCCATGATCGTGACGTCGAGGGTTCGGTTCGGTTTCCGAGCTATCCCGTTTTTGGACTTGTACCGGCGCAACACGTGGACGGGGAGGCAGTCCTTGGCTTCGACCGCCTTGAACATAGCAGTCGGGTTTGGTGACGTTGAATTTCCCCCATTGTACGCGTACGTACGTGTAATGCAAGTTGCACCGAGAGGGGCCTAGGTCAAACTGGTAAAAACCCGTAACTTTTCCGAGTACTGATGGACTGCCCCCCTCGTCCACTAGTTGCGCCCTTGTACCATTGGTTCAATCCCAAAGGGGAACACCTTATAACTAAACTTGGACCTCCTACTGCTCGTTCTCGGACGCAAGGCCCTGTGGAGGCCAACCAGTAAAACAAGCAGTGAAACGAATAATAAGAGAAACAAAAATACAAAAACGCCCCGCGCCCTAAAAAACCAGGGGCAGACATAACTGCAACGCCGCGCGAACCTCCTAGGATGTCGCGCACGGTGCGCGAAGAAATTGGACGAGTTGTGGCAGTCCGAGTGTTTCCGACAGGGAAGGCTAGTGACGTCATCGTGCGCGGTAGCCGTGTCTTGTTACTGGAAAGTGTGTGCCGGCGACGTCGACCGCGAAGAAGAAGGAAGAGTTGAGATGAAACAAGCCTGATGCCTCCTGGGGCCGGATTCATCAATGACTTACAGCAATTTAACGGCGAAAATACAGCCTAAATCCCTGATAGCGCGGCTTATCAAGCGATATGGTGAAATGTTTCGTGTTGATAAGCTGCGGTATCAGGAATTTCGGCTGTATTTCCTCCGTTAGATTGCTATAAGTCGTTGATGAATCCGGCCCAGGTAGGGAATTGGAGCGTTGTTAACGAAGTGCGGGCGGAATAAGACTCAAACTTTCGAATGAGTTAAGGGAAACGGTCATGGATCTGGTGAGGAAAATTCGAAACAAGAACTGGGGCGGGATTACTAACTAGATATTTCGGAAGCAAGTGTTTGTAAGTTTCTAATGTAGGGGAGGAATAAGCAAGAGCTTGAACGCTCCACTCACATTCTCTTAAGTGATAATTGATTATCTCTGCAAGAAAAAACTAGAGAATATCTTAACCGTAGGTTTAGAAATTTTATAAAACTCGAACTACAATACGAACAGAGGAAAAGTACGCAAGAAGTTGAGAAAAAAGTGCGATCGAGATACGGAACCGCCATTTCTTGAGGAGGGGATCAGATGGGGTCGTTTATGTGTTATGTTGTATTGCTCATACTCAAATAGGTGTGATTCACAAGCGATTTAGTAGCCTCCCTTCGGGATTGAACCCGGATTTCCATAGAGATATCCATATCTGAAGTTTTTTGCAGTTTTCCTGAGTAAGATGATTTCGCTACTTCTCGAAATCTCGTGATGCACCGGTAGTGTCCCAAATATCCAGAACGAATACGACGAAATATGAGAGTTTAAGGTCAATAATTGGTTCTCACTGCTTAATTATGAAATTTTGACGTGGGAGCAACATGAAACAGCGGGGCAGAAATGTAGAGAACTACTTAATACGCAATTTATTAGCATCGGTGAGGTGGTGACTGTCACCACAATGTGGGAGGGGACCTCGTGGTCTTCAACTTGACCTACCACCTTATTCACAAAGCTGGCCACTTGATGACACATCCTGGGCCAGACTCATCAGCAACTTACAGCAATTTTACGGTGAAAATACTGCCGAAAACCTTAATAGTGTGGCTTATCAACAAGAAACACTGAAACAATTCACCATATCGCTTGTTGATAAGTCAGACTATTAGAAATTTCAGCAGTATTTTCACTAATAGATTGCTGTAAGTCGTTGATGAATCTGGCCCCTGGTTGCTCCGAAAACCCGAATGGGATGGTTTTCCCGGGAGACCTAGACCCAAGTGATGAGAGAGGACCTGAAGAAACTGTAGGCTTCATAAGTTGCCCATACTGTAATCTGTCTTACTGTTTTATGCACTTTGTGCCTGTGTATCATTGGTGTTGGAGGTACTTCATAAGTATTTCATATATCGTCGTATTTTGCACATTTGGGGTGGTGCATCATGAGATTTCGAATAGTGAAAACCCCTTACTGCAGGAAACTCCAAAAAAGCTCAGATATGGAAATAAGGAAGCCCGATACTATGGCGCAAGTGCAGAAACGGGATAGCTCGGAAATCGAACCGTCGACGTCACGATTAGGAGGCAGTACCACTACCACTGGGCCACCCAGTCCACGACGTCAGTTCCTTGCGCTCCATAGTAAGCTCGACGCTGCGGACCCTCAACCATTACAAATTTTGGTACCTCCTACTCCTTTGCCTTAAGGATACGGCAAAACGGGGGTGCCGTGGTTACTATAATCTTATACTTTGTTAATGTTGTGTTTTTTGCCATGCTTAGTAAGGCATTATGCCTGCTCTGTTTTTGTGTTATACGTAGGCGGTTATTCAAAGCCTAAATACAGAGGAGCCTATGCACCCCTACTCATGGATGTTTCCCTATCCTTCATTTATGATTTCTTATATATAATATATATAGCTTTATTCTTGACATTGATACAGTGTATTACTGCAAGTTCGGTTTGACTATCTCAATTACTATGGAAGCAGCCTCGAATAGAAGGGCAATGAAGGCCTACGTATGACCGGAATTAAGACCGGACTCCTAGGTGCTTCCTTCTATCTAGCTGCTCGAAAGTGATTCCCTTACTCCATCGAAATCACGCCATAGCTATACTGTTCAGCAAACCGGTCACTGCATCCAAGATTACAATAAAATTATTTGCTTAAGATCCTTTCAGTTAATTCATATAATGCTTTTTAGTCTCATTACACGTTTTGTTTGTGGTTGCAGTCTCCTTGCACCTAGACTTTTGAATTGCTGCAAAACTCTAGGTCTTACCAAAGTTGCAGTGCAAACTGATAACACGCTTCACGTTGCTCTACCAGTGCATTTTTATGGCGCACGCTGTGCATAAATAAATAAATAAATAAATAAATAAATAAAACCTTCTCTGTTACTGTTTGGAGGACAGAGATTCTTGCTGTAGTATTCGTTCTTGCCGTTTTAGCGTACCTTTGTGACGTTCCCTTATAAGATAACTACTTGGTTCAGAGATTAAAAGATGGGTAAACTGCTAATCTAAGCGATCGAATAGCAGACAATCTCCCACGTTTCCAAAACGTGCAGCCAGCTTCTTCTTTAAAAATTCTTCGCATTTGAAGTGGGCTGCTGGCAATAACAAGTTAACTATAAGTTAACACAGAACAGTGTAACTGGAAAGCTCAAGGATAATGCTACCAGTTATCAAGTAATGCTGTCAGAACTGTAACATATTTAGGAACAGGTGACCCCAGCAGAGAACACGCTTGATTCAACTTGTGTTGGACAGCGAACTTCTGATGAGCATGCGGATGAGCATGGTTACAACAGACACTTCAAAAAGAGCTCAAACAGTGCCAGTAGCGCAAGCCGCTCACCTGCTCATGGTCGGAACTTCTCTTCTCGTGGCTCACGCGTGAGACAGGTATGTTCCGACTTATGGTTCGCACAAAAATCCTCGTTTTTTGCGATGAGGAGAGATGAGATGCTCAATTACAGTACCAGTCAAGGGGTGGATTTTTCAATTCTGGGCGCTTTGCTCAAACCTCTCCTCCTTATATGGGCAGGATGTATGGCATGGCCACGCCGTAAGTTTTCAAGAATATCGTTTTTATGTTTTATTTACATGTCGTATTGCAAGATTCGTCAAAACTTCACATTTAGTATGGGCGTGCAGATGTCTGTTGTCCCGCCGTTTCCTGGAGAGTATTTTGAGCCACAGGGTAGCACATTTTGTCGTAAGTCGTTAAGGGCTTCCGGTGCTTTCTTCTTCTTAGGCGCTTTCAGCTCGTTATCGCTTCCCACCTCCATCGCCACTTCGCAACTACAACGGGCGCAATGCTGCAGAGAGCGGTGGTGGTGTGAGACGTCGTGCTAAAAGCCCACCGTCGATGCCATCGAGTTGCGAGAATTCCAGCCCGCAGCAAAATCGCGAGGCTGGTGGCGATCGTGGGCGAGAGAGAAGGGTAAGGGAATGCCGCGAAAATCGCGACGAACAGAAGAGCTCTCCGAAGGAGTCGTCTGAAGAATCACGTAAGTATTCAGTGTTGCAGAGTTGTACCAATGTTTGGAGTTATTGGTGTGAACGCGGCGCCATGTCCTAAGGTAGTGGATATTCACCGAGGAATCGGGCTGAGAGCAACGATACTCATTCGCAGCTATGCGTGCAGTCGCGGTGCGTCGCAGCAGGCAGGGTCATCGTCAGGCGGAGTGGCGTTCTATCCCCCGCCCTTTAAACAGAGGCGTGGCAAATGTTTGCGTCTCCACTATGTCGTAAGGCAGCCATTTGACTCTCGAGCAAGCCCAGGGGTTGGGGATGGGCGGGCCAGGGGGACGAGGGGTCAGCCAATGCAGAAACGCGTACGAGTTGCACGATGCAACTGGCGTGCTACAGCACAAATGCGTGTCCTATCCAATATAAGCAGAACCGTTTCGGCTACGCAGAAAACGAAAACCTTTGAAAGGGATCTAATGGTAAACATGGTGAGGGAAAATGCATCCTGTTTCTGAACTTCACCCACACTCCATACAAAGTTGGACGGTTCTCATACTGGAGTGCTCAGAAATGGTGTTAGACTTAAACCAGATCCTCTTAAGGAGAGAAAACTGGTGAAATTAAGTTATGGGTTTGGAGTGAACGTAGTCAAGAGGCGATTTTATCGTGTTAAATGATGGCGAAAACTATCAGGAGAGGATGGATTCTCTTCTCAGGAGAGTAAATGGTATTTTGCTCACATATTGTTCTACATGGGCGCGACTGTCTCTCTGATATTAGAGGTCTTCTGTGTTTTAATATCACCAGATTTATTTCATTTCCGTACTATACGAGGGATGTACCATAGGCTTCTCGTAAAGTTCCAAAACTCTGCATGCATACTAGTTCGTGTTTGGACGAGCAATAAAGCCGGCTGGTCATCAGCAAACGGTTAAACCATGTAGTTTTTTGAGGACCAAACTGGAGGAGTGACAATCATGATTATGAATTCATAGGCACTTTGAAACTCCCATAAGATAGTTCTCAAATGCAATTTCTATAGGATCAAAAAATTTTTACGCATTCAGTCTCTGAATATGCAACACTCTGTGCTGGTAATTATAAAAACGCTCGATACTCTTCAAACAAATAGTCCAATTGAATAACAACTGAACATTTTCTCAATTTTTAACATGTAACTCTGAACGAAAAACAAACTCTTGTCCCACTAAGACCTCACATCAGTTGATCATTACTCATTCTTCGCTTTTGGATCCTTCTCCCCACTAATCTCTCACCAGTTCCCTCGCCCCCGATTTGGAGTAGTTTAATACCTTTCGTTTGGTGAAAACTAGCAAACTCTCACTCCACAAGACGAATTTTAACATTGTACTCTTCTCCAACGTTTGCACAAGCCAATGCACCCGCCGACTGGTGATGCTGCTCGCCCAGCTTTGTACGTTCGGGCAAAACTCCTCCTCTCCACAAGTGAGGAAGCGAGGGCTTCGCCCAGGATGGCGCATGCGCACGCGACCGCGCGAACCAAAATGGGTATCGCTGCTGCCTCCCGAGGAATCGACCGACACTTTCTGATAAATATTCATCAGCATAGGAATCATTACAAATGAAACATAAATATAGTAAACATTCAACTAGGGTTCTCACAGACGAGAAGGAAAAGTACTCTAGATTATGGCGCCCTCGACCTGATCGCGCAAGTCACCCCACCACGACTGCTGTTACCATCGTCCCATTAGGCCATCCCGAGTTCGCTAGCAGTGAACGTCCAGGTCGCGGTTCCAAAATGAAACCTAGGCAAGAAAGTATTCAGTGCCTTAACAGGTTGAACACCGGGTACCACAAAATCCCCACTGGGGCAATGGTTTCTGTTTTACAATGACTTTTCCATTTCAGTGCAAATGTCTCCACCAGCAAAGACCGATTCATCGCGTCGTGACCATCAAAAGTTTTCTGCTGCTACACCCACGAACGACCCTCGTTCGTCGGCTCCTCTTCGAAGTCTTCGCACTGAGGTACGATGATGCATTGGTTTTTGGAGAGACATGCCAGTTTGTTCTTTTCAGTCCGGTCGTGTCACATATCCACTGATCTACGTGTCACCGGCTGGCTCGATCTCCGTCATACTCGCACATGCCATCATCATCGAAATGTCGATCGACCGCTGTGTTCGCGTTGTGTGTCACGACAAGTTTGCTGTAGGTGGTTACGTCCTAAAGCAGTTATGTAACACATCTATAACGAATTTTCAGAAAAGACACGCACAAATATTGGAAACGCAAAGAGTCGGCGCAATCGTAAAGAAACCAAATAATGCTAACAATAAGATGAAGCTGAGCTAGACTACAGAAAGATAACGTGCCACGATTGCATAGTCTGGAACGAGCGCATTGCATGTCTTGTCCAGTTCTGGTCCGTGGGCGGGCTAGTACTGCGCGCAGAAGCATAGTTAGGAAGTATAGGGAAAACGAATAATGTAGAAAAGCAGTGCGCAATTTTTGTTTGTAGAACATTCCGAAACCTTAGCAATCGTCCATCCTAAAACGCTTAACCACCCACTCTCTTGAAGTTTCCGTTAAGCAGTCCCTTAAACCGTTAAGCAGCAAGTGAACACCAGAGTAAATTTGGGGTAGTGTGTGAAAGGTGAAGGGTCGCACCATTCCCTCAATCTAGGATTGCAGCGAAGAGTAGGAAAATACATAGCAGGACTGAATTGAATTCACCGCTTTCGCGCATGTTCAACTCAAATAATTTCCCTATCCTACTTAGGTATTCGACATTATCTTTGGAATGCACTAGAACAAACACAAGATTTCGTTAATGTGGAGCTGTAGTGATAAAAATAACAAGGAAAGTCTCATCCACGCACCCTATCAGCACTTTTCAGAGAGAGAGTCCAGTGGGGTACTCTCCAAAATCCCTATTCGTCCGTGCAGGCCCCGAACTGGTTTTATTATATTTGAAACAGAAGCAACTGATCTATGGGCTTTTGGCCTAAACACTTATCCGTGCCTCTATCCGCTAACTAAGCCGTCACCAAATCGCCAAGGCCATCCACGAGGTCGTCCACCATAGCCGTCACTAAAGCCATCCGCCAAAGAAGCGTATTCACCTTTCAGGCGCTTGACGTGCAGCAACCAGAGTCCGAAGAGGATGGAGAAGGAAGGATTCAAAATTTTAGACCTTCGAAATCTGAGCTCGTCGCTCTCGACATTCTTTTACCAACCAGGACCATTTATAGGTTATCTCTCGTCTCCCCTTTAAAGTGGGGCTGGAGCACCTCCACACATGCGCGGTGAAGACTACTGTCTAGTTTGCAGTGACGGACACTTCATCCGCGTTATGTCGTGTCCTTCACTTTATCTTCTGTTTAGTAGAAGGAAACTAGTTAGTAAGAGTAGCAATATTTATTTATTTATTTATTTATTTATTATTAATACATCCATAAGGATGTGCCAACAACGATCGAGAACAGGCTGCGAAAAAATTGCCTGGAAAGAATAGGAAAAAACTCAGAACTCAACCTACAAACAGCGAATGCGCTGATAAAAAGCTATCGAGAACATTGAGGAAAGGCTCACCATCCATGAACCTGCGCATCTATGAAGGAGAAAATAACCAAATGATCACTGCAGAAAATCAGACGAGCCTGCCCATGGTATAGTATGGTGTCCTTGTGCACCTCAAAAAAAGTAAAAACAACTGCGTAATCAGTGCTATATGTGTATGAGAGGCAGCACTTTTGCCTGTTGCCTGTAACAAGCTGTCAAAAACTGGCAGTACCATTATGATAATGATCCTGTGGCACATGAAGATCTGGCAGTGAATAAAGCATTTCAAAGTTATGTTGCGCCAGACCCCCATAGTATTAGAACCACGGCAAGGTGCCGGATGGGAAAACGTAGTGAAACATGAAAACCAATAGGTGGTTAACAAACCCAACCCTGAAACCTTAACATCGCGCTCATTCATCGACAGTATCACCATCTCCTCAGAGCCCCTACAAACAAAAACACGAAGAGAGAGCACCAAGAACAGCATATGGAGAAGGAGACCCAACTCCTTCAGGGCAGAAAAAACAATCATTGTCAAGTTGAGAATACACATATTGCAGTTCATCTTGAATCAAAAAAGGCAGAAAGTAGACGCGAACATAATCATGACTATCAAGCTGTAATGATAAATAGATCAGGAGTACTAAGCCTTTGAAAGTTCAGCCTTAAGAATAATCAGTCAATAATACGTCACACTAGTCGTGACACACCCCTAATATGAATTTCTTCCAGCACCTTTGTCCCTTTGGACGCTATTAAGTGAGCTGACTTTTATCATAGTGGAAGCCATTTTAGAAGCTGCATCGGATTTCGGCCAAACATGGTAGGAACTCCATGATTGGTATTCAGCATCCAGTGGAAATGAGAATTTTTACAATTAAAATTGTAATGAGGATTACTTATATCAATTAGAAAGAAAAATATCAATTAGAAAGAAATTAACCTGAACAAGCAAACTCAAAGATTATAATTCCTTCTTGGTTTTCGTCAGCAGGTAGAGAAGGCTTTATAAGAACTGAAAGAAAGTAAACTAACTCATATACAATTTTGTGTCAACCACACGTCGAACGAAACGCTTCCGAAAAACGTTGCATGAAAGGCGTAAGCATTAGAAATGTGCTAAAACGAGAATAGTGGGAACTTAGAACAGTAGGGAGCATAAGGTAGGGAAGCGTAGAAAGAGGAACACAACCACAGAGAAAGGCTGTATGTGCGTGAACGAATAAACCATTCGATAATGGTAGAGAAGAATTAAAAGAAAGACTAGAATGTTCTAAATATGCGGGAAGAAATCAATCCATCTAATAAGATATGGGAACTGACAGGAGAACTCGCAACATATACGCCGCGAAATTTCCACTGCCCATAATCGATCGAACTTGGAGCCATGGGGAGTGACAATGAATAGGCGAGCGATGAGGCGCGGTAACACAACCGCGACGCATACTCCACACCACCACCCGGCCACATAGCTGAGGTCAGCTTCGCTGCGGCTAACCACCTTTAGGAAATGTGTGCAAGACAACTAGCTCCAAGCAGAGCTGCCCCGGCTCGCAAGAGCGGAAGTTTAGAATGGGTGAAGAAAACCAATCAGGAAGGAACAATTAGGTCACGCGGCTCAAGAAGAAACCCCAACTTTCAATGGCACTATTAGCTAAGAACCCAACTGTGACAGTCATCACTTTACACTTTTTAGGCCTTTATCAACGGCAGAGGAACGGCCTCGTGCATCCTACACAAGAAGGCTAGAATGTTGCACACACGCGACATGGTGTACACGAAATTCTGTTAGTTTTGAAGGAACGTGAAAGATACATGCCGCGACAACAATGATGTATGAATGCATTTAGCTGCATCGAACGATCGTCTTGCTGTCATTGGCAACGAGGGAATTTTGTTTTCGATGAGTCATCTAAACGAGGCGTTCCTTGTTTCTAGCCATATTAAAGGTTCGTTTCATTAAACAGGTAGTATTGTGATTGCATGTAAGTGACACGTACAATTTCAATTTCAATGCTATTAAGGAATATAATTAGTTAGAATGCGGTTTTAATTGTCGTGCCATCAGAAATTTGCGCTTAAAAAGCTGGCTAAGAGGCAGTGACCGCCTGTTTGCCTCACTTTCAAAAGTCCCCAGATAACAGGCAGTGGCCGCTTGTTTACCTCACTTCAAAAGCCCATTTCTGGTTTCCCATTTTTCTCGTTATGTACACTAAAGCGCTGTTTTGACTGATTACTCGAAAAGGAAAAAAAACTATTAGGTTGTTGCAGAAGTTCTCGCAATTTTCAAGACCCCACGTTTTTCTAGTTTTGCAAAAAAGCGAAACATGTCAAAAAACGAAGTAGCCGCTATCGTGTCCTTTCACTCTTCTCCACTTTTGAAGGACTTCCGATCCCGTCAGACTAGAACTTTTCTGGCTTTGATTCGAAAAAGCCAACCAGCCAGCCAGCGTTCCATGTCGTCCTCGTCATCGAACATTTTCCCTTGCATGGTGTTGGAGAGAGACAGGAAAAGGTGGTAGTCCATTGGTGCAATAACTGGGCTGTACGGTGGGTGAGGCAGCACTTCCCGTCCAGAGTCGAAAAGCTTATGGCGAGTCATTCTTACAATGTGTGGTCGAGCATTGTGCAAGAATCGGATTGTGCCATGATTCGGACGCTTTTCTGTCATCTTGGCGGTCAGTCTATCCAGCTGCTGACAGTACAAGTCCGCTGTTGGACTTTTGTTACGGACTAGCTGCTCGTAGTAGAGGGCACCTCTGTAATCCCACCAAACAGAAAACACGATCTTCGACGGGAGAGAACCCTCCTTTAGCTGGGGCTCAGGCTGCTCATTCTTGTCAACCCAGTGTCTGCTCCTCTTGATGTTGACGTACATGCACCACTTCTCATCTGCTGTGATGATGGACTTCGGTCAACTATATGTGCGCCTGCACGGGAGCAATTGAGTGGCCACCTCAGCTCGTCGCTGGCGGTCGCGCGTTCGGTGAGGTCATGGGGAACCCACTGTGCCAACTTATGCCTTACCCAGTTGATGTAGGTGCCTGGTGATGGTGACATAGTGCACATCTACGTCTTACGCAAGTTCACGAGTAGTTAGCCGTGGGTCCGATTCCACCAGCTGTCACAATCGGTCGTTGTCGACGTCGGATTCACAACCTGACCTGAATGAACCTTGAAGGTCAAACTCACCTTTGCACCTGAACGAACCTTGAAGGTCAAACCCACCTTTGCGAAAGCGTGCGAACCATTCTCGTGCAGTGCGATCGGACACTGTGCCCTCTCCAAATGCACCATTGATGTGACGATAGGAAGCGCTGCTGACTCTCCAAATTTGAAGTCATACAATAAGAGACCTCGGGTGTACTTCTTTGAAAGCTCCATTTCTCTAGAAGGAGTTACGCGAGAGTGAGTAGCTAGCAACAATAGTCAACTTATACATACCTGGTCTCTTTATGTGAACAAAGGATAGATAGCTATAAGGTAGGGTTAGTGAAAAAAAAAAACATTCAAAAGTGGTTGGAACTTTCGCAACGCCTAATACATAGAATCACTATGCACTGACAAATTTGTACATTTTTGCATAAATCTTGAGGTACCACTTATTTTGCTATCACTATGTAACAAATTTACTAATCATGTGAACTTTTCAGGACCATCAGCAGTGTCGCTTGAAACGCTCGACTTTTCTTCCGGGCATCTCGAAAACGATTTTTCTATCAGACTATTCTACCACGAGGCGCAAACTGGCACCCAGGCAAGTGCAGCGATAAAGCGTAGGCACGAATGACTTTGTGATTGTTTACGGAACCCAATGGGGATTTTAAGGCAGGAGGCAAAAGCAACTTCGAGAAGCAGAAGCCTCTCGAAGTTGCTTGAAAGGCGCAGCATTGTTAGGTTTATATATATTCTACTTACTGAACTGTAGATGGTCTGCAGTTTCATCCTGAAGTTCATTCTCCGACATTCTCGCTATAAAGTAACATTGTTAGAGATCTCGATTCGCATTTCGCGATAGAAGTTTTGTCTTGGCATTTATTTTTAATATCAAAAATACTATGTTTAGTACTCTTACAATAATGGCAGTGTGAATTGCTGTAACTCCAAAGGTGTACTATAATAATTCATTTTTAAACAGCGCTTCCAATGGCCACTTGCATGTGGCAAAACAGCTTTATGTTCATTGCCGCTCTTACGTTTTTGGAAATTTAGTACACCATCATGTCGAAAGAAATCGTTCATGAAGCCTCATATGATCGTAAACCGGATGGAACTCTCGTAATGCATATTAATGGTAGGTAACATTGTTACTTTCAAATTGAAGACAACTTTTCCACATTTTACCCAGGGTAATTATTGTAAAACGAGAAGTCCTATCAGGAGTAGTCTTCTGGGGCTAATTCGTGAATCGCTTACCGCCCTCCAACGATGAAAATACCGCCAAACCTGATGCTGATTAATTTCACATAAGGGGTTTGGCGGTATTTTCATTGTCAAAGGGCGGTAAGCTGTTCACGGATCTGGCCACTGATAGAACTTCCTCGTTTTAGTGTACGAATGATAGATTTTATTTACCGGCTTCAAGCTTGGCAGATCTTGGTAAAGTGGGCATGCACGGATCAAGCAAACCTAAAAGTATCCGTAGTAAGGTTGAAAACTAACAGGAAAAATAGTGTGCTCACGATACAAAGGGTTCCTTCTAGTTCAGCTAGAAGTCGTTCTGGTATACACAAGTCCATAAAGAGGATGGAACAATTCATTCCTTTTTATGGGTAACATGCATGTTGCACGGAACTGTCAGACGAAAAGTGTCAGATAGCTGCTACGATTTTAACTGCTACTTAGTGTTTAGTTGTGTTTTCGATCTGGAACGGCATGAACGCAACAAAAGTTGGTGTCTTACAAGGAAAGGTTCCCAACCCATAGTGAGCTTCTGCGACGCTATTTTGACAGAATGCAGCACCGTGTGAGGCACAGTCCAGAATTACAGTTAGTTTTTGCTGAACACTTGAAGACTGGGAAAAGAGGTGTAAAACGTGTGCGCAACAGTCATCAACCCCTATAGCCGTATGGACACTTCTCAACGGGCAGTGGGCAGTGGAACTGCGTCGCAGCAGCACACAGCGGCGGCACGCACTGAGGGATGCCCGAGCTCATTCCTCATTCCTGCGACTGCTGCTGCCGCCGCTGCCGGCAGGATATGGTACGGATACGCATCGTTGAAAAATTGGCACATTTGAAGGCATAAGTTGACAGCCTTGGTTTGTTGTAAGCATTGATGGTCTAAAATTGACTACTGTGATCATTAGAAAGCGTAATGACAACAAACTAATACGTGCAAAAATATTGGCAGTACACGGACTCGAACTCAAAAGCGCGTCGGTGAGCTTCTTTGAGACGGCACTCCCACGGATTGCGCCACCGAGGCACATCTCGTGGGGTGTTATAGGGGTTGATGATTATTGCACTCACCTTTTTACACACTTTTTCCGAACTTAAGAAAAGCATTCAACAAAGACCAACTTTAGTTCTGGACTTCGCTCTCATTGCCCTGCATCCTGTCAAAATAGCACCGCAAAAGCTCGCCATGAGTTGGGAACCTTTTCTTGTTAAGAGTGGCATAACAATTGCTTGGGCCTTAAATTATTTTCCAAGCTGATCGTATTATATACATGGTGTTCCAAAATAGCGTGATGAAAGTTTTTTTAAAATGATAACTATAGGATAACTGACAAGTTTACAAGACAACGTATAAATAACAACAACATAGATACTAGGCAACGCTATGTTCGACCAGATTCAAGGTGGCCCTTTTGGCGCGAATACAGAAGTGAAAACGCTTATTGAAGTTTTTGGCGATGGGCCGCATTTCATCTGGAAGTAGTGGTTCCCACTCCCAACGCACAGATGTCTTCTGGGCCTCCAGGTTGTGGTGGCGCTTGGCACGGACCCTGGCCTTCAAAATGGGCCACGCGCTGTAGTTCGTCGTACTCAGATCTGCGAAGTGAGGTGGCTACTCCGCAGACATGAAGAAGTCCCGAAAATTGGCCTTGCAGAAAGCTTGCGCGTTTTTTGCCCTGTGCGCAGGGATTGAGTCTTCTTGAAACATCCACAGCGCATTGTTGAGCTGTTGCGGGTACCAGAAAAGTACCACAGCCTCAAAGATGTCCCACCGGTACACATCTTGATTTATTTTTTAATCCTTCGTCCACAGAAACCAGGCGATCTCTCCGTTGGTGAAGATTTCGTAACAAAACCATAAGCGCCTGCGGATTTTGACAATGTTCAGCGATGACAAAGGTGGCTGGAGCCTCTCCAGATCAGGTCCTAATCGTGTTGGAGGTTGTGAGCCTACTCCACTGCGAACAGCTCAACATTGTTCGCTCTCAGCCGTGACCTACGGCCCGCAGCTTGAGCTGACGGCACTAATGGAGCCGTTCGTGCATATTCTTGTCCATCAGGAGATGGACTTTAGCAACTTGTATGGCTCGAGTCCGCGTTTCTTTCTGGCTACTCGATGCACTGATGTGCGACGGCCACAGATATCATGAGTGATTTTTCCCAAGAGACCCTCAGATTTGGGATTTTCGCTTTTCGGTGATTTTCCGGATCTGCGGCGTATTGACAATGCCATTTCTTCCCTTTCCTGGATGGTCACATTCATCGTCAAGCTCCTTACACCGACGAGTTTCTGTGGAGACAGTCGGCCGAGCAGGGGAGGAGGATGTCGCATTGGCGCTTTCCGTGACGATGAAGCTCCAAAATCGCAGTGCGGTGATTTGACGTCTTGAAAAAACCGCATTTGAGACAAAAAAGGACTTTAAAATAAACAGAAAGGTACGCACAACAAAATAGCGCTACCTCCATCATGCTGCAGATCGATGCGTTCGCTTGGGAAAACGTCAAGACTTCATCACGTTATTTTGGAACACCCTGTATTAAGGGAGTTAATTAGTAATCCGTCCGCTTGAAATTGTATCCGTCTTTACGATTGTCCGCGTCTAACGACCTTTTAGCGGACCTTATATTTCGGTAGTGATTGGTAGTAAATGTTTGAGATCACGTTCATAAGAATCTGCAGCGCGGGGTACGGGCTGCACATAACGAGACGTACAAGAAGTCCGTAAAAACAAAAAAATCATTTGTTATAAGGTTAACCGAAGAATAGGTAACATATCTGAGTCTACGCCTTTCACAAGAAAAGGTTAAACGTGCAGTTTAGTCGCTCATTGTTTCCAAATATTGCGCGTCCCATGGCGTCCCTCAAAGGCAACATTTTTACACAGTTTTTTTAACAACATGAAAACTGCTTGATTCCGCAGGTATGGCTGTTCGCCAGACTCGTTCTGGTGATATCGTTGTTGATGCTCGTCCGCGAGTGATACAGTGCAGTCCTTCCGCTGCTTCGGTACATGTGCGCAGCTCCTACATTGACATGGGAGTTCAGGTTGTTGGAGCAGTTTGTATTGATTGTTCTATAACATTGTTAAAATCTCTTTCACATTCTTTGTGAGATTTATTTCTAACAGCAGCAACGGGAAATCCTTCATTCCTAGCATACAAATACCAACCCCTCGTCGCTCAGGGAATGCGGATCTGGGTGCTTCACTCTTCGAGCGCCGAACTAAGATAAGACAGGGACTCCAGGGTGTGTGCCATCCAAGCTGCTCGTGGAAAACTGCTTCCGTCGATCAGTGGAAGTCTGCGGCTTGGTTCTGCGCTC
Source organism: Heligmosomoides polygyrus polygyrus (assembly GCA_947396885.1). Classification (NCBI taxonomy): domain Eukaryota; kingdom Metazoa; phylum Nematoda; class Chromadorea; order Rhabditida; family Heligmosomidae; genus Heligmosomoides; species Heligmosomoides polygyrus. The sequence continues at coordinate 87,932,338 of OX377205.1, forward strand.
ATCATGCGGCGAAACGCATACGGCTGAAAAAATGCGCAAAAAATGCCTCACAACTGCACATCAAGCCTCCTCAAATTCTAAATGGTCAGCTGAAATGTAAGTATGCCACAACGCTTGAGAACCGAACTCCCTAGCTCCCTCGCATGGAGCGACGCGACTATCCACTGCACCACGACCCGCTTGTTGGGAGGGCTATCGCGGCGCACAAGAGATTGATCGAATGTCAACGTGTAAAATAGTTGCTCAGGTCTTCCAGAGATTTCGCTGCCACGCGGTAATAACACAGATCGATCAGTACGCACGAATCCAATAGAATCACTTTATTGCTTCAAACTTGGGTAATTAAACCAAGAATAATGCACGGTTCACAATCTCGACATGTACAAACTATAAGAGACAATTCTCAAGGAACATGAGACTATTGGAGGCCCGTGAAAACTTGAAGGCGCATAGGAGTTGGGCTGCGGTGCATTGTAATCATTTACGAACATTTAGTCTAAATCTAATCAGCTCAAATCTCTTACGGTCTAAGAGAAGCCCAAGCCCCTCAAAAAGGAAGGAGGCTACTGTGGGCGGCAAACGTGCAGAAAGCGGAAGAAGGCGAGCCAAGGCGAAATGTAGAGGTAAGCCAGAAAGGCGCTGACCAAGCGCTAAGACGGCGGCATGAGTAATGGGGCTGCGATGCGGCGGAAGGCGATGAGAAGGAGGCAAGGCGGCGTCAAGACGGAAAGGCGACGGCGGCAAGAGCGGACAAGGCAGCGGCAAGGTGGCAAGGTGTGGCCAGGCGGATAAGCGGCGGCCAGATGGATGAGCGACGGACAAGCGGCGGCAAGGAGTGGCGGCCGGACGGATGAGCGGCGCCCAGACGGGGATGAACTTAAGTATTTCCCCAAGCATTCTTGGGTATTTATGCCGGGCCCTTGTCAGCTGAGGCTAATGTTTTGTTATTTTGCGATATCGGTTCGCATATCTCGGCGCATATCTGAATGTTTTCATTATGAAGATCACGCTGGATCCGCGATAACGTGGACGCCGACGTCGTTTTAAATGTTTTTTTTTTGCGTAACATATGGAGAATAGCAAGCCGTGTTTAGGCAAAAAAAAAACAAAAAATGAGCTCATTGCAGGGAAGGACGAATAGCAAGCCTTGTCTCTCTACTCCTTCAATTTAGGAAAACGAGAAAGCGTATGTGAAGCGTGGCCTGAAGCGAGTGCATGTGTCGCGGTCGGGAATGGTTGTTTCGGATGGCAACTGTATCACATCAATGGACCACTTTGGACGCATCGTCAGCAGTACTTAAACGAAATCGTTTCACGAACCACCTCGAAACGTTTGCCGATGTAACGTCGTCGCTTATCTGCTGGTTTTTACGTTTCCGGAGACACATGTTTTTTGTTGTTGATGTTGCTGTTTTTAAAGACGATTTATTGATGTTTTTATCCTCCCCTCCCCGTCGATTGAATCACAGTCTCTATTTTTTCATATCGACTTGCTTCGATTATTCGTTTGTTTTTGCTTGCTCAATGTGAGACCTTCCGCTCTCACGAAGGCATTTGATCTAGTGAAGCCGGCTACAGCTACTCATAGTGATGTCCGCCCGATGTCAATCCCCGCAGAGTTGACAACATCGTACTTGTCTTATAGCACTAATACTGTGCCACAACACACATCACATCTGCGCCCACATTGATGTTCGGATTCGAGCCCACCGCTACGTTTTCTTATCATTTGCCTTTGAAAAAGCTTTTTTGTATTTGTATCTCTATCGCGTTTTATTTTTTAGTAAAGCTCTAAAAATAGACTGAATATCTAGAGAAGAAATGAGAACCGAGAATATATAGCGATGATACGGTGTGGTTAGATAGAGGACTGAACGCGCGTATCGCGGTGAGCTGTTGAAACCTAGGAGGTCCTCTGGGGTCGGATTCGTGAACGACATACAGCAATTTAACAGAGAAATTACAGCCGTAATTCCTGATAGCGCGGCTTGTATCGCTCACTGTATCGCTTAATGGGCCGCACTATCAGGGATTTCAGCTGTATTTTCTGTGTTGAATTGCTGTATGTCGTTGATAAATCCGATCCCTGGTCGGTGGTTATCAGGATCTTCTCGATCTCTGCTTGCCTTCCTCTTTGTAGAGTACCACGCGGATTTTGACCTTGTGAACTTTGCGCGATTACGGGGTGTGTTGATCCTAAAACTTGGGTAATTTACTCCAACACACTTTACTGGGTAATTAAACCCTTATCTCACTGATTCTACTTTAAGCGAACGACTAATAAGATGCAGTAGGCGAGTAAAGTGTGTTGGACGGCCGAAAGATAATGGTAAGGCGTACTTGACAAGAAAGGCATATTTGTGACACAAGGCCTAATTTGACAGGTAAGCCCTTTTGGACAGGCAAAGGAATAGGACAGGCTAGAATTAAAACATGCAGGAAATCGAGGAGGCAAGAAATTGCGAGGCCACTCGCGAAGTGGCCGTACAAGCAAATGGTTTACTTTGTTTATGCTACAGTGGGGGAGGACGAGATGTGTTAAGTGATCAACATAGAAAAAGAGTGGAAGCGGCGCCAAGACTATCAATATGACCTATTGATTGAACAGTTGATACTTGCAATCAATGAATGATTAGTTTGGAGCCAGATAACTACAACTAATAATAGAGGCCCAGGGTTCGCTATAGCGCGTCATCTACAGCTCTTTTTACGTCAGCTCCCGCCGAAACTATTACGGCCTGCGGTGATGCTCAAGCTCTGGCAGGACAGGAGGCATGACGTTCCCATACAGCGAATCCACGACAGTTTTTGCTCCACCTGTACATAGATCAGTTGGTCTCTCAATACACTCTGTCTCATTTCTTGTACTCGCCATCACATCCACTGAGCCACCGCACTATCAGGGCGCGTAAGTCCTTCGCCGTATCGTCGTATACAGAAACATCACAGGCGCCAAAATTTCTTTTATGTTCGATTTCATAATCCCCAAACTCAGAAAATGTTACAAGAGGAATTGAAAAAACTAGTAGATGTAGGAAGCACAGTGCTCCTTATCAGTTAAGAACACGGCCAAGATCACAGGATGGCACAGTAAGTGCGGCATAAACACCTCTGCTTGTTATATTTACAAGCGTCTGTGTAAATATATCGAGTGCAGTGTCAAACTTAGCCGCTTCGAGGAATGATTGCATTCTGGACAGCATCGTCTTTAGTCCTGACGGAGGCCTAAATTCGTGTGTCCGAATCGCTGCGCATTGCACAGCGATTGCGATCGCTGCAGTTGTGTCGGCCTGCGAAAGGCGGGCGTGGCGGGGTCGGCGATTGGCCAGGTGAGGGATCCCGGCGCGATTCCCGCTCCGCTCGCATCGCTTCCACGACAATCGCTGGAGCGATTTGGAGGTATGCCAGATGCCTAAAGGAACACCTTAAATTACATCCAGCCGAACAAATGCACGAGATAATCAACCCAATGTGACGGCGTGGGTATTGTGGTACTGCGGTGCTTCATTGCTGAGTAAATGTGCGACCCCATTGAGCAACACATGAAGACCTCTGCTGAAACATTGATTGAGTAAGGACGTTCAGAGCTCCATCGAGGCGGGACACGATGTAATGGTAAGCTCGCATATCGGTTGAGGGATGCGATGAATCGATATGAGAGTTTAACGTCGTCGCGTCACGCCGCGATGGAGCTCTAAACGTCTCTTAAAGGGTTGTTCTACTAAGCCCTTTGATGGATACACGTTTGTGGACATACATATTTCAGCAACTATTAAAATATTATAACTAAAAACCAATTGATGACTCTTTCATAAGATGCTGTATATAACAAAGCAGAGTTTATAATGTGATATGAAAAATGGCGTTATTAAAGCATTTCATACGGGTGTGCTTCCGACTGATTCCTTCAAAGCCTTAGAATCACGTTGTCTGGATTGACCTGAAAATGTGGCTATGACAATCATGCAAAACTTTCAAATTGTGCCTCTCCTGTAAAACTTTCTGTTATTTTAGCCCAGTTAGCATACTGGCAATTACAAATAGCTGCACAGACCCTTGAGAGCTTTTGTTAAGTAGTAAACGTTAAAAAGGTCAGGATGACAGTTTCTAACAGCTTTGGTTAGTTGGCAGATGCCTAAAGCTTTTCAGTATCAACTTACAGTAATTGTGTTTAGTTGACTCTTACTCATGATCGTGGTGGACTGGAGAGCATTTGGTGGTTCGGGGTGGAGATCTACTTTTTCATTACTTGGATGGTCCGCTTTTACCACCTTAACCAACCCCTTTCCCACCAGCCTTTTTTCCCTTTACCATTAATCTATTCTCTTCCCTATGGTCGATCTTATCAATGAGTCACGTTGGCTCTCCATGCCGTAGTTGTACATTCTTTACTTTCCTGCTACACTTCTTATATCTCCTTACTCCTTTTCATTCAAGCTTGTTTAATTTCTGGTGATGTGTTTATAGCATTAATTTCATAGCATCTGAAAATTACTTCTTTGCCATGTCCATCGTCAACGGGGGAACTTATGTAAGTTTACAGCATCAGCTCCTTCCTCCCTCCCCTCCCTTATTGATGAGCACAAGGGAAGGATGCTCTGTATGCTTTGTTTTCTATAAAGGCACGTGTGAAACAAAAACTAGACTAATTCTTTGTTTTCCATACTTTTACAATTAAATTACTATCACACTTATATGGCTTCACTCCTTCAGAATCAATAGTCAATAATCTAAGATCATCTATTGAACCAGTTACCTTCTACAATTTGAGCTCGCTCGCTGGCCTCCATTTCAGCCTGCTCCTTGAGCTGCTGCTTTCTGCGTTTCTTTGCTTCTTTTCCGTCTATCAGCATTTGCTTAAAAGGTCCCAAACCAGTTGACCTTGCCATTGGTAGAAGCAAGTCGTAGCCTTCATCGAGAAACTAAATGATGGTATGCTGTTTGAAAAATGAAGTTACACGTCTCACTCTATTCACTGAGTTTCCAAGAAGACGCTACCCACTACGAGGTCCTTACTTTTGCAAAGGGGCTCATCTTGAAAACTATAAAGCCTATGTAAGCAGTGAAGACTAGTCCCGCAGTGACAAACGAATTCAATGCTAAGAACACTCCCACAGGAACACCAGCAAGAAAGATCGAAGCCATCTGAAATATTTTAATAGTAGATCTCGGCCATAAATTTGATTTTTTCTCACCTTGAAAATTAGCAAAGCTTTTTCGGCGCCCATGAGATAGTCGGTCTTTGAAGTAGCATTATTGTACACTCGTTGAGCAAGGAACGATGGAAAAGCGAAGAACACAAACAGCGGTATACCAATCTGAATGATTTATCTACATCCGGACATCGAACCATTACAGATCGTGCCGGCTACTAGGCTGTTATCTTTTGCCGGCACGGTAGCTCTTTACGGCAGCAGTTATTAGGTTGATGCAAAAGTTCTCAGACATTTGCGACTCTTCGCATTTGAAAACGATTTTCCCGCCAATTTGGACACTGCTCAAAACATGTGATCAGCCATAGAGAAAAAAAGAGGATAGAAGAACAAGTGCCCTAGGCCTATGTCATACCATCGCTCACCTCGAGCGAAGCCTAATGACAAGCTCCCGTGTCGCGATGAGTCGATATGGGAGCCTATCATCAGGCCCCGTTTATACTTCGACGCCGAGCGACGCGACGCGCGTATTGTGGCCGCATTTATCTGACCACGCGATCGATCAATTTGACCACAATGCGTAGCGTCGCCTCGCTCGGCGTCGGAAGTATAAACGGGGCCTTAGGCTTCACTCGGGGTGAGCGGTGGTATGACATAGGCCCTACAAAACCTTAACGGTCGCTTCAGTACGCCTACAGCCAACAATTTTGGCTTCGCCATTCATGCTTTCTGATGCCAATACATACTCAACATGGTGCTGTTTTCTTCTTTTCTGGACGCCAACCAATCTTACAAGCGTCTGAGTAGGTTTATAAGAAAGGAGCCCCCCGTTTAAAGTGCAGTCTACAATTAGTTCTTGAAATTCAAGGGTAGCGAGTATTCTGTGGAAGATGAAGACAGGTTCCCAGAGGAGTTAAACTGGATGTGCTACGAAACCGATTTCTTAAGCCGGATCTATATCAGACCACCCGCGACACGTCAACCACGATTGAGCTAACCAATAAGCTGTGGTCCGCGGATTGGAGTCCGTTGGCAAGGTTAGAAAACTTGGTCGATAGACACCCCATGTGTTGACACAGCGCGACATGGATCGCAAATTCGACGCAGCAATTCCTCTTCTCATCCACGGGTGCAACCACGTCTGGCTCGATAACCACATAATAGACTATGAAAAGTGGGTACTATACAGTAACGCATACCGCAGTGCCTAGTGGTTGTAATAAACCAGCGGTTCTCTGCTGAAGGAGTGCCAGAAGGCACGACGTCGTAACGGAGATAACAAATACCATACTTCTTTTATCTAAGTTTATCTTCTTACACAGACAAACAGTATTCGATACATGCGGGTAAGATACAGAACATACAACGGTTGACGTATAGTATGGATTATACACGAACGATATGTATGAGAAAATAAAACAGGGTTCGTCATAAACAATTTCAATTATAAGTATGAGGCAGGCACATAGACAATGTCCACCGATGGAGAGTAAGGGAAGAGGGGGAGAGGGGGCCCGAGCTCGCCTATGGGGAGGAGACCGCCAGGCGTTTTTCTGGCCTGCTGTTTTATAGCAGCGAGGGCGGAACGGCGTGTGCCATTAGTGATCGGAGGGCTTGCATGGCACTGGTGATCACGGGCAAGCGACTACCAGATTCCCAAATAAATTCCTACTTAAGTCTTATTTAAGGTCACCATAGGGTCAACGAAGGAGATGAGGCAGAAGAGGTCTAAAAAACCCGACTTGCACGTGAGAAAGGTGATGCTCGTGCGTGGTGGGACGTCCATGGAATAGAACGTTGAGAGCTGCTGGATGAAGGTGTGACAGTGATGGCGAAAGTCTACCTTAGTCAGCTACAAAAGTTGGAAGCCTATCTCCAAAGTACACGTGGAGAGCAGGCCAATGTATACCTCCAGCATGACAACACTGGAGCACACACAGCGACGTTGACAAAGAATGAGCTACTGAAGTAGGCTGGACAATCCTTCTCTTTCCCGCATACAGACCTCGCTCTATCCGATTACTTTCACAAACCAAGACGATATCGAAGAGGCAGTCAAAGCGTTCTTTAAGGCACAGCCTGCAACGTTCTGTATGAAAGGTATCCACAGTCAACCAGCACGTCGGCGAAAGGCCATTAAAACTAATGGCTCCTAACTTACGTAATTCACTGTTGTTGTTTAGATATAACTAAATAAAATATGTTGCGTTTCAAATGACTGAGAACTTATGTTCGAACCAAATTACATCAGCAAAGATTCTCTAGGACAATATGCATGGTGGTAAGGTATAGCTTCATTCAGATAATTCCATTATTACTCCAAAACAGGTCGTCTCTATTTCCTACAGAATAAGTGCTGCACTGAGGGAGTAATCTATAACAACTTCGCTCCTTGGCTGTTGCCTAGCGTTCCCTCATTCTTAGTCCATATTTAAAATTGTTGTTATCCTTACTATTGCTTTTTCACTACATTTTCTACTTCTACTCTATTAGCATTATGGTATACTTATTTTCTTCATAACACTCTCTTGGTAGTGTACTAAATAAATAAATAAATAAATAAACAGTACTCTGGTGCATCTGGTCATTCAATTCTACAAAGGTTCGCATTTTCGTCCGGCAGAAACAACCACAAAACAACTGTCAATGACGAAGTTCAATGATAGTAGGCAAATTGGCAATCTTCTTCTACACCATCTTTAAAGATGGTAAGCAAACTAAAATTAACTTGTAGCATCACCATAGCTGCTGGCCGATGGATATAAAGCCAATTTTTTGCACCACATGGTCTATCTATCGGCTCCCTCCTCATTGTAAAAGCCGCTGTTGAAACGAGATTAATGTTTTCATACTCACCAAACAAGCGAGGAAGAACACCGGTGTGTAGATAATCAATGCGAATGCACGAATGTCAACTGCAAGCTTAACCCAAAATATACCACGTTCAATGTCATCGTAGCCAACTCGGCATGTTTGACCTGAATTGGAGCTTAGTAGGTAGTCGCTGAAGAAGAGGTTAAAAACTATTTTATTAATCAGCAAATATCATATTAGATCCTTTAGAAACAGTGGCAAAAAAGAGTAAAGAAGATACGTGGCTTAAAAGATGTCGCTTTGAAGGCATGTAATATATGATAGGTAACATAGGACAAGAACTGGAAAGATGCCTCCTCCCCCAAAAACAACAACAAACAATTGTTAAAATGGCGACTGTTTGGGTGTTGGGGAGGGGGGCAACTTCTCGACATTTCAACCTGGGATGCGATAGAGAGCATATCATGTAGACGAGACGTGAAAAAAAAGATCGCAAAAAGGAACGTAAAGAAGGATAAAAGTGGGTGGCCACATGTGCAGATGGGATAGAGAAGCTGACGAGCCCTAGCGCAAACGGCTAATGTGAGACACCACGCGAAACAAGGAATTCAACCGAAAACGCTAGAGTCTTTGGTGAGCAGTGGAGTAAAAATTGCATTAGCTTTCCATTTCGGCCTTTCTAAACATTGCTTTTATTTTACGACAGCGGGAGTCTGGGAAGAGAAGGGAGAGAGTTTTAAGTGGTTTTTTGAATACTCGTTGATTGCATCTAGACGTTACCGGCATGTTTTGCGGAGAGTTGAGCAACTACTGAACAGATGCCCGTTGATCGCTTATGATGGAAATGTCAAGCCCACCTGTAAAATGCAGTATACTCTCGATGGGTTCGCCACACTGCCAACAAAACCGTGTACGACAGCGCAAGTTAGCGCATGTTACGTAACTACATCCCTCCCTTTCGGTGTACATTGACTGAAACAACTAACATATTTGAAATTCAGTTTCCTCGAAATCTTGGCGTCTATTTACTATGACGTCAATCTGCGTATGCCAGGAAAAGGGGAAATAGAAAAATGGAAATTTCATAACTGTTGGAGCGTGCAGAGTAATCCAGCATAGAGTTTAAGGGTAATGATCAAGGCTACAAAGTACTCCTTTTTCAATTGTTCGAGCGATCCTTGCTAGAGGCGAATACCGAGTTAAGCGCCATGGAAAAATTCCTCTGTGTTACGGCGTGGAAAACTCTACATGGTCATTGGCAATGCGAAACCCCACCTTGCGAAAGCAACAGTACGAGCTGCGCACGCTGGGTATCCCTTAGCCTCTGTTCTTATCATACCTTCAGAAGCTTACAAGCTTTCTGTGCAGGCAAGATCTTCAACGATCGTAGCGACGTCAAGCGCGGTGGAGAATTGGATCGCTTCACGTTCCTCTTCGCTCCAGAGAGACGGGATCTACCTGATCGTTGTAGGAAGGTCGTGGCTACAGATGCTGACTACTGGGAATAATGTGATCCATCGTTTCTATTGTTGTTATTACTCCTTGAATAAAATGATTCAATTCTTGCAAAACTTTCTGCACATTCATATAGTTCCCGTTTTCAAGTTATTTACAAGTCCCAGTAGTTGTTGACATTGGAGAAAATGTACAAATTTTATAAAAAATTCATTATGTAAAATGTCATTTTGTTCCCAAATATTGTGCCCATAGATGAGTTAACAAAAATAATTAACGTTTGCGCCATTCAGTCACGTTGTTACCTTGTCAACGTAACCTACTTCAATGGAATATCGTGGATTCAACTTGAAAGCGTGTTTGACCTGCGTTGACTGACCTAAGAACAAACAAATAAGTTGTTTATCATTCTTAAACACGTCCGCCACCAATTCAACGAGGGCATAGAAATGAAAAGGCTGGTTGACCAAGCTTGATCCGAACCAAATGGGATACAGGTAACAGCCGGCTCAACTTACTGCGCTAAAGAACACTATGAGTTGATGGCAAAAAACTATGCGGCTGATTTTTTCTATGAAAGGAAAGTAAAATATTGTTGAGCGCTTCTTAATATTTTTGATTTTAAAAATCTTTCTAATATTTTAAACCTAAAAAACTACTATAAAAACCTTGCACAGAGGGCACTGTTTAACGTATTCGTTGCCACCAAAAGCGTAGTAAATAACGTCTTTGTTGTGATAATACTGAAGCCACTGACGGTGATCCAAAGGCATAAACAAGTTTAACCCATCCTGAAAAAGCAGAAGCTTAGAAAAAACAACTTTCTTCTTTATAACGATAGTTTAGAGATCACGTTACTGATTTACTGGTTATACACGCAGGAGAGTGCTGGATTTTAGTTTGAACCATCTTGTTTTTGAACCGATCATTTTAGCGTAAAGCTCTAAGGCAGTTTTGGACTAACACGTGGTATCATATATTATATTATTTGTGCCATTTTATTTGAAATAAGTAATGCTTATAAGACAATTTCTAAAATTGTTACTTCGTTTTGTACATTGTGTAAATAGTGTCTACTTGTAGGCCGTTCTTCGCCTTCGGAGGCAGCAGCAGAGATAGTTAAAAATATGGATCGAAGTGGAATAAATGCCATTCACATAAACAAAGTACAAGATGGTGAGGAAAAAAGTGACTATTCAACTACGCGACAGTAGTCATTTCGACCTGCTCCGTATGGAACGCTATTAATAAGAGAATTCTGGTCCTAGTCGAATGAGGGGAAAGGGATCCATGGCAACTACTACTACTCCAATCAATAAATCCTGGTCAGCACACTGCCCGTTTTCAAGTCATGTCCTTACGTTTTCTTGACCTGGATGAGTGCGAGTCGACTACTTGGCTGTGGCGATACGAAGACATGCCGCAGGCAAGCCTGAGCCTGGTTGGAATTCGTTTTTTAGACTGGTTGCTTTTTTATTCGCTGACATTGTGGGCTCTGAATCACACCTTCATCAGTTAACCATACGTTCCGCCTCCGTGAATATTCGCAATCGCGTGATGTAATCTCCGACTTCATACTGAGATGCGACTAAAGAATAATTTTCAGAGAATATTTGGTATACCGCCTGCGCTCAGAACTATGTGGAAGCTTAGAAGGGGAGCACCTAATTTTTTAAATAAAATCTGGTATTTTCATATTTCTACTACAAATTGAACAGTGTTAGCCGCTGACTCCCCTAACCTATTCCACTGGCACCAACTTCCTCTCATACGGAGGCATTTAAACATAGAAACGGTGTAAGAGGTAAGAAAAGCAAACCCTATTTAAAGAGGTTAGTATAACACATAGGTTTTACGATTGCCGCTTTTGTCCGGTTCTCGGTGATTGCGTTTGTCGCGATACATGACTCAAAACAGTTTAATAATACATTAGTGTCCTACAGTTTGACCTCTCCTGTACTTACAAATTCCAATAAGTGCAAACGCATCAAACCGCAACACTACGGCAATGGCACCAATTGTTTCGGCACATCTTTTTGTACCGATCAGTGTCCTCCGAGTTCAATTTGGAGCCATCGACCGTTTCTGATAATGTCAAACCAAACAGCCGTTCGTTTGCTCGGTGTCGCTAAAACAACTGTTTCCAAAGCAATAATTCGGTACAAGGAGATGGGCCATGAAAGTAACCATCCAGGCCGAGGACGAAAGCGCACCGTCAACACGTCCCGAATACGGAAAATCATCAAGAAGCGAGTTGAAATCCGAACGCTTCCATGTGGAAAATCGCTCGATTCATCGGTGTCAGTCTTTCTTCAGTACGTCGAATAGCCAAAGACGAACTAGGTTTGAAGCCCTACATAACCCAAAAGCTCCAGCTTCTAACGGACAAGAACAAGCGCGAACGGCTCTTTCGATGTCGCCAACTAAAGATGCACACCGCAGGTCAAGGATGGGAACGGATACTCTTTACAGATGAGAAGCTGTTCACCGTGGAGCAGGCGCACAATCGCCAAAATGATAGGATCTGCTTCATAATTGCTCCGGATATGTTATCCATTGAACACTGCCAAAACCCACAATCGGTCATGGTATGGGGTGGAATTTGCGCCAGCGGCAAAACACCCTTGTACTTCGTGGACCAGAAGTGAAAATTGACCAAGATTATACCAGCGAAACATTCTTGAGGCTGTGTCCTTCATTGGGCTCGACAGCACATCGGCAACACGCATTGGACGTTTCGACCGGACTCTTCTCCAGCGCATGGAGCAAAAAACACTAAGGAGTGGTGCAAGTCCTACTTCCCTGACTCTACAACATCTGAGGAATGGCCCTCAAAACTCTCCAGACCTGAACTCGATAGACTACAGCGTGTGGTCGACTTTGGAGTTCAGGGCCTGTGCAAGGCGTTACTGCAGTCTCGATTTCTAGAAGCAATTTTGTGGGACCGAGAGTGGGACCGCTTATCTCCTGACGGCATGCAGCCCATAGCAGAAAACTTCGGAAAACGTTTGGCACTCTGCATTCGCGCCAAGGGAGGCCACTTCAAACCCGATTGGACACGATGTTACCGTAAGTCTATGTTGCTGTTATTTTTTTGACTATTTTGTCAAAATTTCCAACCATTTTTCAGTTATGATAAAAAAGCTTCAAACGTTAGTTTGACGCACCCTTACAATGGCTAAGTTAGCATTATTCTCAAACAGAATTTTACGTCAGATAGTTAGCTTACAACGTTACAAGCAACATCATTAAGCAAATGATATTTAGCTTACTTCTTGTTCGTCTAATACGGCGTTGATATCATTCTCATGTATTCGAACTGGACAAGAAGGCTTAACGCATTTTATGCGCGCTTTTGCTTTATCCCTAATCCAGTACTGAAATAAACATGTATTATAGAGAAAGCTAACCTAAGGACAATAATTGCTTATGATGAAAGATCCAAATGCCTAAGGTTCTTATAAACCTCATACAGTTGCTCGTTATATTTCGTAGTTGTTATTTTTCTACCTTCGCTCACACGGTTCTCAGTTTCGTAGCGTCTTTTCCCTGTCGGCTCTCTACTTGCTTAGTTCGCCACCACAACCGTGAGCCTTTTTTGTCATGCGATTGCTCGGTGGTAGAGAATCTTACCACATTGTGCATTCACCGCTTCTGGAGGCTTTTCTGTGACGCTGTTGTACTTTAAGCTTAACACATTCGCGACCATGTCCACTCATATGAGTGGACAGCGGAGAGGGCGCGACGGACGGTGTCCACTCATTTGAGTGGACGGGGGAGTTTTGGGAAGAACTTTGTTTGTTGATGTTTTTGTTCGATTTTCTTCTCAAATTCGCAAATTATAGTAACAAAAAAAAAATGTTGGGTTTGCGTAAACAGAAAAATGACTGGCTTTATCGTAATTAACAAAACAAGAACTTTTTCCATTACTGAAGCACAATAAGCGCACATACTTCCAGACCAGAATTAGTACACATGCTACAGATGAAATATGAATTGAACTCTTAAATAAAACAACCTAGGCCCTAAATGATCATGAGATTGCACAAACTTCTAACAAGAGCACTTCTTATCGTTGGAGGATCTCAAACAAACACAGTTCGTATGGACTATCCTTTCTTCTTGGCAATATCTCTTCCCAGGCTGCTACTCAGTTTTTTATAGCAAGCTGTGCAGTTCTTCTGGACTTTTCCTGAGTCCACAGTTTTCTTTTCTAAGACTCTGTCTTTTTTCAGCGCCTGTCCACGCAAATGAGTGTAAACACGCACGCGCCCAAAAAGCCGCGGGCCGTCGCGCGCACTGGGAAAACGCTCTGGTCGTGAATGTGTTAATCTTTTCTAGACACTATCAAGGTAATGACAGGCATTAAACTTGTAGATTCACCTGGACGTTTCCACGCCGGTCATGTAAACATAAATACATGTGCTGAATCAGCGTTGATATCTCGGACAAAACACCAGCTGATAGCACACCGACTTATACGCCTAACAATGGTCGGGGAGCGACTTCACTCCATCCTTCCTGTGCACCGCCGCAAATGATCACTTCTCGCGTCCTTGCTCTTAACCTTTCGCTTCTCGGGGAAGGATTGCTAATTTTTTCTAGGAAGAGGTTGAAGTTGTAGGTCACACTAGGTCTTTGCCACCACATTTGCATCATGTTGCGCCTCCATCTGCTAGATTACACTTTTGTTCGATTATGCATTTATGTATGTAGAATATGTGTTAAATACTTCTTTGATTGGTTTGATCACCCAAGTTTGAAATCAATGAACAAGTTGGTAGCTATTCGAATGTAGCGGTACGGATGCAACCGCGTGGAAAACTGAATCGTCGCAGAGTATCCTACTAAATGATGTTTTATTTTAACCATATCGTTTGTCCATTCTAACAAGATTTCGAATTATTTTTTTTATTGGTTGGTGCTTTTGTACTGGGTCATTAACGCTAGCGATTAACAAACACTCATATTCAATAAATTTTAATTTTGAACTGATAGCTTACCTTTAGATGATCCAAGATGCAAGCAACACAACACACATGACCGCATTGACGAAGTTTAATGCGCACACAATTTGACTGGAAACAGCGCACACATGCATCAGACTGCTGTTTCTGAAAGCGTGATAGTGCTTAACACGGAGAATTGAATTATGAACAGTCGGAATATCCATGTGAGACGGGCTCTTCCCGCGAGTCGCACGAAGCCATTAAAGCAATGGCGAGATTATTTTAAGTCGCGACTGTTGTTTTTTTCTCTGCCGATCCCTTCCGCGAATACTACCACAGCCCCGCCAAGAGAATAACCGTGAGGAAACAGAAACGGTCTAACGACAATGACGATTGGCGCAGCGACTTATGGCGTCGACGTAGTGGACGATTTGCAGAAGTCGAATCTGGTATCATGCCGAGTGACTTATACTTCAACATATCTGTATCAGGGAAAAACGATTCCAATTGGAAGGAAGAAGGTAACTGCTCATCGGTTACTTTCGCACTACATACAGGGTGCGTAAAAAGTATTGACGCACTAAATGACGGTTGTGGAAATAGTATTGCGCAGTAAGTTTTAAAATATTCACTTGAGAAATATGGAAAATGATCTTGCAAACACGATAGAATAACTCTTAATTGACATTGGCCCTTTACTGTGAATACATGAACGAAAACGACGGAAAAATTCATGAGCACGCGCCGCAAGCACTTGCTTGCATTTCGTTCCGTGCTTTGAACAGGGTAGCCTTGTGCGACTGGTCACTTCTATTGAAAGTAGCCCAGACCTCATTCTCCAAAATCGCCTAAAAATAGTAATCCAGCGGATTCTTGTTTAAGCTGTGCTCGTCTGAGAAGCTGTTCACACCTGCGCGCGATATCTGTTTGCCGTTATCGGACAGAGATTGAAAATTTTGGATTTGAACGTTAACGTGCGTGAACCTCTTGTAATCATCATCTGTTATGACAGAGCCGTGGATGACGTTTGGGTTGCTGACCTCTTTCCTCACCAACCGTTTCGACAGCGCCTAATTCTCTTGTTAATGAACTACTAAGCTCTTTGGGAAACAGACAAAAGGGCCACCGTAACGATGACGATCATGTTTCTTCAGTTTTTTCCTGAGTGATTTTTTGAGCACAATACAGACAACAAAAATAACACACAAAAACCTAGAGGGGTACAAAGAGAAGCTGGAGCTGAATCAAAAAGTAGGTGCGTCAATACTTTTTACGCTCCCTGTAAACGTCCTTGAGCGAATCCTTGACAGGCGAATTCGTGAGATTGTCAAGTTCTCCGACTATCAGTGTAGCTTTGCATCTGGATGAGAGGTTAATGATGCTATACACGCTGCCCTCCTCATCGTGGAAAAGTATCGCGAAAACGGGAAGCCGGTGCATATAACCTTTCTCGACTTGCAGAAGGCTTTCGATTGCGTACTAGGTCAGGTTATGCCTTGCGACAGCACAACGTGGCTGAGGAACTAATAGAATGCGAGTGTTCTACTATTTCGCAAAGAATGGATTGCAAGCCGCAGCAGAAATCTCAACTGAATTTATCATCTCTATTGGGGCGCACCAGGGTTCTCTGCTTTCCCAATGCTCTCTGTAGTCGTCATGATTACCATTACCCGAGCACTATATTGGAGCCTGTATCTTGGATGTTACTTTATGCTTATGACTGCACGAAGATAAAGGTGATTTCGAGCGGCACCTGCAGGTTTGGTGCGACTGTTCAGGGCAGTATTGACTCAGTATCAGATGAAATGTCAAGGGGGTACCTAATGTGTGACGACAACGAACTCGTCAGCGAAAACGGCACTGGGCTTCCATGCACCCCGATTTTCAAACACTCTGAGCCAACAATCGCAGATTGATGTTCGAACTGAACTGGCAAGCTGGTACACCTTAGTGCATGTCACCTTAGTGGTTAAGAAAATGCTGAGGCCTTGCAGTTAAAAAGCTAAAGAGGTATCGTTTGCTCAACAGCACTGGTGTTGATCAGCGATTAAGAAAATTGGAACTTACCTTCTTTATGCTATCGCTCACCCCGAGCGACGCCTAATGAAATCATCCCATATCGATCGTGCGGCGCGACGAG
This sequence comes from Heligmosomoides polygyrus polygyrus, assembly GCA_947396885.1. Lineage (NCBI taxonomy): Eukaryota > Metazoa > Nematoda > Chromadorea > Rhabditida > Heligmosomidae > Heligmosomoides > Heligmosomoides polygyrus. Next base: position 87,948,849 of record OX377205.1, read on the forward strand.
ATCGATACAGGAGCATATCATTTGGCGTCGACTAGGATGAGCGGTGGTATAACAAAGGCTTTAGAGTCACAGACAGAAGAATCCTGCACTAGACATCTATGACCGTATTCATGAACGTTCCTAGGAACATCCATGACTTCACACGGAAAGCGACAGTTGCGGGAGGTGGAAAATGGCACTCCAGAAGCTTACGGGAAGAAGCTCAGGGTAGTAATCCAAACCTGCTGTGTTGGAGCAGCTGCACCGACCACACCTAAAATATTCTGCTTTCAATATTTGTGATGAGGTTAAAGCAAAAAACGATGGTCGGAAATGTAGTCTATCACGCAAAGTAATTTTTGACACTGTACTGTTGTGGGTAGGCGCTTACCCTGGGGTAGATGTACTTCATGTGTAGCTCACGACAGGACAACATCCTCGTTTTCCTGGGCATGGTCCGTCGCAGCTCCATAGTTTTGTTGGAATGCGGGACTATGGTAAGAAGAGAGGTGCAATCCTAGCTGACGGTGGCCGCTCTTAAACGAGTTCCCGTCATAACGAAGCACAATAGATAAGCAGCAACATATAGAAATAAGTAAACTACACCAAACTGGCTTCCCAGATAGTTGGCTTCCGATTTCCTTTTCGGGAGTGAAAATCTAAGGAAGGGCTTTCTCGGTGGGCCCCCTTACTAGATTTGCACCGAGAACGAATCATCTTTTAGCGGATAAAACAGACAGCATCAGTGAAATGAAAAAGCAGGCCAAGACACAATCAATCGCGATATTGGATTTTTCATCGCAACAAAGATTCGGGTTTGAGTTCTGCCTGGCGTTAGAGTTTTCATCGCAACAAAACATCTTATGAGAGCATACGCTCAATCATTCAACGTTTTCAATAAGCAGCGTCAAATTTAGAGATTGAGAAAGGGAAAAGCTTCTTAGAATTCTTTTTAGAAATAGTCTTAGGGAGTACAGTCATCTCTATTTTTATTGGTCGATTGCTCATATGATATTGCTCACTTCTCGGTTTGATTGATGTATTGAATTTAATCTGTATTGGTTTAATTACCCATGTATGAGATTCTGGTGGTCGAATAAACCGCTTCGGCTGGTGTCTGGTGTTGTGTACCGCGTGGCATGGCCGGGCAACGATTTTATGTTTTCTAGTATGGTCCTATGTATTGTGCTTTATTCCCTTAATATGAACAAAGGGTTTATAAAGCCGTCAATAAAGTATTTATCTAATCAACTGACACAGTTAAGATGCTGAATCCCAACGAGAGGAATCTGAGGTGCACTAGCGAAAAGTCCGTTTCTTCTTGCTTCATTGTAAATTACTATATGCCAGGTTAGCACAAGTTTATAGCAAAACTTAGTGAAATAACTGTTACTTGAAGGAGTATATAAGCGCATGTCTACCTTTATGAAGGAACCATAACAAACCATCGCCTGCTATGAGCCCGTATAAGCAAATGGATTGCCAATCGCTGTCGGGTCTGTACGGGCGTTTCGAAGTGGAGATATCTCCTTCAATAGCCAACCAAGGATGGGGAAATCTTCAGCTGATTTACTCACCGGAGCGTGCTTTTCTTCGCAGCGCATAGCGGGGTCAGGTACCGACTGGAGCGCGCCGCGACGGCGCCGTGTCCAAAAGTGCTGCGATACTGTTGGGGAGGGGCGCTGCAGTCCGAAGGCTCCGCCTCACTTTTGCCATCTGCCGGTCACGGCGTTGCCGCAAAAGTGTGCAGACGCCTTAAGGGGCGGCTTTTGTAGTGAGTTCCGTGAACCATTAACGACTGGTCGCACTAGGATTACACCAGGGGCCGGATTCATCAAAGTTACTGCAGTAACTTTAACGGAGAATTGTAAGCGAAAAGATCAGATAACACGGCTTATCGCTCACCATCTCGCTTGATAAGCCGCGTTATCTGAGGTTTTTGCTTACAATTCTCCGTTAAAGTTACTGCAGTAACTTTGATGAATCCGGCCCCAGGAGCCTCACAACCGCTTACCGCTTACCGACCGGTGTGGTGACCGCCAAACCCCTTGATATGACCTTCATTAGCATCAGATTTTGGCGGCTTTTCCACCGTTACCTGCCGGTAAGTGGTTGATGAATCTGCTCCCAGAAGAAGCAGTATGAAAAGGTGCTATCACAACCGCGCATCCGTGATCATTCACAACGAACAATTTTACCCTAGGTGAAACGAAATTTGATGCCTATGGACCTTTTGCCGTTTTGCGTTGTCTTTGCCACCTAACGCCCATAAGAATGTGGTGTGAAGGAGCGGCGCAAGAAATGTGGGGAGGAGCGACGCACCATGCCCTATTTCGAGGTTCCGCTCAAATTTTGCCGTTCATTGCTCGTCGCCTTGCCACAAAACAACGTGGATATGTATACAATCCTGAAGAATATTCTCGCCAACCTGCCTTAACCGCCTGTGCAGCAGCAGCCTCAAAACGTATCGATTACCATGCGTTTGATCAATACGCTCAGTGTTATAAGCTACAAACATACCAACTTGTTAAGCATCGCCTCAAATAATGCATCACCGGCAACTTGACGTGCTTAGTAAAACTGTTTACCTATATTTATCAGTGCATGGATAAATGATTGTTCGTTAAGCCCTACGCACAGCTTTGCGGCAGCCGCGTACGAGGAGCCAAAACAGTCTCATAGGAGACAAAACTGCCGCTTAGGCGAAACTTATCCTCAGCTTTGAAGCCCCACTCGATCACCAACTCGGTTCCATTATCATTATCACTACCAGTTTTCATTCTAGATCCCGCCACGATCAGCTAGAGCCCAGGCAGAAATTGTCGGCAGCAAAGCGGCTGCAGCGACAATAATGCCTTGATGTATTACTGCCGCTGCCTCGTTTGAGGCTGCTACCGCTTTGGCAGCACCGCGCCTGCCGCGTTTGCCGCGTGGGCGGCACATCTGCGGCACTCCGGACTGGGGTAGTTTTGCCTCGCGCGACGATTCTGCGTCTCTGCCCTATGCTTAAAGATAGGGCTGTCGCGTTGCCGCAAAAGTGTGCGTAGGGCTTCAGGGGACGTTCAGAGCAACATCGCGGCGCGACGCGATGTAATGATAATCTCCCACATCGATCAAGCGGCGTCGTTTCACCCCGTAGCGAGGTGTTCATAGGGGGCGTTCAGAGCGTTCGCGTGGTGACGCGAAGCCCACTGTCGAAGCGACGCGATGATCGCGGCGCTCCCTCACCTGGAATCACACCGCTATGAACGGCACGTGATTAACATCTGAACGTAATCTGCATCATCTTATCATATTCTACCCCATATCGTATGAACACTTCGCGTCGCCCCGTCGTGAGGTGTTCATAGCTGTTCTGCAGCGAACACCTCATTGCACGCAATTATCAGCATCGCCATGCGATGAAGATCGCTGTTCATTGCTGAGCAGTTTGCTCATCGCTCGATGATTGCCTACTAGCTGTCGTTTCAAACGTGTAGTGTTCATACTACCAACACCCTCGCAAAAAAGCACGACGCGATGATCGCGTCGCACCAACAGTGAGCTTCTCGTCGCTACGCGAATGCTCTGAACATCCCCTTACGTTTACTTGTTCAACTTTACCCAATTTCATGATGTTCTAACCAGACACGCAGTTTAAGAGGACGTTCAGGGCCTGATTCGTCAACGACTTACAGCAATGGTGAAAATACTGCCGAAACATTGAAGCTTTTCACCGTATCGCATGTTGACCAGCCGTGCTATAAGGGATTATGGCACTGTTGGACTGCTGTAACAAAGAAAATTGAAAGTGGAAAAAATAATATTACACATTTTTCTTTTTCCCTAAATGGTTCGTTTTGCCATCTATATTCAGACGAACCGTTTTCGTGATAGCACCTTTCCTGTGGCTCATCGGTGCTATGAGTCGTTGATGAATCTGACCCCAGAGCGCCATCCTGGGTCGATGCGATGATAATGATAATCTGCCATAGGGAGCGTTTAGTGTGCACGCTAATGCGATGCGATGAGATAATATTCTCTCATATCGATTCATCGCACTGCTCGATCGATATGGGAGCTTACCATAACTTCGCGTCGCGTGTCGCGTGCACACTAAACGATCCCACATTGATTATTCGCACTGCACGATCGATGTAGGTACTTATCATTTCGTCGCGTTGCACCGCGATGTCGCTCGGTCCCCAGTAGCTATATCCGAAATATTGTGAACGATCCCTAATAGCTATAGCTGAAATGTAAGTTCTGACGTTATGAAAAACGTACCCCAAACGAGCTCGCCGTTTTTGATTTCTGCGAAAGAATCGTTCAACGATTTCCATTTCCCGCAGTTTTTTTCACGTGCTGTATACTAGATTTGTATCTAAAAGTGCTTCGTTATACTGTTCTCTAAAGGTAACTACTTCTTTTCGTTTTATTTGGTTTATTTTTTAGGCTGCACACAAAAGCTCTATTGTCAAAACAAATAAACATCGCACTCTTGGGTGCACTTGTTAACCTATGTATTTGCATATTTGCAAACTGTGTGACAATCAACTGTAAATATATTTTTGGCTCAGAGATAAAATGAAGGATCAAGAAATTTTTTAGTCTTTACGACTTTATCTTGCTGAAAATGATGCTCAAAGATATCAGTAATCTATTACAAAACGAAAAGAAACCGCCAAAAATAACAACAGCGTTTCTAGAACTACAGAAGAAGAAAAAACTTCACGTCGACACCTAGAGCTAGTGGTAAACAACTGTCTCTGAGAAATCAAATATTTTGCAATTCCGTAAGTTGCTCTCAGCTGTAGACCAAATATTTTGCGAGCCTTCTCCGATAACACATCCCTTTCAGCACGGAAAACCTAATCAAGAAAATGTCGTATTCGCCATGCACGATTTTATGGCATGAGATAGGCCATTAATAGGATTTCAGGACCTTCTTGAGAGGGACGTGCTTTCCTTTAAATACACAACCTATTGCATTATCAGTAGTGGATGTGCCTGTGTAGGGCAAATAAGAATTGAATAACAGATGTGAAGGCATTTAGACTAACACTATAAGGTGAGCACCATTGAGCAACCGCAAAGGGATGACGTAGCGGTACTGTGAGTAGGTAATCGAGGTTGAACTAAATTTATTCCACTCTAAGCGTGGTATATCGTTCAAAGTACAGTGGGTTTCTGCTCCACTTGCTAATATGTGCCATGCTTATAGGTTTCGTCCTTGGAATTTATGCATACACATCATTTTCGTGTGCGCGTGTAACGCAGTCAAAGAAGGTGCTGCGTACATCGATACCTGGGTCATGGTTCGAATTTCCCACCCAGGCCAACCAAGCTTCCTGTTCCTACGGGGTCGGTTAATTGGACCAGACTTGTATGGGAAGGGTGTGGTGTATACTTCGGACCGAATCGAATAATTTCGAATATTCATTATTCGAATATTCGATGAGGCCCAAAATTCGAATATATCCGTTATTCGACTATTCGACGTGGCCCAAAATTCAAATATATTCGAACATATTCGATGCTAGCAAGGTAGATTACTGGGAGTCAGCTTTTGCGTCTTCTGGATATAACTCGCCCAAAGTCAACTATGAAAAACCAAGGACATGCTTGAGCTCAGGAGGTCGTCCGTCGCAAGCGCGTGCGAGCGCGTGCGACGCCGCCTTTTGTGCCAGCCACTGGTCCTTCGCCAAGTATGCTTCCGTCCTCTTTTTTTGGTTTTTTCGTGTCTATTCGTTTATTCGTTTCATGGACTGAATGTCCATGAAACAAATGAACGTGAATGTCTCTAACTGCTTCTGGGTGAAGGGGCTCACCGTCTTAGGTTCTGTTTATACTGCGACATCGAGCACAGTATTATAAAATCCGACTCCTGACTTTGACACCGTAACCCGGCGTTCGATTGGGCGCGGTCGTTCCTTTAAACTCGTGATGTAATCACAGAGTTGGAGCGGTTGTCGACTGCGCCTCGAGCATCCTGCTACCATCTTGAAGAATCCGAGCAGTGGTGCGGGGTACATGTTGGGACTAATTGAACGGATCTCGAATACTTTGGCTTCTCAGTCGAAGTTTCTGTACATTGTCCTGATGGTCAACTGAGACGTAACACTGGGCCTTAACTTAGCATGATTGCAAGCGCACTGGCGCGAAGGATGTTTTGTAGATTTTCAAATAGAACTCATTCGAGAAACTTATAGCGAGCGGCTGGAGCCCCTCCACAAGATGAGTCTGTTAGATGGTAGGCTTTGAGTCCTGGGCGTTCTCAGGTGTTCCACGAGATTCATTCGAGTCATTTGTGAATCTGTAAGGATCTTGGGTAACATATGGCACACGACTATAAGGGAGGGGGGAACGTTAGTATCACCTGGTTGTAGGCGCCGCGGCCACACGCCCAGGCGGCCATACCTACGGCGTCATTCCCTTGCTCGCCGTCTCCGCTCATGCTGTGACACCCGTGGCGCGCGCGGCAGACATCGGCCTGACGGAGGCCGTCAGCGGCAGCCCCCCGACGGCGGCCCGTTGGACGGACGGGAACTAGCGGAGCACACAGGTCGACCAGATTTGCTGGAACTGCAGTCAATAGAATATTCAGAGGATTTACGAAACCAGTGTAAAGATATAAGTTGGTGTGAAACAAGCATAACACTACATCAGATTTTCGAGCTCTATCTAATGAGCTTTACCTCAAGCTTATAAATGCTACCGTTGATGCGATATTCTTCAAATTTAAAACTGAAAAGTAATTCTTCGCAAACCTGCGACGATGCTGTGAAAGGTATATTTTCCGGCTAAAACCTCACACAGAATTCAACTACGCTGTCTAAATACATCTAGAGGAGCGCTTTTTTGGAGAAAAAATTGTGTTATCACACGAATATAGAAAAAACGACGTCCACAATATTCCATAATCTGATATATATCGATTGATGGCGATCGATACTTCAAAAACGAACTTTAGATCCGCGTTCAGCGACCTCGAGTACCCCCAGTAAAGTTTCGGACCGCTGAATGACATCCACAAAGAATCGATAACTTGATCAATATCGGTTGACGGCGATCGAAGCTTCAAAAACGAATTTCAGATTCGTGCTCAGAGACCTCGATTACCCCCAGCGCTGAAGTTTCTGATCGTTGAATCACATCCACGAAGAGTCGATAATTTGATCAATATCGATTGATGGCGACCGAAACATGAAAAGCGAACTTCAGATTCATGTTCAGCGGTCTCGATTACTCCCACGGCTAAAGTTTCGGACCGCTTGAATGACATAAAAAAAATCCACACAACTCTTTTATATGTAATAGGATAGGATATCAACTCCGTGAGTGAATTCTGCGTAGACTGTTAGCTTGGAGGCATGTCCCCACCCGTGTTTTCTTCGAAAAAGCGCTCCTCTAGAAGTTATTTAGACGACATAGTTGAATTCTGTGTGAAATTTTAGCCTGGAGATATACCTTTCACAGTTTCGTCGCAGGTTTGCGAAGAATGGCTTGTCAGTTTTCAATTTGAAGAATATCGCACCAACGGCAGCATTGATAAGCTTGAGTAGAGCTCATTAAATGGAGCTAGAAATTCTGATGTAGAGCTATGTTTGTTTCATACCAACATATATCTTTACACTGATCTCTGAACATCTTGTTGATTGCAGAAATCTGGTCGACCTGTGTGCTCCGCTCGTCCCCAATTGTCCATCGGACCGCCGTCGTAGGGTCGCCGACGACGGCCTCCGTCGGGCCGTCGTCCCCGCGCGCGCGACGGGTGTCACAGCGTGAGCGGAGACGGCGAGCTGAGGAATGGGAACGGTCAGGAGGTACACCCGCCCCTGCTGGGGATCTTCCTCTCCTCCCCCCTGTTCACCCACCCCCAACCCCTAGGCTTCACAAGGAGTCTAACGGCTGCCTTACGAAACCCTTGACAGGAAAAACAAAAGTTTTGGGTCCGCAGAACGGCTGTGTACCTCTTGACTCCACGCTCTCCAGCAGGGGCGGGTGTACCTCCTGTCGCGCTGTCCAGAGGAATGACGCCGCAGGTATGGCCACATGGGCGGCGCCTACAACCAGCCGATACGAACGCTACGCACCCGGCTATAGGCGCAAATTGACTCGGGGAGCGGGTGGGTCACCATGTACTCAGTGGTTCTCCGCCCTGGCATGAAGGCATATGTATTATACTTCAGACTGAATCGAATTATTTCGAACGAATATTCGAATAAATTCGAATATTCGAATATTCATTATTCGAATATTCGATAAGGGCCAAAATTCGAAAATATTCATTATTCGAATATTCGACAAGGTCCAAAATTCGAATATATTCATTATTCGAATATTCGACAAGGTCCAAAATTCGAATATATTCATTATTCGAATAATCGGTTTTTCATAAAACCGAATATATTCGATTATTCGTTTATTCGAAAAAATTTTGGAAGAACACAAGTATAGTGTGGTGTTGACGTTTTCACCGGCTGGCCATCGCAAGTAATTGTATGGCCAGATACGCATTCAACTTGTCTCCACGACATCCCGTAGAAGTAGAATGCGTGGCGCGTCCCAAAATCGATTGTGTAACGCCATTCTTTATTCCTTGTATACAAACAGATTAAATTCCTTTAATGCGGCAGTTCAAATCCGACATAATTCTTGGACTAACCACATAAATAAGAAAATTAGAGTTTCCCAGATGTTAAGATAGGATCGAAGCTGACTTCAGAAGCGAAGGATGAAAGTCGAAGGGTTTCCAAAAGCCGACCAGTGTTGCTTTATTGCTCCGCTGGAGTATCACACTGCCAGAGGGTATGGCAGCGAGGTGCGAACCATATAGGGGTCACCGGTGATCCCGCCGCTGGGCTCAGGCTGGGTCCGACCACCAGTCTCCTAATTCGATTGACTGCAAAAAGAGTGAAATATCGACCAACTCGGATTATACTGTTAGAAAGTTGTTAGTGCCGTCAGCATCACAAACTTAACCATTTTCTCATGCAGAAACAAACCGAAGAACAATTGAATGGAAACGTGAAAAAATCGCGAGATTGTGCCACTGTAATCGCTTCAAAATGATCAGCTCGTACAAATCCAGTATTGTTCGTTTTTAGATGTCAAAGTGCTAGTGGTCTACTGTAGATCAGAAAAAACTTGGCTTACGGTCCAAAGATTTCAGATTACAGTTCTCGCTACTGTAAGTAACACCGTTCGATTCTCCATCAAAAGCTCTATAGAATGGTGACTAGGTTGGCCAAATTCGAAAACAGTGAATTTCTTGACGTTATCGTCAGCGCAGGCTCGGCCTAGGGCGCCCTCGTCCTCGATGCGAAATTGTCAAAAAATAGGTTTTCCGAATTTGGTCGAGTTTGACATCATTTGATAAAGCTTTTTGCGCTGAACAGAATGGTACCAGACAGAGTGTCGAGAACTCAAGCATGGGCGAGCAATGGCGGAAGATTTTTTGAGGCTTGAGAACTTTAAACTAGCTGACAACTGCTGGACCTGTATAAACCTAGGAAAGAAAGGCATTCAACTTTTGATAATAAATGAGCTAGATCCTTTGTAATGTTCACCGCTCTAGGAATTGAAAGCTGAACTTCGAAGAATCCATGTCATAGTATGAACAGGCAGACACTTCAAAGTCGGTAAACTTCGCAGTGTCCATTATCAAAATGATGGCCACGCTCTACAAAGTAATGGAATACTTTTCTAAACTCTCTAGCTTTATAAAGATGGACCAGTATCTCTCGCGGAGGGGTCATAAATCATTTAGCGGACGTTAAAGGAGACCAGCTTCACAACAAGGTCAAGAGTATCCAATTCCACAGTTCATGCAGGTAGTTGGATTGCTAGGAGGGAGTTGAATCTAATGGTGCAATTTGATTTTCATATAAGTGAATTTGAACCATGTTATGGCACATCGACGGAAAAATCTGTCGCAAAGCGTCGATTGTTCACGAATTAGGAGCGGTATTGTATGACCAAATACGCATTCATTACCCTTCACATCACGTAGAAGTAGAATTCGTAGCGCACTCCAGAAAGAATTGTATGGCGCAGTCTTTTATCCTTGTCCTTGTATCATTTTCACGTCGATTTGGACACTTTTAAAATCAAATCAAACACTCTCCTAAGTAGCTATAAGACTTTTGTAATCAAATCAAACTCAAGTAAAAACTAATCAAATAAAATAGGCTCTTGTTTTTTTCATTTCACCTGCCCAATGAGTGTTATACTTTTATAAAAATTTTATTTTGTTTACTTTGTGCCCTAGTAAGTGTAATAATTTAAAAAATTATTTTTGAGAAAAATACTAAATTAAAGTTTGTCTCAAAAGACAGCAAGAAACCAATCGTACACACAGCGCACTAAAAGACAGATCGCGCCATGCACTCGAAATGCTCGTCGCTATTTTTATTTGATTGATAGTTTAAACCCTGCATACGCGAGGTATCTAAATGAAGATGTGCGTGCTCTTTACAATTATTTTTGTTCTATCGTTTGCAAGTGTGAAACTTCATGTAAGCTGAAATTTTGATTGGACGTGGCCATAGCGCAGTCTCTTTTTGGCACCAAAGATGGCAGCCTCTCTTCTCTTTAATACCATTATTTTTCCTCAAAAATAAAAACGAAAATTTTTTAAACAATTTGTTTATTTGTTGGGATGTGAATCAAAACTTCAAAGTGTTGCACTTCATGTTGCACTCCTCTGTGCAACATGCCGCTGTGTGTTGGGCCTGCCAACTGCACTTCAGAATACCCCGCTCTGCTGATCTGAACCTGTGAGACGCCCAGCAATGGTGTGCATAATTAACGTTTTCGATTTACGATTTTTGGCGATTTTTTGAAAAAGTTCGGCGATTTGCGATTTACGACATTTTGAATTGCAAATCGTAAATTTTCCTAGCTGTATTAGGTCTTTTCATATGAAATGACCGATTTTGTTACCTCAATTTCTGTTCGAATTTTCGTGGCTACGAATGTTTCCGTTACAGGCACGGTGCATAGTTTCCTGAAAGCGTAGAATTTCCGCTTTCTTGCCATTTATAGTTTTTGTGCCACACTTGCCTCTTTTCGGGGTTTTCACGTAATTTTTACAGTTTGAATCAACGTGACATTCGGGTACTCTACTCATATACATTTTCGTAGCCCTAGCTATTAGAAACGATGCTGGTCCACAATCGTCTAATAAACCTTCGCATACATAAATATTCAGGTGAAGAAATAAATAAATATATGTTCCGATAGAGAGCGAAATTACTTCATTTCCGCTGAGTCCTCTGAGTTTAGCGGCTGACTCCAGACAAGCATATTCCGACTCTAACCTCCTTATTGCACTCAAAAAGTCGCTATTATGGTCAGCGCTTTCTTGCCGCTTTCCTACCGTTTACAGCTTTTATAACGTAGTTACCTCTTACCGTGTTTCTGACGTCGTTCTTTCAGTATGAATCAACGCGACTTTCGGGTGGTCGATTTATTTGGGTGGAAAAGTGGACACAACGCCGGTGCCGCAGCTATCATCAACGCTGCATTTGGGGAGGATTTCGCTGAGGAACGCACAATTCGCCACTGGTTCGAAAGGTTTCGATCTGGAGTTGAAGGTCTCGAAGATGAAGACTGAGGTAGGCTGCCATCACTCCTTAACAACGACCAACTCAAAATCACGGTGGAAACGGATCCGCGTTAAACTGTGAGAGAGCGCAGGACTGCACTTCGGCGCTGATGGCAGCACTATCGGTCGCCACTTAAATGCGATCGGAAAAGTGAAGAAGTTGGACGAATGGATCCCGCACGCACTGGCCGCGGGCAGATGCTGAAGCGCCACGAGAACTGTGTTTCGTTGAGGCTGCTCAATCTAAGGGAGCCTTTTTGGAAAAGGTTGTGACATGTGACGAAAAATTGATCATTTGTCAGTTGCCATTGCTCTGCACAATGGTAGGACGAGAATGGGGGTCCCAAGGAGATGTGGAAGCCTAGCCTCCATCCAAAGAAGACCATGGTGACCGTATGGTGGACAATGGCTGGTATAGCACACTACACGTTCTTGAAGACTGGAGAGACTGCCACAGCGGAGAAGTACTGTTCCGAAATTGATGTGGTGCACCAGAAATTGATTGAAGAACAGCCGGCTTTGTTCATTCGAAGAAGCCCAATCTTACTGCATGAAAACGCGCGTCCACACTCTTCAAACGTTGTCCAGAAACTGGATAAATTGAGATACGAAACTCTGCTACATCCAGCTTATTCACCAGATCCGTCTCTTACCGACTGTCATTTTTCCAAGCATTTTGATCGTCATGTGAAGGGTAAAGAATTCAGCAACCAAGGTGCTGCCGAAAACGATTTATGTTTGTTAATTCTTGTAGTTTTGATTTTTTTCAATGCTGGAATGTCTAAGCTATTGTCGCATCGGAAAAAGTGCATTAATTGTAATGGTGCTTATTTCTAATAATGAAATAGCTTCGAAGCAAAGTTATGATGTGCAAAAGTTTTCAGTAAAAGTCGTCCATTGCATATGAAACGACCTAATACCTCCCGAGTGTGCTCTACATGTGTTGAAAACGTAGCACAAGAATTGATATCAAACTCAGTTGTTTACGCGTCTTGCGAGGGAGGTCAGCGAACTCGGTCCGGAGATTCTGAATGAGACCTATATGATCTTGTAGGGCATCGGACGAGGACCTCAGAACTGTGTTTCGTTTTTGCTAAATGCCCTTGGGTGCGCCAAAAATGGCAAAAAATGGTATCGTTACAGGGCGAGCTGATAAGGCAAAAGTGGCACCTGGAATGGTCCTGTCGTGCTCAGTACTTTCCGCGGATCGTCGGCAGCGGTCGGTGGACGGGCTGGTATGATCTACAAAAGATTTGGAGCCCAAATTAAAGTTAGATTATAGTAGTACAAGTGCTCCGACACGCCTAACGGCTTGTCTCGCACTTGCGCGCTTCGCGCGACTTTGCAACATCACTGGCTTAGGGAATTTTTTGTAAAGCTTGAAATACGCTAACATCTAGGATTTGCTGCGTACTTTGTTGGCATCAAGTCGTTCACCACTTCCGTACGTTCATCATAGGCACCTTCTCTGAACCGTCCAGTATATATTGGATCCGAATGAATCATTTTCGGATATCCAATTCGAGTAATTCAAAATTCCAAGGTCCCAAAATTGCCCGTATCCGAATAATTCAAAAAAAAACCGGAGTCCCAAAATTGTCATTATCCAAATCGTGCAAAAATCTGTCCGTCAAAATAGCGTTATCCGAATCATTCATTAATCCGGAGATTCGGTCGAATTCAAGGTATTTAATGAAAATCATTTTCGGATATCCGATTCGGATAATCCGATCCGATTCATCCAAAAATCCGGGTACGCAAAGTCGCCGTTATCCGAATCATCCAAAAAGCTGGGGTCCGCCAAAATAGCGTTATCCGAATCATCCAATTATCCGAAGATTTTCGATCGGATCCAATGTATACCGTCCAGTAACGCCATTGGTTTGTGCTGCGCAGTACTTCTGCCCTCAGGTTGCTCCTCCGCAACCGTTCTCATTCTAAACAGCTTGGGTCACCGGATGTCGTTGACACCCTTCCAAATCCGGACACCAGGTTCCCCTAACTCGTTTTTTCTTACTGGATCTAATTGCTGGCCCACCATTACTGGTCTTCCCCTCCCCCCCCTGGTCCCAATACCTGGCCCACTTCCTTGTTTTCCGAGCGCCCGCTCGTCACACGACGTCGGTATCACCTCTTCTGGTTCCAGAAGCTTGTAGCGCGACGAATGAACGGTCTTCTGGATTCAGGCACTCAGAAACGCGCACAGATGCCGGTGTGTCAAGCAGGAGGAGGCTGCGCTTCCTCTGCTGCAGCAGCATCTCATGTTTAATTCTGAATGCGATCACTCGTCGTGAGACGACGGTGTCTCCTCTTCTGCCTACAGAAGCTTGTAGCGCGACGAAGGGAACTTGAGTTCTGGATTCAGGCACTCAGAAACGATGCCTTTGTATCAAGCAGGAGGAGGCTACGCGTCCTCTGCTGTAAAAACATCCCATATTGAACGGCAGACGTTGCCCGCGCGAGGTACGCGGAGGCGTCGTAAGGGGTTCCATGAGATTGGAGGTGGTTACACGAGGCGTATAGGTTTCCAGCCTGAGTGAGATACGCCTCATGATCTACAGGGCAGGGAGCTAACTCAAATATATAGTGGTAGATGATAAGTTACGACGTTTCGTAGACGAAGCTGCAGTGTACATTCAAGTGATTCATTTGCAAAGGTTGTGGCAGTGACTGGATGATCGAGTGGATAGCGCTGCGGACTTACGGGAGCGGGTCGAGGGTTCCATTTCGGGGGCGTCTATGCGATTTGCTCTGTGGAGTGCTCCTTTTCTGGCTAATAAAGAGTACATTTTGGCTTTGGTAGCTTACCGTATTATTGGCTAGTTGTGAATAAGGGTGACGAAGTCATAACTACCGATTTCCAACCCAGACTTCGCCCATGGGAATTATTTAAGCTGCTGACCTCTGTCACTCTTTTTCTAAATTATCACTTTGCTTGCACTACTTTCCATCGAAGGTTGAAGTCGAAGGTTGGAAATTAAGTTTGACCACATTGGAGAAGAAAGCAATCCTGCTAACGTAGATAGCTCTACACACCCATATTTACCGTAATCTGCCGTAATATACCGAAATTTTAAAAACAGGGTATCACGTCAGAGTATCATATCCGTGGTCAGCACCCCAAACAACTCCCGCGGGCGATGTTGGGCGAAATTTTTTCTTTCGACCTCTCCTCGACCTCTGGAGTCATGAAAGGCAGCAGTGCCGGTTATTCCGCGTACACCCCTTTACTTACACATACCCATCGTAACCTTCTGCCTTTCATCGTTTCAACGAAAATGGTTGCCAGATTGGTGATCTAACCCTATAGATGAATTTGGGACGGAAAAAAATCTTTTTCGATCTTCAGAGTTGAGGGAGTGAGTGCAAGTGATCATAGCTGCAATGCCCTGACCTGTCTACTGTAAGTGTATAGGAGAATAGTCAGGAAAAATACACAGCTAGATAAATACTATGAGGTAGATAAAATATGCAATACTTGGTAACAGTGAGCTGAAATAGTGAAAGCTGCGTACAATAAAAAGCAGTCTGTAAAGAAATCCGAAGAACGATGAACGTGTCTTGATGACGGGTCAACTCAATACATACTTGTCGATCGTGCTCACAAATATGGTGACAGCGAGCAACACTTTTAAAACTAATTAAGAACATTCCAAAGAGGTCATATGGAGCTAGCATCTAACGAGAGCTTCCTCAGCGTGACAAGCGTGGTTTAATGGATGCTCAACATCACCCTACACGACAAAACTAGCATCCTTACATCTGACAACAGGTTGAAAGCGGGGTTAGGAAGCGAAGAAGGTATCCTACCGAAGCCAAAATGTAAGCCAAAAATGAGAGCACTCCACAGAGCAAATCGCATAAACGTCCCCGGAGTCGAACTTCGACCCGACCCGGTCCCGTAAGTCCGCCGCGCTATCCACTCGGCCATCCAGTCGCTGCCACCATTGATGTGAATGAATCACTTAAATGTACACTGCAGCTTCGTCTAGGAAACGTAGGAAATTATCGTATTACTATAATCTAACCTTAATTTGAGCTACAAACCTTTTGTAGGTCAAGTTCTGAGCACGACAGGACCATTCCAGGTGCCACTTTTGCCTTATCAGCCCGCCCTGTAACGATACCATTTTTTGCCATTTTTGGCCCACCCAGGGGCATTTTAAAAAAACGAAACACAGTTCTGTGATCCTCGTCCGATGCCCTACAAGACCATATATGTAGGTCTCGTTCAGACCTAGTTCACTGACCTTCCTCGTTACTTCTTTTTGTTCCGTTCTTTTTTGTCAGTTTGCAACGTGAAGACTCATGTCTATGCCTTGAATAAATAAATAAATAAAGCTTTGGTTTACAGGCTTGCACACAAATAAAGGATTAGAGATTGGAGGACTGAATAGCCCAAGTGACTTTTGCTTGGATTCATCACATTCTTTGAAAGCCTGTGTCTGTTGGATAAAAATCACCGTCGCCTTCTCGCCTTCTTTTATAGCGGATTTTCGTCATTACTCCAAGCTATTAAAGGTGGAGCTTACCGGCTTTTTCGATTATCTCTGAAGTCTAGCGATGATTAAAGCGCCACGCATATGGCCGCAGCCACGCATTACTTAGCGTCCACCTGTAGTTGATTCGCGTAGAACCGCTAATGAATGGCTGACGAAGTGCCTACAGCTTGCATGAAGCGTACGCGCCAATTTTTCAATTACCTTCTCGTTGAATCCCTGCTAGTTTCTTCTTCTTCATTGCTGCAGCGCAAAAGGTTATGCCCATAGTTGCGCTCCCATTTCAAACCACATCTTGATTTTTTCATATTTAAAATCTTCTATTTAAAACTTGAATTATTTTCGCATATTCGCAACTGCACATCTTTCTCAGCGCAATTGTACACAACTTTACTGATTAGCCTTAGTTTACAGTTGCAACGCAGCGCGGCGCGGCACCATAGCCGGAATAGATATCGATCAAGCGGCGCGGAAAATCGATATCTATGATGATTGCGTTCGCGTAAAAGCCCACTGTTGGTGCGTCGTGATCATCACGTCGCCCTCGTCGCTGTGCATAAATAAATAAATAAATAAACTTTGACGGGTAAAAATAAAGCATAAAAGGTGATGTTACCCAATCGCTTTCGAGATGCGCCACGCATTCAACTCCTACGGAATGTCGTGGAGGCGATTTGAACGCGTATTTGACCGCACAATGACTTGTGGTGGCCGGCCGATGAACAGGTCAGTGTCCTTCCCAGACAAGTCTGACACCAGTTCACCGACCACGGAGGGACGGAAGGTTTGGGTAGCTTGTGTGGGCAATCCGAACCAGGAACCTGGTATCGGGTGCACGCGACAGCTGGCACCTCATCCGACTGCGCTACACGCGCCTACTTTTTGGAGCGTTCCCGGATATTCCCATGATTTGCACTTCGGGTCAGTTGCTTAGGCTAAAAGGTCCCCGTTGAAATCTATTGCTCTTTATATGCTGTTACTGGATGTTTTGTTGCGATCAAAACTCTTGCGCCAGGCGGGACTCGAACCCACATCTTCTGCTTTCCGGGCAGCGATGTTCGCCTTACACCACCGGCGCTGCTTGACCGCACGTAAGCGCAATAGCAGCGCCGGTGGTGTAAGGCAAACATCGCTGCCCGGAAAGCAGAAGATGCGGGTTCGAGTCCCGCCTGGCGCAAGAGTTTTGATCGCAAAAAAAACATCCAGTAACAGCATATAGCCTCTCTACCAGCCTCCCCAGGCTTAAGCAAATGTGTTAAAGCTCTTTATATGCTTCCGTATGAGACCAACGTTAGCCGACTGCCAAGTCGGTTTCGCGTTAATGACATTGTTTGTGGTGTCGATTCCGAAAATTGTATTCTAAAACTGTTTTATACAGATATTTAAGGCCACCCTTCAATCCTCCCGGCAGACGGCTGGCTAACCCACTTCGCTCCAGATTTCATGAATAGTCGATCCATATTGATTGAGAGACAATATTCGGCATATGAAGTGCAATTTGGAAATGCGATGTTCCTCGTGTGCATCCCGCATCGACTCGTGGTTCTCACCTTGCATTGCTCACCCCGCAAATCCTTCTATCCGTGTATGGTCAGTGAGTTAGAGCGAGACTTGTCTTGGAAGAGGATAAGACAGCGATCTGCTCATCGGCTGGCTGCCGTGAGCAATAGTAAATTTCGAGTGTGTTGCACTTCACTCCACTACACCCTGTAGAAGTAGAATGCACGGCGCATCCCACAATGAGGGTGATTGATGTCTGTCTTTATCCTTTAGCCTCACCTGTTTATTTTATCTGCTTCAAAGTCGATGGTATTGATCGATATTGATTACCCGGTCGATATTGCTGATCTGGATTGAAGGACATTTAGGTGCCGATTGACAAGAGTCAAATAGTTGATATTGTCCGTAGTCAGTAAAAGTTCAGCGGCTATTGTTTTTGCGCGAATCGATGGGTAGCCGAACAAGCTGGCAATTTTGCTCTTTCATATATGGTCATTATATCTTTTATTAGGTTTTCGCAAAATAAATGCAGGTTTTTGCTTCATTGGTTTCAACACTTTTTTAAAAATAAACTAAGACTTTCAACATAAGGTATTATACATTGCTGGAAAGCCTATTATCTGCGCTTTCTAAATGTGTCTATGAAGTTTAATTCAAGTCGCTTATTTAAAAAATAATTTGGTTCTTATTGACATACGTTTAAACGCAATTTTCGTCAAATTTTCCGGCTTTGGATGATGTCGGGGAGTTTTTTGCCAATAATCCGTTTCTCGAACAGATTGTAACCTGCGATAAGAAATGGATACTTTATCATACCAGGCGACGTTTGCCTAGTGGCTGAACCAAAGAGAAGCTCCCCGACATCATCCAAAGCCGGAAATTTTGACGAAAATCGCGTTTAGACATCTGAAAATAAAACCCAAATTATTTTTTAATTAAACCACTTGAAGGGAGTTCTATATACGTGCTTAGAAAGCATATACATACTTACTTACTTTGATACTTTGATGGTTCTTTGTCGGCTGGAGGTCTCAGCGGGGACCACAACTCTTCCAGACCGCTCGATCTCTGGCTGCTTGCATCCAGTGAGGCAGACTCCGCTCTCTGAAAGATCTTGAGAATGAGTCTGCCCATCGCGTTGGCGGTCGTCCCAGTGGTCTCTTATGGTCTCTCGGGAGCCATTCTGTGACACGGAGACTCCATCTATCGTCCTTTCGTCGAAGCAGGTGTCCGGCCCAGCGATATTTGGACTTCTTCATGTACTGTACTGCAGCGGGTCTGCTAATTGCGACTTCTCCCGTAGCTCCGAGCTTCGTAGGCCTTCTTGCCATTGCTGACGAAGGCTTGTCCTCAGAAGACATCTCTCCAGTGCACGATGCGTAGTTTGCATCGCTCTGGCGATTGGCTTGTTGTCGGGCCAGGTTTCCGTCGCGTAACACATCGCAGGTAGTACAGAGGCGTTGAATATCGAGGCCCTGAGGCCGGGATCCTTGACCTGATCGGTGACTTCGCGAATCGAACTGAAGGCTGTCCATGCTGCGCGTCTCCTGCAGGCGATTTCAGGAGCGAGGTCGTTATCCATGTTCAGCTCTCTTCCCAGATAGACGTAGGAGTCGACCTGTTGCAGAGCGACTCCATTTAACCTTACGAGCCCCGTGTCACACAACTGGTTGGCCATAAATTGCGTTTTGGACATATTCATGCCCAATCCAATCTTCATACCTGCCACATTGAGCTCGTTCAGCATTTCCTCGACTTCTGCCGTGCTGGTAGAGATGAGAACAATATCGTCGGGGAAGCGAAGGTTGCTGATCCGTTTACCGTCGACAAGGTTGCCTTTATCGCCCCAGTTCAAGTCTTTCATGGCATCCTGGAGTGCCGCTGTGAATAGCTTGGGAGGAATCGTATCTCCCTGCCTCCTTTCCCGATAGGGATTTTAAGCTTTCGATCGAACAGCTGGATGGTAGTCGATGTGTTCGAGATGCATTCGTCGAGAAGTCGGATGTAGGGCGATGGTATACCAGCGTGCATAAGTGCGTTCAAAACGGCGTTGATTTCCACAGAGTCGAACGCTTTCCGGTAATCCACGAAGACAAGGACAAGTGGGAGGTGGTATTCGCGGCTCCTCTCGATGAGCTGTGAGACAGTCTGAATATGGTCCATGCAGGAGAAATCCTTGCGAAACCCTGCTTGCTCCACTGCTGATATTCATCCAAGCAACGCTCCATGCGGTTAAGCAGTATCTTGGTGAAGATCTTGTACATAACCGAGAGAAGACTGATGGGTCGATAGTTGTTGATATCCTCCTGCTGACCTTTTTTGAAGATTAAAACTGTTTTCGACTCCTTCCATGAGTCCGGAATCCTACCAAGTCGAAGGTAGTGGTTGAAGTGCTTGGCAAGAAGTGAGCATATACATATAGGCTTTATATTCATGTCTTTAATCCCTCCTTGTTTTCTTTCATTTTTTTCTGTAGTCGGATTATTAAGAAGCATTTTCACCGACTACCATCTTCACCCCTTTCAAAATCCAACACCCACATCTGGGCGAAAATTGGTGTTATCGATCGATACTGATTGATCGTCAATGTTGTTGAATTGTTGTGAAGCACGTCCCACGGCTGGGATCTGTAGTTGATCGATATTAATCGGGAGGCTGATTCTGCCAGCAGCAAGCGGCCATTAATTTCGCGCGGACTGGCATACAGTTTCCACAGCGGACTGCTTTGCGTAATTAGGGTTCGTTAGTAGAAGAACATACGGCTTTTGCTCGGCAGAACTCGAAGGAAGCAAAAGTACTCAAGAGTTATCTACTCTTGAGTCCGCTTCGAACCGTAGAAATTTCCTCAAATTTTGCTCGAAATCTACTGCATGTCGAAATCTTTCGAAAGTCGGAAAATATAGCTAAGTATTGATCTGACAGATGCAATACCAAAAACGAATATAGCGAAAAAGATAGAGCTGTTCCCATATTCTGTCGTGCCTAAAAGAAGTTATCCGTCCTTCCATCCATCCGTCTGTTCGTCCGTCCGCGTAAAAATAATTTCCGCTCCTTCCATTTCAATTTTTTTGCTGAAACTCTGGCTCACCAAAACATCACGATTGATGGTAGCGATGTTTTACGGATGTGACCGTTTGAATGAGTAAAAGTAAAGCAGATAGCACGCTGGAAATACTTTACAATAAGTATTGTTAGTTGGCTAACCAGTATCGATTAATATTATCGATTTTTGCTCCCAGCTTATCGCTTAAAATAAGAATCACGTGAAAAGGATAGTTGGTGGATCCTAGCAGAATTCTGTTTAGAGCACATGGAGGAAGTGCACATGAAGATGAGCAGCTGTAATCGGGCTCCTGAAGAGAGAACTTCTGCTGCCCCATCACACTCGTTGGACCTAATCGCCAACTGACTGCCTTCTTTCAAAACAAAGCTATGTAAGCCCTTAGCGTAGTGACGGTCCGCTATCCATCACGATGCTGATCCAGCATATCATTTTTTCCGAAGATCTAGCTAATTTGATGAAACAATACTTAATCTCAAATCCGACGAACGTGCAGCGAACATCGAGAAAGAAGCAGCGGACCTTTCCGTTAATTGGACACCATTTCGAAGAGAACAATATTCATTTAACTAATGGTCGCGAAGAGGCAAAAACTTTCCAAGAAGCCTAAATATAGCACCGTATCTTCGCATCAGCCTTAATTCTCCTAATCGCTATATCCGTTCCGTCGACAATGCTCTTTACATCTCAAAGGTAGGTCAGCACCGTCTTCTGTTGCTGTAGTTGAACACTGTTCTATCTAATGTTCGGTATTAGGTTGGTGCATAAGTTCTAGGACATTTGGGGCATGAAATATTATCACAACATACGAACAGCAATATCAAATCATTTGAAGTAACCACCCTTTACATCATTTGTCTTTCGCCAACGTGCTGGTAAGTCATGGATGCCTTTTATCCAAAACGTGGCCGGTTGTGATTCGAAAGATGTGAGCAGTGCCTCCTTGACATCCTCTCGGTTCCTAAATTGCTGGCCGTCCAAATAGCGTTGAAGGCTTGAAAACGAATGATAATCAGAAGGAACGAGATCTGGTGAGTTAGGTGGATGTGGAAGAACGGTCCATCCGTAGTCCGCCAGCCGCCGTCGCTCTAGCAATATGCGGTCTAGCGCTGTCGTGTTGAAAGTACACCTTCAATTGCTCTCCTCGTGTGGTTTGAAGGTGGGCCCTCAACTTCCTCAGTTGGTTGACGTAAACCTCTGCCGTCACTGTTATCCCTTCGTCCAGCAGCTCCCAGTATTCTACGCCAAGAACGCTCCACCAAATGCATAGCATCACCTTTTTCACGTGAAGGTCGGGTTTCCGAACGTCCTCCGCCTCTGGCTGCGGGATATTATGTACGAATGATCGCCGCGGACGCGGCGAATAGCGCGGCGAGCGCGGCAGAAGACGTCGCAATTGGGTGACTTCAGCGGTCGGTGATATCTAGACCTGCATCAAAACTTGCACATCAAGTGTTAGAAAGTGTACACAAAGTCAGTTTCACTGCGATGGTGTGCAATATTTTCAGCTTTTCCTGAAGAAGCATCATATAAAATTGAGCATTAGAACGTTGTCTAGTTTTATAACTCGAACTCAATTTCTGAACCAGAGCATGTTTTCCCGCAGGTCCCGCAACAGCAGGAAGGGATATCAACAACTCACACCTAGCGACTGCAGCAGGTCATGAGGCACAACTCACGCGACCGCAGCGGAGCTCATCGCGCACGCGGCAGTCGCCGTCGCGGGCGCGGCGACCATCCGTACATAAAGACCGCCCCTCTCCGCCTCTCTTGCGTCAACCCACTGCGCAGGCCGGTGATAATTAGAGTGGAGTATCCACTTCTCATCCCCGGTGACAAGGTTGTCCAGCCATCCGTGGGTACGTCTGAGGGTAAGGAGAGACAGAGCGACATCGGCTCTGCGATCCATGTCATGTTGTGTCAAGTCGTGAGGTACCCAGCGACCCAATTTTTCACCTTGCCAATCGACTTCAATCCTCGAACGACTATTGAGTGACTAACACCAAGAGTGCTTGATAGTTCGCGAGTGGTTTGGTATGGGTCCGCTTCCATTCTACTTCGGAGGCCATCCAAATCCAGTGTCATCGGGCGCCCTTCTCGTTCACTATTTTCAACGGGGAATTCACCAACTGCAAACTTCGAGAACCACTGATACACAGTACTTCGAGCAGGAGCACTCTCGTTGTAAACATCCTTCAGGCGACGATACGATTCGTTGGCATTGAGGCCAGACCGATGCAGGAATAACATGACGTGCCGAATATGCGTCTCAGTTGGGATGAATTGCTTAGCCATAATAGCTGACGTTAACAACGCAGAAGTAAACGTTAGGAACTGTTTTGTAGCCCTTTCCTTTCTCTATCGATCGATCATTTACGCGTTGATACATGTGAGAAATTTGGCGGGAAAATGCGCTTTCAATTCAGGAGGGATCAAATGTCCGAGAACTTATGCACCAACCTAATATAAACGAAATCCCACAAACAGGTGCCAGACCGGACACTGCCCCATACCTAGTCGCCAGGACTGCGTAAAGTAATTTTCCGACCACTTGAAAACACTGCAGCCAAGACACTCCTTAAACGTCTCATAAAAATAGAAAGGCCATGCATGAGTTGGCGATGAAATTTCTCTCTCTTTCTCCGAAGCGTGTTTGTTCTCTTGTTTCAAAAGCTTTTTCGTGTGAATCGTTCTCGTCTCCGCGCTCGGCAGATATCAGTAACATACATGAGTTCGCTCAAATTTCGATTATTAATAAAATATTGCACAAGCGAATGTGTCATTCAGAACGCCTTCATTATATGCTTGCTTGATGCCGAGGAAATAGCACGGAACAAATCGCTGGAGCAATTTTTCTAGAAAACTCCTCCGCCACGAAGTGGGTAGGACTTGGAAGAGTGACCATCGTAGTGCCGTCAGCATGGATCTCATTACGATAGTTAGAACGAGCGGTCATCGTTTTTGTTGAACAAACTATGAGAGTTCGAGTCTATGCATGTTATTTATTTATTTATTTATTTATTTATTTATTTATTTATTTATTTATTTATTTGATTGTTCATTGCAGTACGCACTATTGTGTGCTGACAAAAACCTTTAAAATAAGACATCACCTGTGTCACCTGTCGTCCCATTGATCATCGACTTGCTAGAGCAGGCGCCAGCAATTTCTCCATTCATCCCTGTCGCGTGCCAGTTTGCTCCAATGGATCCTCGCTCGAGGGACACTAAGAGCGCCATATCGGTAGTTCAGGGCTTTAACGAAGAAGTCCGACCAACGCGTTGGTGGGCGTCCTGGTGTTCTCTTGACATCCCGCGGAATCCAGTCGGTGACGGCTCTCGTCCAGCGGGTGTCTGCGAATCGCATTACGTGGCCGGCCCACCTAATTTTCGACAACTTGGCCCACGCGACAGCGTCTCTAATCTTCGAACGTCGGCGAAGCTCGGAACTCCGGAGGCCTTCTCTCACTTGCGTGAGTCGTGTCACCTCAAGCATCGTCCTCTCGATTCCACGCTGCGCGACGCTGATCGCGTGTTCATCCTGCTTTCGTATAGCCCACGTCTCTGAGGCGTATGTTAGGACAGGAAGAACAGTGGAGTCGAATAGGTGGGCACGGAGTCGGACGTTCTTCGTCTTCTTCGCGACTTCTTCGACGCTCTTGAAAGCTCCCCAAGCCGCTCGTTTCCTCCTGCTCAGCTGTGGCGCTAGCTCGTTGGCCATGTTGATTTCCAGACCCATATACACATAGCTGGAGCATTTGGAGATGTTCGTGCCGTTGAGCGAGAATAAGGCATCAGAAACTTGTCCGTTCCTCATGAACATCGTCTTCGTAAGATTCGAGAAAAAAGGAGATATAAACATCACGAAAATTCATAAAAAGTCAGCAATCAGTAGTAGCAACCAGGGTAACTAAAATCCTAGCCCATCTGAAAAAGAGGCATCATAAACTGGACAAAACAGTCAAGAAAGAGAAGGAAGATGAGCGTAAGAAGCGTGCATACATTGTGAATTGTGGTAAAGTCGCGTCCGCCTTCTTCTTTTCTAGATTAGAAACAGGATCGCGGTAGGCACAGTTTAGAAAGGATTACTGCCGACATTCTCCGATAGTTTATAATGCGCTACTACGTGTCTTTCTTCACCGCCGTTTCCTAATGTTAATCGTTAGAGCTGTGATATTGTTTACACTCTCATACAAGCGAAGAAATAATTGTGCTGTTATTATTCCTTTCTTTCACTATCATTATTGTTGTTCTCTGGCTGAGCGATGTGCTATTCAGACTCGTAATCAGTCAGAATCCTTATTATTTCAGTTAATCTAGGAGTTTGAGGTGACGGACATTCACTTAAGCTTCGGAGACTTGGTTTAATGCAAAATTCGTTTCACAACCTTCTCAGCACGTCAATGCTCTTCTTCTTTCCATTGAAGTATTCGATATCATGCTGCATTCACAAGTACAGAACTAACTCAGTTGTTTCAGCGTAGTGTGTCTCATTCTCTCTATCGCTCTCTATGTATATCTCTCCAAACCTTTACTGTTGTCCAAATTGTGCAATGTGGAGCTTTTTTTACAAATTTTTAAATACCTGAGACACTGTACTTTTCAAATCTTATGTCGACCATGTTTCGAATGAAACGCGAGTAGGTAAAGGCTTGTGACTTTCTATCAAGGTAGCCTACTGGGGTGCGTGCCAACTTCCACTTGTCAACACTTATAAGCAGGGATGTGCGGAAATTTTTTCGAAAAAACCGGGAGACGGAATGCGGAACAGAAGAGCTCAAAAATAGACGGAAACCGAAATATAAAACACGGAAACGGAAATAATTCAAAACTCATTCCTTCATTCAATTTTCATAAATATATATCCATAATCGTAGTAACAAAAATAGGTTGCCATTAACGAAATCGGCAAGGCAGCATGCGACGATCTTCCAGCAGCATATAACAATAAAAATCCTTGTACTCGTATCATTTCTAAGTTGAATATTCAAACATTACTCGTGCAACAAATCGAAGTTTATGCAAAATCTTTCTGTAAATAGGAAGAAAGTATTTTAAGAGCAATGAACCCAGGTGATGAGTAAGATACCGAAGATTTCGCCACTCACGCCACTTAAACGGTGTTACTAAATGTCCGGACCTATCCTAATTGGAAGGCGCAGCGCTAAGGTTGCAGTTGCGATCAGCATCCTACAACACGACGTCCGCTCTCTGAGTTCGCATAAGTACCATAGTATCATTTGGCAGAGTACAATACCCACCATAAGGATTGGAAAAAGGGCGCGGTAGGCGCGTTTTCCGCGTTCTTTCTGTTCTTTGGCTGTAGCCGTCTTGATCTTCATCCTTTTTGAAAAACTCACATACCGTCGTGATCTCCTCGACGAGATCTACCCAGTGCCGCAAAAACATTTTTCGCTACTTCATTTTTGACCGCTATCTTTTCAAAAGCGCCGGAGGACACTCATTAGCGAGCGACGCCTCTACTAATTGCGCCCAAAGGACATTTAAGCGCGCGGATTCACAGCCAGCGCGTTGACAGTAGCTCCTCATTTGGGAAAATTCTGTAGACCGATAAGCTTATTAGACCATAGATATACCATTTTCTCATCGAACTGGACCCTCTTCAAATCAAACTGGACACTTTCCACGTCGAATTGGACATTCCTCTAAGTTAGCTTATGACTTTTGAAAACAAACCAAACTCTTCCGAATCAAAGTAAACTTCTTCTACATTAAACAAAATACCCTTAAAAACGTTATTTTTAATCATTTTTGTTTAAGAAATTTTTTGTGTGATTTCTTTGTACTTTTAATTCACTTGCCCAATAAGTGAACATTGTTAGAAATTTTATAAAGTTCTCATTTTTGTGGAAAAATAAAGGTTTATAGCTTATCCTAAGTACAGAAGGACGGCAATTTTTAGTGCCAAAAAGAGATTGCGCCATGCCCTCGTCCAAGACGTCGCGATTTTTATTCGATTGATAGCAAAATGTCGGTTTTAGTGGACTCACACTTCACACTAACAAGAGATGCAACTTAGACATTTGTAAAAACACTCATATTCTTACTTTGATGCTTATGTAAGCAGCATTTACACTATCAATCAAATAAAAATCGCGATTTTGTGAGGTTCGTGGCGCAATCTGGTCTTTTATTGCACTGTATGGTTGCTACTTTGTTGCGCTTTAAAACAAAATTTAGTTTGTTATTTCTTCTCCAGAAATAATTTTTTAAATTATAATAAAGAATAACTAATTTTTTCTTTATCTACCGAGTATCAAGGAAGAGGCTGCACAATAGATGAAAATTCTTAATTGGGACGCGCCATGCATACTCCTTCTGCAAGATATCGTAGAGGAGATTTGAGATATTACTCCACACAATGAATTATGGATAATCAGTGATCTGTCTTTGCTAAACAAGGCTAGAATACCGGTTATTTGACTCCGGAAAATTGAAGGTTTGGCTGGTCTGCGCGGCGCCCAGCCAGAGGATCTCGACTCTCCAGCATGCGACAGCCGCCGTATCCAATTGCTCTACGACTCGCACAAGGAATGGCTAATTTTTATTACTGGAAGTTTCTTTGCAGCTCTATTGACGTAGAAAGGGGATCATATCTGGATAAATGTCCATATTTCGCATTTCCAATGAGCTTTTAGTGTGTAGCAGATAATGTAACTTTTTAAAGAAGGAAGTTACAAAGTTGAGACTTGCTCTGAACTCTGGAGCACGCAGGTGGATTGCAGACTGGCCACTTTTAACTTGCAAAAAAAAGAAAATTTTTGCTAGTCGCGAATCGACTGCGCACCACCCTCAACAACGTTTTTCACAACGTTCTGCGTACTGCAATTTTCTATGGACGGAAGCCAGTATGCTGAAATTTTTTCTGTGCAAAATAGGCTTGCGTGGCTCTAACACAGCCAAGCTGGGAGGAACTGAGCTTACTCTAATATAGTTTCTCAGGTTTCTAAACTCGAGAAAAATCAACAATTTCCTGATCCCGTTTTGTTTTGAAAATTTAGAACTCAGTCCCTCAAACGCTTAACACGGCACATCTCACCATTGAAAGCGCTTCCCAACAACATAGTTTTATAAAATTTGAAGAGATCCGACATTTTGGCCTTTTTCGCCGAAGTCGAGTTCTGGGCAGCATGCGGCTCGACCTGGGCTCGGCGTGCATCGCCCGCGCCCGATGGAGACCTCCTCGCGCCTGGGTGCGAGACCCAGCGGTATTACGCCAATTATGGGGAACTGTACAGTGCCGTTCGGTGAACGGTACTATTGATTTGCATCGGTCTTCACATTCGTTTATTTTACTGCAATAATTTAAATATTGCTTTGATCTGATTTTATTTCCACGTTTTACGTGTAAAGACTAGAATGTTGTTGAAATCAAATGATTAATTACAGGTTGTTTGATTAATTTCCTTTCCAGGTCCGGACTTCCTGCTCAGACCAACCAAACTTTCCACCCCTCCGGGGTCGGCTAGTTGGTACCGGACTTGTCTGGAAAGGATAAAGCGCTGAATGGTTCACCGGCCGAAGCTTTTATCTTTTTTCATCGGCTGGCCACCGCTTTTTATGGTCAAATATG
Source organism: Heligmosomoides polygyrus polygyrus (assembly GCA_947396885.1). Lineage (NCBI taxonomy): Eukaryota > Metazoa > Nematoda > Chromadorea > Rhabditida > Heligmosomidae > Heligmosomoides > Heligmosomoides polygyrus. Next base: position 87,977,072 of record OX377205.1, read on the forward strand.
CATTGAAATTGCCTCCATGACATCCCGAAGAAGTAAAATGCAGGGCACATCCCAGAACGAATTGAGTAACGCCGCTCTTTATCCTTTATATGTATCACTCAAACGAATAGGGTCGTCTAGACTACTGATTCACTTTGGCACGGGACAGAGGTGTACAACTTGTATGCTTATGAGCTTTACTAGCATTGATATTTTTCAGTTCCTAAACAAATCCCAATCCTCTAGAAGCAGGTGTATAATATTTACTTTTATCCTTACTTCTGTGCCTATGAGGCATTTGATTAACACCGTTTTTTACCCTTTTATCCTTACTTCTGTGCTGCCTCATAAGCACAGAAGTAAGGATAAAAAGGTAAAAACGGTGTTAATCAAATCCTTAAGAGGTGCGCCATGCAATCTAATTCTACGGATATCGTAGGTGCAATTCGTTTGCATATTCCGCCTAAACAATGAAGTCAGCGTTCTCCTTTCCAGAAAAGTTTGGCGCTCATTCATCGACCCCGAAGGGGTGAAATGCTTAGTTGGCTGGCCGGGAAATCCCAACCTGGAATTGCCCCTCTGTCTGCCTCTCCATCTATTTTCTTTCGCAGAGCTAATGTGGTTCAAGTACCCCATGACAACTCAGTCGGTGCTGTCGACTTTCTTCTCATCTTTAGAGATGACTATTGAAGCGGATATGTTATCCGGTGAGTAGGCTTTATATCAACTAAGCAACGTCCATCCACCAGCTAATAAAATGTAAAGGGTAAAGGATAATCCCCTTTCACTCAATCTCTGTTAGGATGCGCCTCGCATTCTAACAGAGATTGAGTGAAAGGAGATTAGTGTGAGTGAGTTTTTTATCTTAGAGAATGCTGTAGAGGTGATTTGAATACGTGTTTGGCATTTGCAATGACTTTTTTGTCCAGGCGATGAACTAGTCAGTGTTTTCCTCTCTAGAAAAATTTAGCACCGACCCATCAAGCTCGGAGGATGGAAGCTTAATTGACTGGCCGGGAAATCCCAACCTGTAATCGGGTATACGCGACAGCTGGTACCTCTTCCGACCGCCCCAACACGCGCCAGCGAACGAGTATTCACTATTGGTTCATTGAGGCATTGCTGCCATACATTTTTCAAATCAATGACATGTCTAGTATAAGATAGGTGTAGACTGTAGTTAATCCCTGCTGGGATGCGCCTCGCATTCCATTCCTATTGCATCTCTTGTAGGCGGATTTTTTATATTTATAGACCAAAGGATAAAGGACGGCGTTACCCAATTTCTTTTGGGTGCGCAAAGTACTCTACTTCTACGGATGCGATTTGAATGCATATTTAGCCTGGTTACTTATTGTGTCATGGTTCTGCATGATTCCGTGAAGAAAGAGAACGAATTTACACCGTTTCCATTTAAATTGTGCAGTATCTAAATGAAGTAGACGTTTTCAGACCAAACTAGGTATTTTTTTCAGAAGGTGGTGGAAAATTTTATTGGTTGTGTTAGATGCGTGACCGCTCCAACAGCGCCTACCGTTGAATGAAGCTGAATCAAAAGAAAGTGTCCTAAAATATCTAGACTTTACAAATAGGAAGTGATCGATGAATTCCTCCCGCCTTAGCTAAGGTAAAAATGTGTAGCTTGCCTTCAAGAGTGAGAAAACGGAGATCATCAGATGTGTAAGTGATCGCGACTGCGATATGCTCTTATTGAGCATATCATCATACAATAATGCGATTGCGATCTTTACGAAGTTTTCAACCGAAAAATGATTTCCCGCGCCAAGCTTTACTAACGTTTTCATTCGAACACTAGTTTTAATCACATAATGATAACAAAGCAAAGCAATCGGAATGGGCATTTCTTCTATGCAATGTCTTCTGGAGGAAGATCAGTGTAAACGCCTGTGTTTCATCTTTCGTCTGCAAGGAAGGTCCAAACGAGGGACATATGATGAGTTGCTCGCGACAGGCTCTTAACTTTCCTCCCATCTGGTATTTAGGGAGAAAATGAAGTTTTCTGTTGTACAGTTTTAGCCAGTTCGCGCTTTCCGGTGGTTATTTTATTACGATAATTCATGCGAGGTTTTATACGTATTCAGCTCGAATTTTAGATTCAGAAACAGGACGGCTTTTTATTTTTAGCTACTCACAGAGCTGTTGCGCAGTCAGAGAAAGTGTGATATCTCGTAAACATATGCAGTAAAGGGTTTGATTAACGACATTATTAACCCCTATTTACATACATACTTGGTTAGTACATACATTTGATTTCAACAACATTCTAGTCTTTACACGTAGAACGTGGAAATAAAATCAGATCAAAGCAATATTTAAATTATTGCAGTAAAATAAACGAATGTGAAGACCGATGCAAATCAATAGTACCGTTCACCGAACGGCACTGTACAGTTCCCCATAATTGGCGTAGTACCGCTGGGTCTCGCACCCAGGCGCGAGGAGGTCTCCATCGGGCGCGGGCGATGCACACCGAGCCCAGGTCGAGCCGAACGCTGCCCAGAACTCGACCTCGGCGGAAAAGGCCAAAATGTCGGATCTCTTCAAATTTTATAAAACTATGTTGTTGGGAAGCGCTTTTAATGGTGAGATGTGCCGTGTTAAGCGTTTGAGGGACTGACCAGCGCGGAGTTCTAAATTTTCAAAACAAAATGGGATCAGGAAATTGTTGATTTTTCTCGAGTTTAGAAACCTGAGAAACTATATTAGAGTAAGCTCAGTTCCTCCCAGCTTGGCTGTGTTAGAGCCACGCAAGCCTATTTTGCACAGAAAAAATTTCAGCATACTGGCTTCCGTCCATAGAAAATTGCAGTACGCAGAACGTTGTGAAAAACGTTGTTGAGGGTGGTGCGCAGTCGATTCGCGACTAGCAAAAATTTTCTTTTTTTTTGCAAGTTAAAAGTGGCCAGTCTGCAATCCACCTGCGTGCTCCAGAGTTCAGAGCAAGTCTCAACTTTGTAACTTCCTTCTTTAAAAAGTTACATTATCTGCTACACACTAAAAGCTCATTGGAAATGCGAAATCTGGACATTTATCCAGATATGATCCCCTTTCTACGTCAATAGAGCTGCAAAGAAACTTCCAGTAATAAAAATTAGCCATTCCTTGTGCGAGTCGTAGAGCAATTGGATACGGCGGCTGTCGCATGCTGGAGAGTCGAGATCCTCTGGCTGGGCGCCGCGCAGACCAGCCAAACCTTCAATTTTCCGGAGTCAAATAACCGGTATTCTAGCCTTGTTTAGCAAAGACAGATCACTGATTATCCATAATTCATTGTGTGGAGTAATATCTCAAATCTCCTCTACGATATCTTGCAGAAGGAGTATGCATGGCGCGTCCCAATTAAGAATTTTCATCTATTGTGCAGCCTCTTCCTTGATACTCGGTAGATAAAGAAAAAATTAGTTATTCTTTATTATAATTTAAAAAATTATTTCTGGAGAAGAAATAACAAACTAAATTTTGTTTTAAAGCGCAACAAAGTAGCAACCATACAGTGCAATAAAAGACCAGATTGCGCCACGAACCTCACAAAATCGCGATTTTTATTTGATTGATAGTGTAAATGCTGCTTACATAAGCATCAAAGTAAGAATATGAGTGTTTTTACAAATGTCTAAGTTGCATCTCTTGTTAGTGTGAAGTGTGAGTCCACTAAAACCGACATTTTGCTATCAATCGAATAAAAATCGCGACGTCTTGGACGAGGGCATGGCGCAATCTCTTTTTGGCACTAAAAATTGCCGTCCTTCTGTACTTAGGATAAGCTATAAACCTTTATTTTTCCACAAAAATGAGAACTTTATAAAATTTCTAACAATGTTCACTTATTGGGCAAGTGAATTAAAAGTACAAAGAAATCACACAAAAAATTTCTTAAACAAAAATGATTAAAAATAACGTTTTTAAGGGTATTTTGTTTAATGTAGAAGAAGTTTACTTTGATTCGGAAGAGTTTGGTTTGTTTTCAAAAGTCATAAGCTAACTTAGAGGAATGTCCAATTCGACGTGGAAAGTGTCCAGTTTGATTTGAAGAGGGTCCAGTTCGATGAGAAAATGGTATATCTATGGTCTAATAAGCTTATCGGTCTACAGAATTTTCCCAAATGAGGAGCTACTGTCAACGCGCTGGCTGTGAATCCGCGCGCTTAAATGTCCTTTGGGCGCAATTAGTAGAGGCGTCGCTCGCTAATGAGTGTCCTCCGGCGCTTTTGAAAAGATAGCGGTCAAAAATGAAGTAGCGAAAAATGTTTTTGCGGCACTGGGTAGATCTCGTCGAGGAGATCACGACGGTATGTGAGTTTTTCAAAAAGGATGAAGATCAAGACGGCTACAGCCAAAGAACAGAAAGAACGCGGAAAACGCGCCTACCGCGCCCTTTTTCCAATCCTTATGGTGGGTATTGTAGCTCTGTAACGAGCTCAAAAAAGGAGGTTTAGAAGTAGACACCGCATGCCTTCCTCCGACTAGGACAGATCCAATGTCTCCTATGGAAAGCAATGTTAGCAACCTAAGAGGGCTTATAGAACTCTGATCTAGAACTGGTGTTCCAGGCGAGACCTAAGATTATTGAGGAAAAAATAAGCATGCTGCATGTGGATAAGAAATTAGCTTCTTGATTCAAACACTCATGCAACCTTTGTGGCCTTATACTATTCTGTAGTACATCGCTTTAAGAAAAGAAAAAGAATTCAATTTGGTTATCGCACTGTTTCGGAATCGGGATGCGCTTCGGTTTGAAAGCAACACAATCACAAAAAAGGCGAGGCATATTTAATCTCTTTCTTCAGCCTTTCATTTAGGTTCAAGAAGTGAATTAAGGCGGGGCAAAACAACCAATGAGTCATGAGTCACCACTTCCGTTCAAAGGAGAGCAGAACACGGAACGGAACGGACGGAACAAAAACGGCCGAAAACCGAAATTCGGAAGACGGAAACGGGAATTCCGCACATCCGTGCTTATAAGGTCCACCCCACGTAGGTTACAGCTAGTATGACACCTATGGTAGTAGTATTGTAAGCCCTTCGCTTCGCCTCGCCGTATTCTTTTCTTCTCGGTGCATCAACTGTCTCAGCAATGTACAAGAGTCCTCATTTTCCACATGCGAGATGTGTGCATCGGTGAAGTCCTCAATTCCCCCATCTTCATCGATTGCTCACGAATCCTGCCCTCTTTTATTGACTTTTCTTTATTCTCATTTTCCCTTTTCTTTTTTTCTTTTATTTTACCTTTCAATAGTCAAACTAGATTGCTCCGTCTGCGATTTCTTTGCGTTCTATTGTGTGGTTTGAATTGGCATACAAATAAAGAAATAAAGAACCACACAAACAGTCTGCTTATTTTAAAAGCGAAGAACGACTATCCCAACCACGCTAAATCGTTCCCTTAAAATATTTGAAACATCCGCTTATTAGTATCCAGTTTCCCAAAACTAGGCCACATTTCTTTCGTCGATAATGTACGGAAATATAGCTTTACTTGTACAAAACTTACAGGCCAGCCTGCAAATGTCTGAAGCACAGGATGCACGACATCTCGAAGTCGCCACCGGCGCCATCATGCTTACGGTGAGCTATGCTATCATAATTACAAATGCAGTAGTTAGTAATGTATAGTTTTGTCGAGAAAGGAGCGGGGCAACAGAATATAAGGTTAGGATATCAGGCTAAGGCCTGAGTTATACTCCCGCGGGAGCATCTGCGGAAGGGCAGGAATCGCGCCGAGATCTCTCACCTGGCCAATCGCCGCGCTCCGCCACGCCCGCCGCCCGCGGTGCACCCTTAGGCCCCTGTTATACTCCCGCGGGAGCTTCCGCGGATGGGCGGAAATCGCGTCGGGACCCCGCGCCGGGCCACTCGTCGCGGCCCGCCACGCCCGCCTCCGCCGTGCACCATTGGTCCGCGGACGTTCCGCGGATGCTCCCGCGGGAGTATAACAGAGGCCTTAGGCCTCCGTTATACTCCCGCGGGAGCTTCCGCGGATGGGCGGAAATCGCGTCGGGACCCCGCGCCGAGCCACTCGTCGCGGCCCGCCACGCCCGCCGTCCGCGGTGCACCCCTAGTCCGCGGATGGGCGGAAATCGCGTCGGGACCCCGCGCCGGGCCACTCGTCGCGGCCCGCCACGCCCGCCTCCGCCGTGCACCATTGGTCCGTGGACGTTCCGCGGATTCTCCTGCGGGAGTATAACAGAGGCCTAAGGTCCATGCACCCTTCTGCGACAGCGCGGCACGGCCATGATGAAGGATAGGGCCGCGACGTGCGCGGCGCTACATAGCGACACGCGCCGCAGAGGGGGGCATGCATACTTTTGCGGCTATTGCGGCGGCTATCGCCGGCAATGCCGCGCTGAGTGTCGCAGGCTACAATGGCTCAAATCATTGCTAGCGGCGCGACATGCACTGGGACGTCGGTCCCGTGCCTAAACCGGTGCTCTAACGCATCCGCGCCGCGACCGCCGGATTTCGCGGAGGTAGCTGTCGCCCCACTTGTCGCAGAAGTGTGCATGGGCCTTTAGTCCACGGAAGCTCCGCGGATGCTCTCGCGGGAGTATAACAGAGGCCTAAGCTGCGTGCATCTGGTGGCGATGTCCGTTCCTCCACGTGGTGCCACTGGAAACTGTTCGCTTCTGCGAGCTAAGCTAATCACGGACATTCGAGTACAGGCGACAGGCCCTAGTGACAGGCCGGCCTATGGAGATCCCATGTCACATCACATGGTTGATGACGTTAAGTGAGTATCGAGATAATGCTACGGCGTCCGCGGGAGCCGACGCGCACTCGCAGAGCCCGGCGAGTGTGAGAAGTATGCGAGGGTCCCTGATGCGAGGACGGCATCGGGGGGAAACTGAGCTAGTCCGAAAGTCCCGTAACGTAGGCAAGACCCGCGTAGCTACGCTGAATGTGGGTACGTTGACGGGCCGCTCGTGCGAGTTGGCAGAAGCACTGGAGCGAAGACGAATCGACTTATGTGCGGTACAGGAGATGAGGTGGTCCTGTTGTAAGTCGAGGGACATAGGCCGAGGCTTCAAGGCCATTCTGTGCGGCAGTCCCAGGACCACCAGCGGAGTTGGTGTAATCGTCTCCGAACGTTTCCGAGACGCGATTATAAGCGTGGAACGTTTTAATGACCGCCTGATGAAGGTCGTAGTCGCTGCTGAACAGCGTATGTATCATTTCTTCTCTGCATACGCTCCGCAGGCAGGCTGCTCTGAGAGAGCCAAGGATGAGTTTTGGACCCTGCTTGATGAAAAGACAGCAGAGGTACCGTCAGAAGACGCTGTCGTTATCGCAGGTGACCTCAACCGTCATGTGGGGACTGCGAAAGATGGTCGCAGCTGTCACGGCGGTTTCGGATATGGAGCACGTAACGCTGATGGTGAGCGAATCCTTGAGTATGCGGACTCGCATAACCTCATCATCGCGAACACCGTATTTCGAAAGCGTGACTCCCATCTGGTGTCGTTCTATAGCGGGAGCACCAAGACACAGATCGACTTCATCCTTGTGAAGCATCGCGATCGAAAGCTGGTTACAGATGCGAAGGTGGTGCCGTACGAGACTGTCGCCACACAGCACCGTCCGCTGATATGCACTCTTAAGTTCGCCCCTCCGAGGCTGAGGCATGTCGAGCGATGCGGTCCACCGAGAATCAAGTGGTGGCGATTGAAGGAAAACGCTGCAGCTTTTGTTTCTCGTATTCGGTTACCGACGGTGACAACCGTCGACGAAACATGGAAAGATGCAACCGATACGATTTTACAAGTTGCATGCTCTGAATTAGGCATGACTAAGCCTGGACGCCGCAAGATCGAGAAGCTGGCGTGGCTGTAGACTAACGACGTAAGAGAAAAAGTCCGAGAGAAGAAAAAATTATATCACGCGTTCCTGCGCGACAAGACTGCAGACAAATGGCGTATGTACCAGGAGGCGAAGAAAGCGGCAAAGAAGGCCGTAGCCGTTGCAAAAGCCGTCCATTATGATGATCTCAGCGATAAACTCGAGACGCGCGATGGTGAACGACATCTTTATCGACTTGCCAAGGCACACCATCGTCAGGCCGAGGACATCGAGAAATTCTTGGGCATCAACGATGAGAATGGCCATCTACTGACGAACCGCAAGAGGGCTATGAAACGATGGCATGACTACTTCGAGAGAATTTCGACAGAAGAGTTTGCCCATCCGCCCATCCCTTGCGTCCCTCCTACGCACGGTCCTGTGCAGAAAATCACTGTGGAGGAGACGGAAGCGGCTTTGAAGAAGATGAAGCCAGGCAAAGCAACGGGCCCCGATGATATAGCGGCCGACCTATGGAAGTTGAGGTGCTGGAGTCCTGCTGAGTGGCTAACGAAGTTTTTTAACCAGGTTGTTACGGAAAAGAAGGTACCTGGTAGTTGGCAGGAAAGCACGACGATCCCGATATGGAAGAAGAAGGGCAGTCCTGCGGACTGCACGAATTACCGTCCAATTCGCTTGCTCTCGCACAGCATGAAAATCTTCGAGCGAATTGTAGATGGACGTATTCGCGATATCGCCCGACTTTCCACCAATCAATGTGGCTTCGTAGCGGGCAGTGGCACCATCGATGCCATACATGCTGCTCGTCTTCTGGTAGAGAGACATCGCGAAAAGCAGAAACCGCTGCACATAGCTTTTCTCGACTTAGAGAAAGCATTTGATCGTGTACCGCGTGAGGTTATATGGTACGCCTTACGACAACATGGTGTTCCCGAAGAGCTTATTGAGTGGGTGCGCATACTTTACTCTGGTCCAAAGAGTAGTGTGCGAGCGCCAGCTGGCACATCGGCGGAGTTTTCTATCTCCGTTGGTGTTCATTAGGGCTCTGCGCTCTCCCCGCTCCTATTCATTGTCGTAATGGATGCCATTTCGAGAGACCTTCAGAAGCCTGCCCCCTGGACGCTGCTGTATGCAGATGACGTAATGCTTGCAAGCGAAGAGAAGAGCGAACTCGAGCGACAAGCGCAAGCTTGGTACGACCGCTTGGCGATGTTCGGGCTCAAGCTAAACGTCAAAAAAAATCTGAGTACTTGACGACAGACGTAAACGAAGCCGGGTCCATTGAGATCAATGGCACTGCGCTAGTGCGAACGACAAATTTCAAGTACCTTGGATCTGCAATTGCGTCTGATGGTAGTCTGACGTTCGAGGTGAACTCGCGCGTGAGCGCAGCGTGGTCCAAATGGCGCTCGATGACAGGCGTTTTATGCGACAGGAAGATACCGGAACGCCTTAAATCGAAGATCTACAGAACCATCGTCCGACCAGTAGCGATGTATGGAGCTGAGTGCTGGCCTGCAACCAAGGAGGTTGAGACTCGCCTCAGCGTAGTGGAAACGAAAATGCTGCGATGGACGGCTGGTGTTACGCGTCTGGACCGTATTCGCAACGATGAAATACGCCAGAGGTTTGGTGTCGCTCCAATTGCTAAAAAGTTACGAGAAGCTCGCCTTCGGTGGTATGGCCACGTTCTTCGAGCTAGTGGTGACACTGTTAGGAAGATTGGCCTTAACATAGATGTGCCCGGAAAACGGCCTAAAGGGCGGCCGAAGCAGCGATGGCTTGATACGTTGCATGTGGACCTAAAGGTTGCTGGTATCCATCCCGATCAAGCATTTGATCGCGTAAAGTGGCGTCACCACACCAGAATAGCGGACCCCGCCTCGAAGCGGGACAAACGCTGAAGAAGAAGAAGAAGAAGAAGCTGCGTGCATCTGGGGCGGGCTGAATGGCTGCAGACATCGACTGTATAGACAGAATTATGGCTGAAATCGTGGTGGAAACCGTAGGGTGTGTGGTAAATATAAAAGAAAGCTTTAAAGTGCGATGTGTGATGTGTACACGGCTGATGATTATCACATTCACTTCATCTTACGTTGATTCCTTTGATGCTTTTCTTGGCCTTTTTTGGTGTGTGCTGGCATCACGATGGCATGGTGATGGCGGCGTATATTTATTTATTAAGACATTCATAAGGATGCGCCAACAATGATCGTAATAACACCGCGAAACATTGCCAAGAAGAAGTGAACGCACTGAGAAGAAGGCTATCGAGAGCATTGAAAAGAAGGCCCACAATCTATGAAGCTCCGCAGCAGAATAAGAATCAGCCAGCGGAAGGGTAAGACAATCAATCCCCAAGTAAAACGCTCACTACAAGGAGATAGACCAACTTGCCCATGGTGTGCTATCTTACATTGATGCGATTGCTAGATCTCATCTACCCCACGAAGTTGAACAGATGAGCATTCATGCAAGGCAACCGGTAGCTTAAACGGTCCTGTGGGCTTTCGTTCCCGTTTTCTTTCGTCCTTCATTCTGTTTGCTTATGTTCGCTTACCTTTCAGCCACTATCTCATTGCATTTGTTAACGTTTTTAAGTGGTTAAGATGCAGCCTTCTTATTGAAGGGCCAATGTGCTCCCTAACAAAGAAGAATATGTAGAGGCCAAACGGCTCAAGAACATTCAGAAATACAATAAATATGGCAGAAACTTGAGAACGATAGACATGTAATGATGACGCCTTTCCCTTTTCATGAATGAAAGGTTAAGAGTGAGCGAAAAGAAGGCGTCATCATTACATGTGTAGCTCAAGGAGAAGCACATTCCTGTACTATCCACCTCAAAGTAACTGCTCAAAGGACTGTTGTCTAACACAGAAATGTGTGCTTTTGTGCACATGAGCGAAAATTTCAGAAGCGAACAAGCAAGAATCGCTTCCGCAGAAAGCAACTCACTTCAAATCAGGATCAGTAAGAAACTTAAAACTAACCAGGTTTAAGTGGTTCATGTCTGTGCTAGACACCCCACAAATGTAATTTGCCTATGCCTGTGCCTGTAACCAAATATTGTTTATTGTTTATTTTGCTTGCCAATAACAATAATAAGCTAAGTGGGAATACGATATGTGAAGTGGCCAAATTGATCGATCGCGTCACTCAATCAATGTGGCCACAATGCGTGGCGTCGCGTCGCGCGGCGTCGAAGTATAAACGGGCCTAAAACTGGCTATGCAACAAAAATAGAAATAACTACTAAGCTCACTTAGAAAAGGAAACAGAAAACTAATGGCATGGTGCTTTCCTGGATAGGGAGGACCACGCATCTAGGAAGAAAATACAGTCATTATGAAAAATAAGAAATAGAAAAAATAGGTAGACAATAAATAGTTGGATACAAAAGAAGTTAATTACTGAATTTGCCGTCGAAGCGCTAGAACTACGAGATCGATAACAAATATAAGGCAACAAAATATGTCAGAAAATTATCAGAAAACCAGCTAATCAGCGAACAATAGCAGAAGACTGGGAGCTCCAGCTCACTTATGTCGTCGCCGACGACGGACGACAAAGACGACGCGAGGACCGTTTCCATGAAAACCACGACTACAGCGGAAGATGGATGGCGTGTGAAAAACCTCAGGCTCAAGAATATAAATCAGTGGCAGCTAGTAGCTTTGTCGGCGAGAACTTCGCTGGAGTATACCGAACTCCTTAACTTGCCAGGGACTGGTCTATAAAAGTGGATCTTTTGATAGAAGGTATTTTAAATTAGTGAAAGTGATTTTCTTCACTATTTCAATGTTCTTCGGTGGCTAGTTCTACTTTAGAAGGGTCTCACAAGCAAAACGTTACTTTCGAGCAATCACTCATAAACTTCTTCTCCCACATCCCAAGTCATTGCTGTTCTTTACACAATGTTGTGGATCTAAACAGCCAAAATCGGAGATCATTATTCTCTCTGAAGAAAGAGCTGATGAATTTTTTCTAGGCATAGATATATGATTTAGCAATCGGAACTGAATTTTTAAAACTGCTAGGGATATCCCAAAAAGTGCATCAAAAAGGCTAGAAATTTCAAATAGCTGAAAAGGCGTTTTACAAATAAAAATTGTGATGAGGCATGATTTTAGGTCAGCGTTCTTGGCATTACGCTGAACCTGCTTGCTGTCTTGCTAATCTACCGTACTCCATCATTTCACAACCCTTTCGGGTTTATATGTGCCTCACATCTGCTGGCTGATGTAGGTGTGCTCGTCGTGTTCACGCTATGGTCAGCACCTGCAGTCCTATTGTGAGTTGTTTCCCGAATCATTTTCAGCTCTTGCGTTCCTTCTTCTTCTTGCCATTCTGAAAATGGAACAGAGTTCACATTAGAGCAATTCTAACACTCAACTATTGGCTTGATGTGCGTAGTATACGCCATTGTAAGCACTCTTTCCTTAAAACCCTTAAAAACCTGGAATGTACGATTAAAAGATTTGCTTTATGCGGCTTTAAGCTTATCTGCTTTAGCGGGTTTTCTTCCTCGCTCACTCATTCTTATTTCGGAAAGAGAATGGGCCAACTGATTATGATATTCTGGTACGCATCAATGTATAGTCAACTAATAATAGCTGTGAATCGTCTCCTAGCGATAGCATGTCCGCTACTATACAGGTGAGTAGAGCAGTTTTTGAGATGCATCGTCACCTTCAACTAATAGAACCGATGAATGACCTACAAGTACTCTTGGACATGAATGCGTCTGTTCAGATACTGGTAGAAAATTACTCACAAGGGAAGGACACTAGATGACCAAGGACTTCGAGATGAGACGTATATCACTGGATACGGCATCGAACGCTGATTCCAAATATGTGTTCCGTTTCTGCTGTGCTGTGCTGTGAATGGAGTTATGAACCATTTTCACAGCGGCCTCCTTTGCCCTCCAGGTCCACGCAGAGCGGGCCAATAACAAGAGAGCGAGCTTAAGTAGGGTTGAAACTGCGCTGCCGACCGAGCAATGGTGGCGCAGGGGATAGAGGAGCGGCGTGGTGAGACGGGATGGTTTACGGTTCGACTCCTCCGTGGTCCAAGGTTTCTGTACTTCGTACAAAAACCACGATCAACCAAAGCCCTCTATGTCAAATCGCAACAGAAAGGATCACCAGAAAGGACTCGTCTTCATACTGACAACTTCATACTGGCACGAGGATAATTGTTGTAATTGTTTGTTTATTACACAGGTCAGTGCCTATGTCGTAGAGATGACAAAAAACAACTAGAATTGACAACCGCTTAACGTAAAAGGACACAACACAACACGAATAAGGGAAAGTGAATCAGGATGTCAGAAACTTATTTAAAATGCCTTTAAATGTAGGAATTTTGCAATTGAGCGGGACCTCGTAGCTCCTCATAAGCCTTTCAAACTCAACACCAGATCTGATAACAAAAAAGTTTCACCTCACATTACGCTTCGCCGTTTTGATATATAGCTTCCTGGATCCTCCCCTAGTATTCGAAGTTCTCAGTCGAAGAAGCGCATGTGGTTTCGTTCCAGAGAGTCCGGACAAAATCTTATAAAACGTGATAAGGTCAAACTTTTTTCTTCTGAGAGCTAACGATTCCAACCCTAAGTTGAAGTTGCGTGTATTACTACAACCGATTTGCTCATAAACAAAGCCAACAGTCCTTATCATGATTCGAAGGATTGAAAACCACAGTTCCATATTCTAACAACGGTCTAACATAGCTTTTGTACGCCTGCAAGAGAAGGATGGGATTCCTAGTGGAGAGACCTCGAAAGATGTTGTGCATCATGATTATGGCTTTTTGTGCTACCTTTTTGCAATGGGCATCAAAACTTAGATCACGTCGTACCAGAAATCCAAAGTCGGTAATTTCCTCCACCTGCTGTAGTTCAAAATTTCCAATTGTGTATTTTGAGTCAACAACCGATTGACCAAGATGTAGGACTTTTGTCTTTTCCTTCGATATCGGGAGATTCCATTCCAATGACCATTTGTTTACATCATTGAGAGCTTTTTGCAATTTTTCTTTATCTAACGCAGAGCTCACAGAGACATACAGCTTAAAATCATCAGCAAAAGCGGTGCACCTAACTCCGTTATCCGTCACAATTTTAGGCAATTCATGGGTATAAATGTTAAACAAAATTGGTGATAAGACTCCGCCTTGAGGTACACCGCTTAAAACAGGTCTAGGCTGTGAAAATGTTGAGTTGACTCTGACGGAAAACGTTCTCCCCTCTAAAAATGACTTTATCCAAGCTATGATCCTAGGGTGATTCCCTACTTCCGTCAGCTTTACCAACAACTTTTGATGAGAGACTCTATCAAAAGCCTTGGCGAAGTCGACATAGATTACGTCTACACCTCGTCCGTCATCAAGGAATGTTGTCCAGTCATTTAACGACTCGATCATGGCCGTTATAGTCGATCTATTTCTTTGAAAGCCATGTTGAGAATCTGAGATAACGCCGTTTTCGTCTAGGTGTCGCACTATTCTTTTCTTAAGAATCTTTTCAAATACTCTAGCAAAAATAGATGTAATGCTGACGGCCTATAGTTGTTAGGATCGGAATGCGAACCCTTCTTCGGGATAGGTGTAACAAAGGATTTACGCCACCTATTCGGCACTTCCGCCCTCATGGCACGAAAATACAAATTATCATGAATAGTTTTTGAAAACATGGTGAGAAGACAAACAATGCGTTACACTAGCAACTGTGAAATAACACTACGAAATGTTCAAAACATAACTTCTGTTGGCAATGACCGCAGCGGATAAAAAAACATCGGTGCAGCCGCTGTAGGAGCAGTGCTCTACGATGTCAGTAGGGAAACAGTATTGAAATGGTGTATCAAACGTCCCAGGATGACTGTGTAGGTATCCTGCAGCGTAACGTGAATACGTAAGAAAAGCTCCGAGTATTGGGGCAGAAAATTGAGTGTAAATCAGCGACACCTTCTCTTTCGACACCTCCATTTCACCGAAACGAAAAGATCCACGCTGCTGGCTAGTGTTCTCTTCATCGTCTTCTTCCACTGACCATGTAGAATCCTCCGCTTCTGATTCCACACTGATACCTCCTTCACCCTTTACCTCGATGCTCCCGCATTGCTCATCTCGCAAGATGGATGCGAAACTGCTGATCATCTTCTCTCTTGAATTGGAACACGTTAAGTATCGGAAGGACCGACTCCTCCAAAAGACACTTCAATACAAAAACAGCTGGTGAGAGCATAGTTTGGAAGACATGTCGGGCCACCTGTGTCGAAAAAAATTCGTCCAAGAGGGCTATTTAAGGCACTGACCGTCCAATTGGTCTGGGTGGTGGGATCATGGTAATCTGTTTCGCCAAAACTGCGCCATTTGACATAGAGAGGTCTGGTCGATCGTGGAAGATCTTTTTTAGGAAGTGCGAAAATCCTGCAACACGGGGAAGTCAAACCACAAACGACCGTGTCTCACCACTCCGCTTCTCAATCCCCTGCGCCACCACTGCTCGGCCGGCAGCGCGGTTTCAACCCTACTTCAGCACGCACTCTTGTGATTGGCCCGCTTTGCGTGGACCAAGAGGGCAAAGGAGCCTGCTATGAAAATGCGGGAGCAGACATAACTCCAACGCCGCGTGAACCCCCATGGCGTCGCGCACGGTGCGCGGCGAAATTGGACGAGATGTCGCGGTCCGATGCTTCCGACGGCTAGAAGCGTTTCCTACAGGGACATGCGGCACGCCTTTGCCTTATTTCGACGTTTCTTGGAGATGGTATATGAATGTGGTTTCAACAGGACGTTCAGCGACAGTTTATACAAGAATCCTGGTCATGTGGATGATTTCTAGCGTTAGTATTTGCCATCTACAACTTCTTCGGTCAATTTTTACCCGTGATTATGGCTATACTACGGAAAAAGGTCATTATCACCCATTCTCGGATCAATTGCCCTACTGCAGACTGTTGCCTACCACATTCTGTGAGCTCTTAAGTTCCTTGCTAGAAAAGTGGTCTGGAAGCTTGAACACTGAGAACATTTCGTGCTCCGCGGCTAACCATGCGTCACCGAGCGCACGCTCGCGTTTCAGCGCAGCGACGTCGCGTTGGAGTTAGGTCCTGGAGCCATGAAAATGGCCCAAAACTGCGTTCACAGATGCGCGCAGCAGAAACGAAACACATATTTGGAATCAGCGTTCGAAGCCGCATTCAGTACTATACGTCTCATCTCAAAGTCCCATGGTCACCTACTATCCTTCCCTTGTCAGTCAACAAGTGACTCCAAGTAGCCACATTACGATTCAAACTTTCTTAAACTCGCTTCACTGAAAGTGACGCTAATACACTCAGTGCCTTGTTGTTAATGCACGCATGTAAAATAGGCTTTGTTAGGTTAGATATTAGACTAGCATTTACCAGCTCTGGGATATTAAACGTGTCGTGCCATTGTACAACTTTCTATTAGGTTGTCCCATAAGTCTTCGCCGTTTTTTTTCAACGATTTACTGCAGATTTCGCCGGCGGTCTTTTGCATAGCGCTGCACAGCTTTCGAAAGAGAATGATTAGCTATATCAGAATATGTATCGCATTTCTTTTTTCATCATGAATTTTGTCATCTTTTAGGTCGTTGAAGTGAAAAGGGAAAAGTGAAAAAGTAACCATTTGCGCACTTGTTCTCTCCGCTTAGGATTGTAATTTTTTGTGCAGTTTTGTATAGCATTTGGAAGCGAATGTTCTGTGCTACAAGAATGTTTGTTGGCCCAATTTTCTCACTTGTCCTTTATTGATTTTTAGGCCATCAAATTGGGACGTCCGAAGGAGGATGGTTATTTTTGCCGACAGCTCCTGCTCTGTCGTTGGACTTTTTGGGATGGTGTTATTTGTCATTCGAAAGAATGTCCGCTCTATAAGGATATATGTCGCGTTTATTGATTTCGTCTGAATATCAACAAAATGCCAAAAAGAGAAGAAGCGTCTTCACCAACAACTCCTTCTCCTTTTTCACTTGTTGATATTCGACAGAAATCAGCGTGAGCCAATAAACGCGACACAAATTCTTATTGAGCAAGACATCTGTTTTCAAACGACATATAACAGCAAGCAAAAAAGTTCAACCACAGAAACGGAGTTTTGGTAAAAATTCGGACGGGAAAGTCGGAATTCCCAATTTGATGGCCTAAAAATCAATAATGGACAAATGAGAAAATAGGACGAACACATGTTCTTGTAGTACAGTACATTGTCTTCCAAATGCTATAAACACCGCACAAAAAATTACAAACCTAAGAAGAGAGAACAAGTGCGTAAATGGCTACTTTTTCATTTTTTCATTTTTCACTTCAACGACCTAAAAATTGACAAAATTCGGGATCAAGAAAGAAATGCAATACATGCTCTGACAGAGCAAATCATTCTCTTTCGAAAGCTATGCAGCGCTATGCAAAAGACCGCCGGCGAAATCTGCAGTGAATCGTTGAAAAAAACGGCGGGGACTTATGGGACAACCTAATATTCAGAAACATGTCCAGAAAAAATTTTGCAATGCAAAACGTCTGTCTTAAGTTTGGTTTCCACTCTTCAGATTCTGGACATGTAAGGCTCGTCACGAATAGCGTAAGAAGATCCGCCTATATGTCGCGCTCAGATCTTCTTCCTATTCCAACACATATAGAGTGCGCCAAAATTATGACAACAGCACAGCACGATCTGTTTGACCTCCTATTTGGAGCGCCTGCTTTTTTCTGTGCTTTTATTGATTTTGCTGCGCCAATCTCCTTATGCTTATCTCAATCAAGCATAAAAATAATTTCTTTTTCAAGATTATGAAACGTTCTTGCCACTGTGCTTCAATCATTGAACTTTACCGTTAAGCCTTCTCGGCTATCGACATTAACCAGCGCCTTGGTGTTCATCGAAGTGTTCTACATAGATCCATCAGACGCTACAAAGGCCTGGGAACCGAGGATGATAGATACGGACGGAGACGACACGTATCTGTGACAACTACGGAAGACATCATGAAGATACGTGAACGAATTCGCAGGAACCCAGTGCGTCGGTCCACCGGATGTCGCGAGAAATGGAGATCAAGGAGGACTATTTAACCTTCTGAAGGACGATCTGTTACCCTGGGCTAGTGTCTCACTTTGGAAACCGCTCCTGGATCCTCCAACAGGATGGAGCTCCAGCTCACAGAACAAGAGTGATGCAGGACTGATGCAAAGGCAACCTCCCGGACTCCATCAGCCTCCACGAGTGGCCAGCAAACTCTCCGGATTTGAGTCTGATGGACTACACAGTCTGGGCAGTTCTGGAAGACAAAGCCAGCGGGAAACCTGACCGCACCGTGGATTCTTTGAAGGAAGCACCCCAGAAGCCGTGGGATGAGCTCGACGGGCATCACTTGCGTGCCGCCGATGCCTTCCTGAAGCGTGTCAAAGCCTGTATCGGCGCCGATGGAGATATTTTCGAATCTCAATGTTTGCACAGTTTACAATAGACTAACAAACATTATCGCACCATTGGTTTCTCGGAAGTGCTGCATTTTTTGTTTTCGACGATTTGAACAACATGCCGCCATAATTTTGGCGCACCTTGTACATTCCCTTACCGCCGTTGAAGCTATTATGCAACAATATGGGAAAATCGTTGTTTCTGCTCTTCAAGAAAGTTTGAATCTCCGAAATGTGCTGCATTGTTTTGTACACTAAAAAACCTAGTGGAAAACACCAACTTTTCTGAAGCTATTTTTCGTCTCATGGTGATCGAAGCGAGTTATGTGCTCATGTGTTTAGAAGTTGCAAGTATTTCTCCTTGCTTTTCCTTTGTTAATTCTTTATTTTCAGCTCAACTTTCACTTCGAGGCGAACCATCCATATCCTTGTGGCGTTCTGGATACTGAGCCTTCTGCATGTTGTTGCCTATTTTTGGGGTAACGTTTATTTTCTATATTCCTGTGTTATCTAAAGATTACAGGATGCGTATTAAATGTGGGCCTCGAGTAATCGAAGCGTCATAGTAGCACAAACAATTCAAAACGCAGAAAACATTTCGCAATCTTTATTAAGTTCCTTCACAATCGAAAATTAAATTCTTCATTCAAAGTTCCCCCTCTTGTGCGTATGCAGCTTCTCAGACGAGTCACGAAGACATCGCAGGTGGCACGCAGATAGTCCTCATCATGATTATTCCAAGTTTTCGTCAATTTTTTTCGACTCATGACCCTCCTGGTGCAGACCGGTAATGGTGACGCGCCTCGGATGAGCTTTAACCATAGTCGAGCATACGAAGAACGCGCATAAATATTTCCGGATATCACAATATAAACAAAACTCAAGATAATAGCACTTCAATTTTCAAAAAAATTCCCATTCCTCAAATTCGCGCCGAGACCCATAATTAGTGCGCACCTTGTAGAGTGGACAGAACGTTGCCCTTGTACTCTCTTCGTTCGATGTTAAATATTTACAAATTTTAGCATGAAAATAGAGGATTAATACAATGGGTTTGGAAGTTATACTGGAAGAGGATACATTACTAAGCACAAGTCATTGAGAGGCGAAAGGTTCATGACCTTCTTTCTGAGTCGAGGTCACAGCAGTAATAAAGACAACTGTGGTCCTGCGTAAGCCTTAGTTTATGCTTGTGCAGCCACGCGGCGCGACACCACCATCGCCATGGATGCCGGCCGGTCAATGTCTATCCCGCGCCGCGCAGCGACGCAAGTATAAACTAGGGCTAAGGGAATGCATATACTTCTGTCGCTGCGCTGACTGAGCCGCGTTCCTAAATTGACGAGCCACTCCGCTATCACAGTAAAAAACTGTGTGCGCCAGCGATGGATCTCCGAAATTTTGCGCCATATTTCGGAAGACTAACGCACACAACGTCGAGTCCAAATCTATTAGGGTGTTCCTCACGGAATGTCGCCTCAGACCGAAAATTAAATTCATACAAAGGAATTAAAACCAAACTTGTTTCGGTAGTATAATCTCTACAATTACCAACAACCTTTCCCAACGTACACTCTAAGAAAGGATCCCGTCCGCGGATCGAGGAAGTTGGTCACCCAAATCCAGATTTGGTCGTAGTCGGCGAACTTCTTCCCAGCCAAGGCGTGCTGCATCGAGCGGAATATGTGGTAGTCGGATAGAACAACGTCAGGGCTGTATGGCGAGTGAGGCAAAACGGTTCAACAAGTTCCTCAATTTTCTGCTGAACGACTTTTGCGATATAAGGCCTCCTCGCATGAACATGGAGCGAGTTGGTAGGACGTGTCAACTCGATTTTGGCTTAAATTTGGAACAGGATTTGGAGTAACATTTGGAGAAGACAAGCTCTACTGCAAACTCCCCTGACCTTGTCGGATCACTTTAACGGCATTCCGTGAAAGGTCGCTATCCAGCACAGGCGCCTGTCTCCCATGCTCTTCGTCTTCAAGACTTTTGTCGCCGTCATCAAAGTGTTGAAACCACCGCTCGCATTATCTTTTGAAAACGACATCTTCGCCAAATGCAGCTACCAACGAACGACGCGATTCTGCAGCGAATCTTCTTCAATTTGAAGTCGTAGAGCAGGCCAGCACGCACAAGCATTTTCTGGTCCATTTAATCTGAAGACTATAATTTCTGAAATCGATGAAAGAATGAGCTAGGAAAAATTGGAAATGTAGAAGATCAAACGCCGTAAAAAAATTAACCCTAAGTCAGCTCACAACCGATGCGAACAACTGTGAAAAGAAGGCCGCAATGTATGCAACGTTCCGGGAGGGAAAACCTAATAGATCGGGGATGGATCTGTCGTCTTCTTTACAAAATTTGTAAAATCGTCATAACTTCTGAAACAGCATTAAATACAACTGCGTATATACAACACCTGTATGTAGAGGCACATATAGGCTGGTCCACCCACAATAGAAAAATCTTGGACTTAACATTAAGTCTAGTGCGGCTCATCGCACCAACTGCGCCCTCTCCTTTTGCGGTGCATTTCGCATACAGTACCCGATATCCCGCCAAATGTAGTGTTTTGAAGCGGCGGAGTATAAACTGATAAAGCGTCGCCTAGCGGTGCGACATGTCGATAACTGTTGACTTTTATACTCGCGCCGCACCACGACTATCCATTCTACGGCGCGATTCCCCGAATACTGGGATAAGGATAGAGGACGGCATTGCTCAGCCCCTTTTATGATGCGCCACGCATTCTACTTCTACGTGATGTCGCGAAGGTTATCTGAGTGGTATCATACAATGACTTGCGGTGGCCAGCCGATGACCAAGTCAGCGCTTTATCCTTCCTAGACGAGTCTGACCAATCCACCTACCCCGGAGGAGGTTTGATTGGCCTGGGCGGGAAACCCGAACAAGGAACCTGCTATAGGATGCACACGACAGCCGGCGCCTCCTCCGCCTGCGCTACATGCGCCCAGGCGATCAATAGTTGCGTTGGTTGTTGCCTACTAACCGGTTATATCTAAAATTACATTGTAGCAGGAATAGCTTGTAGTTGAAAAAACCTGCACTGAGGCACTGAGGTGCCCCCATTTTTGTTTCTCGTAAACGATAACTACACTGGTGTAAAGTATATTCAAATGCTCAAAATTTCTTTTTCAGATGGATGTGACTTCCTTTTTGATGTTAAAACAGCTACATGGATATACTCAGACACGACGTGCGGCAACATCATATCCTTTTACCTTGACTTCGTTCATGGAACAACTCTTTGCTGCCTTGTGATTGCCATAGACACGTTCACATTTTTTGCCATATTAAAGGTGGTTAAGGTAAATTTTTAAATAATTTTTTTGATACGCTGACCAAACTGGGCCGAATTCATCAGCGACTTACGTAACTTTAACGTCACTCTAATTGTAAGCTTATCAAGCGATATGGTGAGCGATAAGCCGCGTTATCCGAGCTTTTAACACGGCTTATCGCTTACCATATCGCTTGATAAGCTTACAATTCTCCGTTAAAGTTAGGCCTATGTTATACTTCGGCGACGCGTCGCCGACGCTGCAACACGTCAGCGACGGCCCGTCACCGACGTCGGCCGACGCTGACGTCACCAGCGACGTCGCCGACGTCGCCACAGACGCCGCCGACGTCGCCACAGACGCGTGGTCGACGTCGGCGACGTCGTCAACAGATTCTGTGGCGGCGTCGGGGACGTCGTTGACAGGAGAGCATCGGAGCGCATTTTTAGCATCGGAGCGCGCTTTCAATGTCATCATTTGGCCACCAGTCTGCCGATTGCATACATTTTGTGCTTTTCTTAATCTTCAAAAGGATTTTTTATTCTTAATTCTTCTTAATGTTTCAAGACTTGATGATGATTTGTTGTTCTGTATGTATGGTAGTCTGCTCAACCATAATCTGCCGAACCTTAATCTCCGAATGTTCTCTTACTAACCAATTTTGGCTTTTAGAAGGATGGATAAGTGTGATTACAAGCAGGTTTTCAGCAGGTTTTTTGCCTTTTTCTGTTGAAACTCTGTTATCTGCCTCAATTTCGTTGTTTGTTAAAGAACACACCAAAGAAGCTTTTTACATATTCTTCTGCAAGCCTTAAAGAAAACATTTTTCGTTGGAATAGAACTGCTACATATTAGCAGCGCCACACCACTCTTGCACCTGCTGTAAAACAGTTCTGAATGTTCAGCATGTTCTAGGCCATCTATTGCTCCTCTCTAACCCAGGCCCCAGGCGACGTCATTAATTTGAAGCTATCATAACCGGTAATATAGTCTCTTTAAGAATTGCAAATTTAGCAGACGCGATTGCATAATTGGGCGATAGAATATCTGAATAGAATAAAATGTGATTTGTCTAAGGTAGAGCATAATTGGAAATCTTGTAGTGTGCAAGGAAAAGAAGATTGTGAGCGCGAATATGTAACCTATTTAAGTATCAAGTGATGAAGAGCCAAGATGATTACGGCGCGATAGGTGCTAAACATCGTCAAAATGATGGCCGACATTGAGAGAAAGTAAGCAAACGAGGCGCCTTCTTGATGTGCGGTTATGAAACTCATGTCGATTCAAAGTAGGCATGAACTATATTTTGAAGCGAACTCTATTTCTTCTAGACTAACCCAATCCAAATGGTACTGGACCACTTAGGAGTCTGACGCGACCGTTGGTTTTTTCACCCTATTGGCTGGATGCCGCAAGATGGGCGTTTTTGCACTTTCGATTTCGTAATTCGAGGTCCGCCGAGGATGTTGACAGTGCCGGGAACGAAGAACCCACCCACAAACAAAATACTCCCTCTGAGCGCATTTTCTCCCAGCCTTGAATGAGGCCGGCGACGCCGTGCACAGCGCAGCGACCGACCCACGGACGACGTCGGTGGCGACGTCGGTGGCGACGTCTGTGGCGACGTCGGTGGCGACGTCGGCGGCGGAAGTATAACACCCCCTGCGGAGCTCTCGGCGACGTCGTCGGCGACGCTGTGCTGGGCGGGCTGCCACGCAGTGCGTAGCTGCCCGCAAAGCACAGCGTCGCCGACGCTGCGACACGTCAGCGACGGCCCGTCACCGACGTCGGCCGACGCTGACGTCACCAGCGACGTCGCCGACGTCGCCACAGACGTCGCCGACGTCGCCACAGACGCAGCCGACGTCGCCACAGACGCCGCCGACGTCGCCACAGACGCGTGGCTGAGATGCCATTCGGAAGACCGAACGCGTTGGGCTTATTTTCTTACTCCACCTAAATGAACGAGGAAGTAAAGCCAACCCCTCTAAAGCGAGCAAGGTATTAAGTCTGGGAATAGACCGCTACAAGAACGGCGGCTGGACATGTGACTGTGCCTGCAATAGTCCATACATTGCCCTTGTGAGTTACGAAATCAGGCGGAGTAATGTTGCACGGCCAGTGTTGCGAAACACAACCCACTCTTCTCGAGAATCACTGCAATACGCCAGGCTGCATCTCATACCTGGAAAATGGAACGTTTTCAAGAAACCATGACAATGAGTGAGGGTGTCTTGCTCTCTGACATGGTTAGAGAGAATTGTGTGTGCGGAGGAGAGCTATCTGATCAGTGAGGAGGGCGCGCTCTGCTTCCCTTTTGACATACATGTGGGACACCTTCATCCGCATTTCTGCGGCAGGTGGGACGGAGTACGTCTGCTAGGGGCCATTCTCTCCACTGGTTAGGACTATTTAATGTGCTCCCTCCAAAGGAGAGATTACCAAAAAAAAAATTCTCACCCCAATCGCAGATAGGATGTGAGGTAAGAGAAGATAAAGGTTCAAAGATTTAAATATGTGAATCCATATTTCAGGACTGGGTAGTTGAGCCAGTCGCTGTCGGAGAACCACCAGCACAACCTTGTGCAAAGCGCTTGCCTCAGAGGACCAGTTGGGAATGCAACGGAATGATGAATGCTGACATTTAGTAGCTTTTTTTAGTAGGAACACTTTTTTGTCAACATGATCGTTCACAGAAGTAGTACAAGCTAGTTTGCTCCGAAGCAGGCCAAGTCTCGGTCCACCTTTGGGCAAAACGTGAGCCACCTGTGACCCACAAACCGTTCACGCTCTGGTATCAGGTTCACAGGGCGAACAGTCCTGCGAACGCCATCTGACTAAATGGACATGAAGAGTAAAAAAGGCACCATTTGTGCCCGCAAGATGGGCGTTTTTGCACTTTCGATTTCGTAATTCGAGGTCCGCCGAGGATGTTGACAGTGCCGGGAACGAAGAACCCACCCACAAACAAAATACTCCCTCTGAGCGCATTTTTTCCCAGCCTTGAATGAGGCCGGCGACGGCCCGTCGCCGTGCACAGCGCGGCGACCGACCCACGGACGACGTCGCCACCGACGTCGGCGGCGGAAGTATAACACCCCCCTGCGGAGCTCTCGGCGACGTCGTCGGCGACGCTGTGTTGGGCGGGCTGCCACGCAGTGCGTAGCTGCCCGCAAAGCACAGCGTCGCCGACGTCGGCCGACGCGTCGCCGAAGTATAACATTGGCCTTACGTAAGTCGTTGACGAATCCGGCCCCTGGATGTAACGTAGCAATAAGGCGAGGCAGGCCACAAACTGAAAAAAAACTGCTGCATTGTTGTCTTTCATTGATTTCACTTTCATAAGATCAGGTTTGAAATCTAATCCTCCAATGTGAAACCTTCTGCATGAATGTATCTTGCATATTTACATCGCCATTGTGATGGAAATTATGAGATGATATTTTTATTTTCCATTTTACCCATGCGTGGTCATCAGAATAGCCGTTAATTGATTCCATTCATGTTTATCTTAAGCAATTTAAGCATCCACAGTACCACAGTATCTTACCGATCATCCTTTCCCAAATAGCATTTTAACAACGCATGTATGTTTCAGAGGCTTTCTAAGTCTGTTCGCGCCAAACAGGAGGTAAATATGCTAAGAAGGAACGTCAACTACTACATACAGGTAAGATACGTTTTGTTTTCTAAATTGTTCATATTATTAGGCTGATCGAAAAGTCTTGCAACACTTTACGCTACTGCCTGCTAAATTCGTTAAAGCTCTCACAGTATTGATCACTGTGGCGACGTCACAGTACATTCTCGAAGCTTCCTCAAGCATACTATATGAGGCCTCGTCGAGTACGAATACAGCAACAAGGTCAACGATAAGCAGCAGCATCTGAATTTGAGCCATTCCGCAAAGACCGCAGCTTCTCTTTCGAAGGTCGACCTAGTTCCGGTTGCCCTCTGTTGTGGAAGAAGGCAGCTTGCGCGAAGCCTTCAAGGTGAAGCCAAATTCAACCACTCGCGAATTGGCGGCGACGCTTGAATGTACGAAAAGCACCGTCGTGAGGCAGCTGGAACTCCTTTTCTAGCGCAAAATTTTGTCGTCTGGGGTACCAAATGAGCTGCCGAACTCTGACAAGGCATGCCGAATCAGTGCTGCTGAGTCGCTGCTTTTTCGCCCGCACAGAAAGGACTTTCTGAAGGACATTGTTACTGGTGATGAAAGCTGGGTTCTTTATGTTAACCACACCCGCAAGAGCCAATGGCTCTCACGCAGAGAACCGGCTCCAAGGCAACCGAAACGTGGACACCACGAGAAGAAGGTTCTTCTGTGCACGGAGGCATGCTTTACTGGGAGTTGCCGGATAGTGAGACCACAGTCACAGCATCTGTTTACGCTACCCACCTCCTGAGCGTGGCCGACGCCATGCGCCAAAAGCGTCCAGAACGGGAAAATGTCCACGGGAAAATGTGCACGACAACGCGCGTCTTCATGTCGCAAGAGTGAGTCGCGAGAGAATCCAGGAGTTGGGAAGTTCTGCCCCATCCACCGTACTTTCCAGACCTCGCTCCTTTTGACTAACCCTGTTCAGAGCTCTGAAGCAGCGTCTTCGAGGTAGAGAGTTCGATGATAGACGTCAACTGGAAATGGAGATTTCTGAATTCTTTTCCTCACAGCCCTCGGAATTCTGGCGGTAAGGAATTGAAGGGTTGCCTGAAGATGGGCAGGATCTTAGACTTTGATGTGGATGTGTCGTGGACTGAGTTTTTGTATATTGTATTGTATTGTAATATTAGGGGGGGGGGGGCAAAAGTAATGAGACACCCCATGCCGTGTCCATATATCTCGTGGCTGGAGTCTGAATTCGTACTTGTCGTACTTGTATGTTTGTATGCTACTTACTGAAGCCCATCTGAGAAGTTACCACTTCCGCCCTTTCCAGAAGCATGCCAAAAGCCCCAGCCTGTCTCATGCCGAAACCCCAGTCTGACGAGTCGACCTGTGTCGCGCAAATTTCCCCCAATTCCCAACCCCGAGCAGCCTGGGCTCAATATTCACGCAGGATGAGAAGTACGTCTTCTGCCTTAACCCTGCCAAGCAGCGAGTCTGGGTGAGGCCTGGTGAATTGTTAACGACCTTCGTTCGGCGAGATGTTCACGGCGAGAAGCATGTTTGGAGCTTTTGGGTCTGCGCCCATGGATCGGTTTACCGGAGGCTGTTTCCCAAGAGCACCGCGATGAACTCCAAGTCCATGGTGAACGAAATAGAAGAGATGGGCCGGCGACTCGCTCTTATTCAGTCGCAGCGCTTCAAGAAGGTCCTCCTCTTCGACAACGCCGCACCCTATCGGGAACAAGTAAGCACGGATAAGCTTGGCCAGCTGGGCTACGTTCACATGCCTCACCCACCGTATTCGCTGGACATCTCTCCAAGCGACTACCACTACTACTTGAGCCTGCAGGACTTCCTAGTCGGAAGGGACACAAGAACCCAAGCAGTGCTTGACAACCATATCGAGCAGTTGATCAACACCAGGCCCAAGCAATTCTGGAAGGATGGGATCAGGAAGTTGGCGGAGCGATGGCAGCAAGGTCCTTGCCCTTAATGGCAAATACATTCCTCAGCATCGTTGAGTTGTAATTGAGTTATAGAGAGATAAAGATTTTTTCATTTTGTCTCATTACTTTTGCCCCCCCCCCCTCTAATATTGTTGTGCTAGTGTTGCAAGGCTTTTCGATCAACCCAATATGATGTTTAATCTGCGAGGTTCTTAGCATTTTAAATGTGCAAGCCAATACGTTTACAGTTTCTGATTCATTGAAAGTTTTTCAATGCTCCGTTCAACGGTTTCACATACTCTGAACGCAACTGTATTCAACTCTTATGAGCAACGGCGCAACTAGCGTCAGGATTGAGTAACTTACTCTTTAAAACCTTGAGAGATCGAAATTTTCTAAAGCACGCTTGCAACGGATGCCGTCTTTAAACACAGTAGATTGCAAGGCAATGTAATATGATAATAATATGTATACGCTTGATAGAGTAAATAGTTCCAACGTGTGGTTCCGCACAAATTCCACGTCGGCCGGATCAACGCTTGAAAGCTGGGCTCCATTGTCTCGTCGAGCCACCTTCGCGCACCACGTGGAGGAAGGACTTCGACCGGCGGAGACTGCAAGAAGGCTTGAGGTCAACGATAGGACTAGAAGGAGGATTTCGGCGCAGTACAGCCACCGTCATCCACTTCCAAAAACAGGCCTACCTCGGACCGTCGACATACCTAGCTAGAATGCACAAAGTAACGAAGAAGAAGATACGGAGGGATGACGAGGATGACCTGAACAACGTTGCCTCTGACACAGGTCTGATAGCGATGTGCTCAGAACATTGTCAAACAAGAGCTACAGCTTCGCAGTTGTCGACTTTTGAACCGGATTCATGAAACAGCGGGAGCGGGTGATATGCGATATCAACTCTCTCCTCTCTCTCCCCTGAAGGCTAGACACTGCTTGTTTTTGTTTTCACAAAAATGTAAAAATCATCTCCGATGTCTACCAAATTATTTTTCTAACGTTATTGTGATTTCGTGAGTTAAAAACGTTCCTTCTGGAGAAAGGCTTGTCCTTCAGCAGGACTGGGTATCAGCACATGAAACAAAGTCGACTATTGTGTCGTGAGCAGAATTGTCCTAGGTTTTGGGGCATCGATGCGCCCTCAAACTCGCTGGACCTGAATTCAATGGACTACTCGGTCTGGAGTAGTTTGCAGCAAAGAATCTCGTCGAAATCTCTCCAAAGTTTTTTACAGTTTGAAGGCAGCCCTACTTGGAGAATGGCAGAAGGTCGATGTCAACTATCTACGGCTCATAGAAGAAGCGGTCACCAAGCGATTCAAAGCTTGCATCCGTGCGAAAGGAGAACACTTTGAATAATAATCTTGATCTATTAGAAATTGATACTCCAATAATCGAAATAACATCAAAATATCTTTTGTCGTCCCTTAGTTATGACAAAAAAGCTAGGGGTCTATACTTTGCAGACACCATGCACATTACGAACTATTATTTAATATATTATGTTGTAACGAATTAAATGGCACTGGCTCGCGCCATTTTTTGGCGCGTCTTTACGCGTCTGATCAAGAACAAACCGTAACATGTGGCATAT
Source organism: Heligmosomoides polygyrus polygyrus (assembly GCA_947396885.1). Taxonomy (NCBI): domain Eukaryota; kingdom Metazoa; phylum Nematoda; class Chromadorea; order Rhabditida; family Heligmosomidae; genus Heligmosomoides; species Heligmosomoides polygyrus. The sequence continues at coordinate 88,005,786 of OX377205.1, forward strand.
CATTTAGAAGCGCAAACTTTGCTCTACCGGTGAGTACCAAATTTTCTATGTAAAAGTGGGAAAACTTTAGAGTTTTATTGACTTTTTGCAGATGGACAAAAGGGTAATCCGAGGCATTTACTTGTATGAATTCAAGCTGGGCACTACAGCTAAGGAGGCGGACGAGAAGATCAACGCCGCATTCGGTCAAGGATGTCCCACAATTCGGACGGCGTATCGTTGGTATCAGAAGTTCCGGAATGGAGATGAGAGCTTGGAAGAACATGAAGGTCGTGGGAGGCATAGTGATGTTGATGAGGACAAGCTGAGAGATGTGGTAGAGGAGGATCCACACAAAGGTACCAGGGAGATAGCGAAGGTTCTTGGCGTCAGTCACAACACATCTGACGGAAACTGGAAAGACCAAAAAGCTGGAAAGATGGGTGCCTCACGAGCTGTCTGAGGAGCAAAGAAACCGACGATATGAGACCTCGTCCGCACTGCTTCTACGGAACGAAACGGACCCATTCCTTGACCGCGTCGTAACCTGTGACGAGAAATGGATAGTGTACGACAACAGGCGACGATCGGCACAGTGCGTGGACAGCGATGAGAGCCCCAAGGTTTTTGCGAAGCCGGATTGCACCAAAAGAAAGTAATGGTGACAGTATGGTGGTGTTCGCTGGGAATTATTCACCACAGCTTCCTCCCTCCCGGTGAATCCATCACGGCAGAGAAGTACTGCATTGAAATTGAAGAAATGATGAAAAAGTTGAAGGATATCCAGCCGCCCTTGGTAAACCGAAGGCGAGTTCTCCTTCTGCACGACAATGCTCGCTCCCATGTAGCAAATGACGTGGCAGAAATTGAATGAGCTGAGCATTGAAACTCTACCACATCCTCCGTTTTCTCCCCACCTCTCCCCAACAGACTACCATTTCTTCAAGCATCTTGGCGACTTCTTGGTAGGGAAAATATCCAAATACCAACAGGATGCCGAAAGTGCCTTCGAAGATTTCGTCAATTCCAGAACTTCTGATTTTTATGCTACTGGGATAAAAAAGCTTGTGTCACGTTGACAAGGATGTGTAGAATCAGAAGGTTTTTATTTCGATTAATAAACTTCCCTACAAGCCGAGATATTAACTGTTTAAATTTACAGTGGTTCAGTGCCATTTATTTCGTTACAACCTAATACTTCTCAAACCTATTCATGCCGACAATTTTCGTATATTCAGGGATGCATGCAAGCTGGCTGCTTTGCACTGATGATAATGTCTTTCCATATTTTCTCCACGTTAGTAGAAACAAAATGGGAGATATTTGCCACGACGACATTCATCTGGGAGCTAATGCACGCCATAGACGGGTAAGGCTAATTTTGAACAGATTTCACGCATGTGACCATCCCTTTTATTCAATCTTCCCGACGTGTTTAGAGTGATTATTTTTGTGTTCAACAAGAGATTTCGCGTGCTCTTCCGACATCCAACGCTCTTCTGGAAGACATCGATTAGAACGAGCATGGCGACTGCGCTTTCCGTGCCAAGGCGGAGCACTTGTTTTTGAAAATATTTTGCCGAAGATTGCTAGAATTATAAAAAATTTATTGAACCTTGTACAATGCAGTTCCTGTCTGGCAGACAGTTTGAGAATTATTACCGAAACTTTTTTGGTTGCACTGTTACCAAAAACCGAAAACCTTTTAGAAAAGGCGAAGGAAGAACGGAATGTGTGGGTTCTCCGACACAAAATTAATTATTAATCCGTTTATTCGTAATTTAACAGCTAGAAGTAGGTTACCAGAGCAAAGAAACTTAACAAGCCTGAGAATGCGAGAGCGGTCCTTCTACATAGGAGGCGTTAGTATACTCTTTGTTTTCAACGAAAACACTGTAGTGTAAGGGCACTTACCGGCTTTTAGATGATATGACGAAAGTTTTTTTCCACAAAAATTACAGACTCTAACCGATAAGTTCCGCAATCACGGTACGCATTAAGACAGTGTTAAACAGAACACGTTTATTGCGAGTAATACGCGAATAACCGGTACACGAGATAAGTGGATATGGATATCGGATATCAAAATAAGAGAACCTTAAGTCGAACAAGTGATGGGAGCAGTACACTAGTCACAAAGAGCAAAATCTACAATGATGAGGTTACACTACAGATAGCACGACATCCTTCGGAGATAGCGAGCAAAACGTTTTGAGATCACCTAATGCGGCGTCAGGTACTATAGTGACAACAGCTCGAGATCTTCACCAACGGGAAATCTGGTACAGCACGCCCTGGTGTGCGACTCAGCGTTCCAAAGAGAACGACTCCGACCTCGCTTATACGCCAGCCGTATAAGCGAGGTCGGAGTCGTTTTCTTTGGAACATACAAGAGTTTCAGTTACCTATGTTCCACGAAGGAACCAAGTAAACAAAAGATGGCCCCACCGAGGAGCACAGACAGAACACGACGGAAAACGAGAGTCACGGACACTGAGTCCGATCACACGCAAGCCGACTAGAGTCGAAATGACAATGCCGTCCGATGGTGATGAAACAGCTGAGTCGGTACCGTTGCGCGCGCTGCACCAGTTTTTTATTTAGGATCTACTTTCCCGACGTTTCGCCTTAGAGCGCCCTCTTCCTAGGAGAACCGAGTGCCACATTTGACAGTAGCTAAATTGTAAATGCACTATTTCTTGTTCTGAGGTCTCGTGAGTGAGAAACTCGTGAAAAACTAGATGCAGCTGGTGCTTCCCGCGACACTCCAGGACGCAAAACTTTTAAAGGTAGCCTGTCGTAAGGCCAGGTCTGACTCCACCACCGTCTTTGTTAGTGACATACGTGTTTGTTGTGTCGTGACTCTGCGAGCCTAAAAATACCGACAAAGGTAGAACTAAGTATATGGGGTGATCACTACTAGCCGCTTGATGGGACTACCTAGTTGATGTGAGTAACTCGTGACGGAGGCGTGTGCGTGAAGTGTAATTCCGCGTTTACAATGTAATAAGTGGACGGTATTTGGAACTCAACAAAACTGAAACCGCGAGGGCGACCCTTCTATAATAAATAGGAGACGTCGTGAACCTTCTGTTTACAACGAAGAGGTGAGCTGTAAATGTACTGCTTTCTGCCCGTCTGAGTTCTCGCGGGTGAGAAACTCTTAAAAAATAGCAGCAGTTGGTGCTTGCAATGACGCCGAGTGGTTCAAAGATGTGCAGAATCCGGAATACGGAACAAGGAACGGAAGCAATGCAATATAGACCACCAAGGTGTGATGACGAACGTTTAAAAGAAAGAGTGGAAGCCGATCCAGGAGGAACTGTACGTGAAATGAGTAAAGAACGTGGACTCAATCGTACAACCATTTCGAGGCACCAAAAAGCTCACCAAAAGCTGCTGGAAAAGCGTCCTGCACTGGGATTCGAAGAGGACCGAACCTTCTTCATGAAAACGCCTGTCCGCACGTTTCGCATCTGACCATCAAAAAATTAAACCAGTTGGTATATGAAGTTCTCCCGTATCTCGCTTATTCAAAAGACCTAGCTCCGACGGACTTTTATCTTTTCAACCTTCTCGATGGTTTCCTCAAGGAGAAAAACCTCTCCATTGAAGCAGACATCGAACTTGCCTTCAAGTGTTTCACTGCTTCTAGGAATTCAGATTTCTTCCGAAATGGAATTAATGCTCTTGTACATCGTTGGTAGAAGTGCATTGATTGTAACGGTTCTTACTTTGATTAATAAACATTTTCTGCTGAGATTACTGTCGAAAATCGGACAGCACTTATGTGACAACCTAACACCTTTTCTCGAACGCACTCTTTAGAAAACCAAATTCAATTGGAGTGTGAGATGGATTTGTCCGATGTTTTATTCCAAATAATACCACATATTGGCATATACTCGCGTCAGATACGAAAAAATATTTATAAAAAAATTAGAGTTGGGTTCTTTTTCTTTTCCTTTAAAGCGCATTTGTTACATTGCTCTATAAAAAAAACCGGTCGTGTTACCCGTTTTGGTACATGTCGCGTAGGTGAGCAGCATTGGTAGGTGGGAGCGCACCAGCCAATAGTAACCAAACAGAGTACAGGCTTAGCACATGCCAGCCCACCAGGGTACCAACAACACATGCCCTCTCTGAATGGCATACCTCTTTCATGCGGTTTGATTGGTTTAGGCGCTCTCGTCTATCAATGCTGCTCATCTTCGCGACATATACCCCCGTTTTCGTTTCCGCGTTCGCTGTAAATCAGTGACTTACTTGAGCTCGTCCGAATGTCGCCTAATAACGAACGACTGTTCAGAGCGCCTAAGAATAGTCCCTGATTACTCGTCTGTCTGATGGCTGCAAAATGGCAGTGGTCAAGTGGAGAGAGCGATCCTTCCTAGGCATCTGCTTCCTAATGAAGTGGGCATGACATGAAGGAGTGAGGATAGTACTGGCTTCAGCGATCTCAGTGCGATTGTTGGGACCAGTAGTGATTGCTTTTGCTCGTCAAACTATTGGATTTTGCCCGGATTTTCCTTTTCTTAATAAACAGTGGGCTAGGAAGGGATACGGTCGACGTTTAACAATCTCCTTATGATGCGCTACTCTGCATTTTCTCTAAGTCGCCGTCTCATAATGTCAGTCTTTACAGCTGCAACCGTATGCGCTCTCATCTAAGCAAGTAAATAATTGTACTGTTATTACTACCTCCTTCCACTATCATTACTGCTGTTTTCAGTCCTGTAATTTATTGCTCAGACTCGCAATCAGTTCCAAGGCTGTATTATTTCAGCTAATCTAGAAATCTACCTGTTTGGGACAGAATTCGTTCCAGAAGCTATTCAAAACTTATCATTTTTTCAAATGTGAAGAACGGGCCCAAGTAGATCATTCCTTGAAAACGTTTGCGTTGACATATCCGCTTGTTAGTATCCAATTTCCCAGTGCAAGGTTCACACTTCTTTCTTCGCATATCAATTTGGAAATGTAGCCCGTTTCGTTAGAAAATACTTACAGTCCTTGTGCCAATGTTCGGAGCACAGGACCTGCAACGCCTCGAAATCGCCACAGGCGCCATCATGCTTACGGTAAGCCATGTTGTTATAGGTGAGACTGGCTAGACGTGCAGTCTCGTTAAGGTTAAGGAAAGATGACACTAAACAATGTCTGTATCCGTGTGCCATAGGTCTCTAACGAGTACTCTTTTCCGTTTATGTACATAGATGGACGCTTTCCTTTTTCGCCCCATTATTTTTTAGCGCCTTTTTTTAGCGCGGGGAAGGTGTCGACGTCGAGTGTTCCCGATAACGAAATGGTATCAGACCTGTACGCGAATGATAGAACGCTGACTTGTTCATCGGCTGGCCACCGTAATTTATTCTACAGGGCGTCTCAAAAGTTTATACACTGTTCGAGAGGTGATAATCTGCTCATAGTAAAGGTTCTGAAGAAGTTAAGGGCTCAAATGAAAGCAAACATTTCGTTTGAGTGCTGGTTATAAATTTCCCGTAAAGTGGCCATGTCGCTTGATTTCTGCTTTTAGATAGTTTATAACTTAAAAACGCACTATTTTATTTATTTATTTATTTATTTGTTTATTTATCCGTATGAACGGATGCAGTTCTGCAACGTCGATGATGTTGTAGCATAGGTGTTAGCCACTGATATATGTATAGAGATGGTCGAGCATATAAATATAAATATATATATATATGTATAGATATGTAGAGAGATGTATGTAGTGCATATGTAGTAGTCCGTAGAGCACAAAGAATATATGGACAGTGGCAAGAAGTGGCAAAAACATGGCTGGCAAAAAGTGCAGGGTATCCTAAAAAATGCAGGTACTATTTGAAGGGTTCTAACATTGCTGCTAATAAAGCTTTTGAAGATGTTTAAAGCTCAGGTGAAAGCACAGTGTAAAGAGATTTTTGTGGTGCGCAAATAGTAAAGATCGCGCCATGCCCATGCTTGAAACCCTGCATTTTAGACTCGATTGATTGTGCATGAGCTGAATATTTGTCATAATCTTGCTATTAGTTGGTCACATTAACCTGCCCTGTGCTTCCTTCAACGTTTCGAGCTTGAACGTGAAAGACGCGTGGCATGTGATTTATTGATTCCAGAATTTATCGCAGCCGCAATCGCTCTAATAACGCCATCTACATATCTGAGCCCATAACAAGAGTCATGCCCAGCTCTAGGCTTTTCTTCAAAGAGAATAAGTTTATCCTGAAGTGCTACTGAAAGTTCGAAAACATTGTGGAAGTGCAGAGGCGATTCAGAGACTACTTCTCCGAAGCACCACCCACTCTCGATCGGTTTTCCACGAAATGTGTTCATCAACAATCAATCGAATCTGAAATCCAAGGTTTCAGCCGTGTGAATGCGCAATCTTGACTAACTGCACCCCACTGGAATCTCGTTATCCTGCGCTTGCATATGAGTCTCAAACATTTTCAAAGGCTTCACTAGCAGCAGCTTTAGAACCCTTTAAATAGTACCTGCATTTTTAGGACACCCTGAATTTTTTGCGAGCTATAGTGTGTTTTTAAGTTTAAGCCTTGAAAACACAAATCAATCACTACCTCCACTTTATGAGGAAATTATAACAAGTATTCAAGCGGAGCACAGCACAAGGGAGTGCGAAATGCATGGTTTTAGACGAGTGCATGGTGCAATCCATACCACTCACGTCAGAAAATTTCCACTTTTCTTGGCTATTATATGACACCAGCCTTCCGTGAGGCCTTCCGGCCGCACCGACGGCTTCTTGACGCTTAGCCGTGGCAATAACTTCTCATCATCAATTGTAGCTGCCACCCATGTCATGGTTTCCTCATGAAGAACATCTTAACTACGTCGATTACGGCAAGTTAGAAAAAAGCGAAAAAATGGACGAGATCCACAAAAACGCTTATTTGCCCAATATCGATCGATGGCGAACAACAGTTTAAAAGCGAACTACAGATTCGTGTTCAGCGACCTTGAATACCTCCAGGGCTGAAGTTTCGTGTCGCTTAAACGTCATCCACAAAACATCGATAATATCGATATCGATTGGTTGACTTCAGATTTGTGTTCAGCGACCTCGATTACCCCCACGGTTGAAGTTTCGTGCCGCTTGAACGACATCCTCAAAAAATCGATAATATCGATCGATTTCGATTGCCTTCCTGCTGTCAATGGCTCCCGTCGATGGTCATCTAAATGCCCAGGCACGGTTGCCGACGTGTTCGGCTTCTCAGTACCCCACTCCAGTTGTGACGGAAACACGCACACACACACTGCTCCTTTATATATAGTAGGCTCTTAACTTCTTCGAAACGTTTATTCTGAGCAAAGTTATCAGCTTTCAATGATTTTAGGTCAGTGTTCTTGGCATTACGCTTAACCTACTCGCTGTATTGCTAATCTACCGTACTCCATCATTTCACAACCCATTTGGGATTATATGTGCCTCACATGTGCTTGCTGATGTAGGTGTGCTGGTCGTATTCACGCTATGGTCGGCACCTGCAGTCCTATTGTGAACAGTTTCTCCTACTATTTCTCGCCTCTTACATCCCTTTTTCTTTTGTCCGTCTGACAATGGAATAGAGTTGAATCAAAAGAACTCTAGCATAGGATGTTCACTGAGCGAGGTTTGGCCTGTTCATTCAGTCCGTTTTTAAGCATAAAAGCCCTATCAGATCTGATGGGAAGCTGTGGCGCGTCTCTCCTTGTGAGGACACACACGTTGGTCTCGTTCGCCTGGGGCCGTATTCTACTCTCGCCCGACTCGGGGACGGGGACGGCGCGAAAAATCGATGGCACATGATGTGCATACCGGGGATGTGGGCGGAGACCGCCTCATACCCGGCCGGAGACGGTTGGGGAGAGAATAGCATACGGCCCATGGTGCTTCATCGGATTAGGACACCGCTAAAATATCATATTATCAACCGCTCAGTTGTTAGGCATTCTACGTTGTCCTTATGCTTCTGCTGAGCTGCAAAGCGAAAGCATCATCTAGAAGGCAGTTGACTACTGCAGGTCTTTTTCATTTATTTCCTGGCGTGAATCATATCAGAATTTCACGCATAAAATGAAATATAAACAACGAATTCAACTACAAGGAATCGAAATTATGCAATGAGCACGGAACCTAAAAAAGTTCACTTCGAATGATTAGGTGCTTAAAGTGAGAGACAGACATATCAAGTAAACCTTCACCAGACGTGGCCGCCAAACGTCTGGTTGGGGCTTGGCCCCAAACCCGGAGAATAGAATACCCCGAACGTCTTCTCCTCTTTAGGCCTTCTCTCACTCATTAAAAAAAACTGGTTTTGCTGCATAGAATGGTAAGCGGAATAGGGCAAAACAGATCCATCACCTTCACTGGACCCGCCTTAACTGGTTCCTTATCACTGGTTCCCCTTTATTGTCAGCGCTTTTTCGGTTCACCCTTCACTGGTCCCCCCTTCCCCTTCGTCGGTCCCTACTACTGCTCCCACCTTCACTGGACCTCCCTTTACTGGTACCCTCTTCGCTGGTCATCCTATCCTTCACCGATCCCCATTACCAGTCCCACCCTCACTGGTCCCCCTTTTATTCATCAACCCTTTTCCTGTTCCCTTCACTGGACCCCTTCCCCCATTCACCGTTACCTTCCTCACCGGTCCCCTTCACCTAGTTCCCTCTTTCACTGGTCAACCTTCTATCGGTCCCCCCTTCACTGGACCCCTCCCCAACTTACCGGTCCCCCTTCACTGGACCCCTCCTCTCCTTCACCGGTTCCTCCTTAGGCCTCGTGCATACTTCCCGTCGCCGCGATGGAATCGCGGCGATGAGTTTTGCAGAGCGACGCGAAAGAATTTTAATTTCTCTGTGCTCGTCGCATCGCCCATCGCTCTGCAAGGGAGCGCGACGGCGATCCCCTGGCGCGACATCGGTGACACCTCTCATCAACCCGAACGTCCTTGGTGGGACATCGGTTATACGTCTTCTGAACCCAGATACCTGTTGACCCACCTCGCTGACACCTCTTCTAAATCCAGACTCATGTTGAAGGAGGGGGGGATACCTCTTCCCAACACGCAGCTGCTTTGCGCGATATCGGTGACATGTCGTTGAACATGGACGCCTGCCGACAACTTCAACAGTTGACAACTGGTGACAACTACAACCCCCGCCCCCCCCCCCCCTTCCCCATACTTCCTCCGAACACACTCCTCCAGCCCTTCTGTGCAAACAAACAAACACACACGCTCACTCACACACGGACAAACGAACGTTCTCGCTTATATATACTTACTTACTTTGATACTTTGATGGTCCTTATGTCGGCTGGAGGTCTTCTCAACGGGGACCACAACTCTTCCAGACCGCTCGATCTCTGGCTGCTTGCATCCAGTGAGGCAGACTCCGCTCTCTGAAAGATCTTGAGAATGAGTCTGCCTCGCGTTGGCGGTCGTCCCAGTGGTCTCTTAAGGCCGCCACAGAGTTCTGCGGCAACGCCGCTCGCCGCAATGGTTAAGGATAGGGCAGGGACGCCGCCGACGGCGAGCTCTGCATCTCTGCCCTATGGTTAAGCATAGGGCCGCGGCGCGATCGCAGAACTCTGTGGGGGCCTTTATGGTCTCTCGGGAGCCACTCTGTGACACGGAGACTCATCTATCATCCTTTCGTCGAAGCAGGTGTCCGGCCCTCCGATATTTGGACTTCTTCATGTACTGCAGCGGGTCTGCTAATTGCGACTTCTCCCGTAGCTCCGAGCTTCGTAGGCCTTCTTGCCATTGCTGACGAAGGCTTGTCCTCAGAAGACATCTCTCCAGTGCACGATGAGTAGTTTGCATTGCTCTGGCGATTATCTTGTTGTCGGGCCAGGTTTCCGTCGCGTAACACATCGCAGGCAGTACAGAGGCGTTGAATATCGAGGCCTCGAGGCCGGGATCCTTGAGCTGATCGGTGACTTCGCGAATCGAACTGAAGGCTGTCCATGCTGCGCGTCTCCTGCAGGCGATTTCAGGAGCGAGGCCGTTATCCATGTTCAGCTCTCTTCCCAGATAGACGTAGGAGTCGACCTGTTGTAGAGCGACTCCATTTGACTTTACGACTCCCGTGTCACACCACTGGTTGGCCATAAATTGTGTTTTGGACATATTCATGTCCAATCCAATCTTCATACCTGCCACATTGAGCTCGTCCAGCATTTCCTCGACTTCTGCCGTGCTGGTAGAGATGAGAACAATATCGTCGGCGAAGCGAAGGTTGCTGATCCGTTTACCGTCGACAAGGTAGCCTTTATCGTCCCAATTCAAGTCCTTCATGGCATCCTGGAGTGCCGCTGTGAAAAGCTTAGAAGAAATCGTGTCTCCTTGCCGTACTCCTTTACCGATAGGAATCTTAAGCTTCCGATCGAACAAATGGATGGTGGACGATGTGTTCGAGAAGCATTCGTCCAGAAGTCGGATGTAGGGTGATGGTATACCAGCGTGCACAAGCGCGTTCAGAACGGCGTTGATATCCACAGAGTCGAACGCTTTCCGATAATCCACGAAGGCAAGGACAAGTGGGATGTGGTATTCGCGACTCCTTTCGATGAGTTGTGAGACAGTCTGAATATGGTCCATGCAGGAGAAATCCTTGCGAAACCCTGCTTGCTCCACTGGCTGAAACTCATCCAAGCAACACTCCATACGATTGAGCAGTATCTTGGTGGAGATCTTGTACACAACCGAGAGAAGACTGATGGGTCGGTAGTTGTTGATATCCTCCTGCTGACCTTTTTTGAAGATTAGAACTGTTTTCGACTCCTTCCATGAGTCCTGAATCCTACCAAGTCGAAGGTAGTGGTTGAAGTGCTTGGCAAGAAGTGAGCTGAGGGCACTGCTACCCGCACGAAGGAGGTCAGCAGAAATGCCGTCCGGTCCGGGAGCAGTGCCTGGCTTCATCCTTCTGATGGCTTCTGATTCCATAATGGAAGGTACTTCCTCAGCTGGTGGCATCAAGCATTTCGGGACAGTGCTGGAAGAACGAAACAGATCCGTGTAGAGTTCTTGAACGATGGTATCCATCGCTCTTCGAGACGTTTGCGTTGTTCCATCCTTATCCACAAGGGCTGACATTATTGTCTTCTGGTCGCAGAGATCTCGTTTGCAGCGCTTTATGCTTGAACCTTTCCCAGCGGCTGCTAACAGCTTCAATCTTCTGTAGGCTTGAATGGACTCTTTCACTGCAATTCGATAGGTCTTCGAGATGGTGACTTTTTCAGATGGAAAACATTAGAATCCAGTTTAACAGCTCTTCTTTGCTCCAAGAGCTTAATCGCATGTGCGTTAAGTCTTGAAGCAGACGGTGATGTGGTTTCGCGAGAGTTGCTAGCACATCCTTTGAGGAGAAGGTCGTAGTCTTCTGATAGATCTTCGAGAAGATTCCAATCATACGACTTTATTGCATATTCCAACTCCTCAGACTTGAATGTGGGGATCCTCACCGGTGCCAGTTTATTAGTGTCATGCTTGAATATCCCCTTTTTGAGTGTCAGCTTCGCACGGACAAGACGGTGATCCGAGCCGGTGTCAAATGAAGGCAGTAGAGACGTCGAACAGACTCCAGCGTCTGTTTAGTAAAAACATGGTCGATCTCCGAACGTGTTTCTCCATTTGGGCTTTCCCAGGTCCATCGTCGGTTTGAAGGCTTCTTAAACATAGAATTTCCATGGTAGAGACAGCACGCGGATAGGAAATCTATCAGGCGCTCCCCGCTTTCGTTCCTTGGGAAAGTTCCATGTGGTCCTAGCCTCTATTCGTCGTAATCATTCGTACCGACCATAGCGTTAAAGTCACCAACGACAACTTTATAGTAGCTCTTGTCGCCGTTGACAGTCCTTTCGAATAGCTTGTAGAATTTCTCCTTTTCTTCGTCTGTGGCCGCAGATGTTGGAGCATATCCATTTATAATGGAGATGGTTCCTTGATCTTTGGTTTCCAAACGAAGAACAGCTACTCGCGGACTGATGATCTTGTAAGAGTCTACTAGGTGGTGCACTGTCGAATTGACGATAAATCCGACTCCGCCAATATTCTTTCTGTCCACCTTTGCTACGATAATGAGAAGTTCGTTGTGGTCGGTCCTTTTTACGGTTTCCGTTCTGCCTTTTGTTTCTTGCAGGGCGATAATGTCGTAATTGATGTTGCGGCTTCTGTAAAGCAGTGTCTGAAGATCCTGCTCAGATGCGATCGAACGACAGTTATAAGTGCAGACGAATATCCAGTTTCCGTGTCGTGGTGGGAGGGAGTTTCCGGTAGTCCGATTCCAATGACGTCCTGATAGTTTAACTTCGAGATTAGATTGCCCCTCGCCGGAGGTGGATGCAACCGACGTCGTAGAAGTCCACCTCCGGCGCGCGGAGGACTGGGGCGCGGGTTTAGTTGTTTGAGCCATGGCGGTGGTCTGGTTACTCACATGTTCCTGGCCAGGGATACATGAGAGCCGCCCATACACGACAAAGCATCATGAACTGCGTGACCATTTGTGCCGTTAGCCATCACTCAGTGATGTTCACCCCTTCACCGGGATGAGGTGGCACATGAAGGGGTTCTCGCTTATATATAGTAGGATTATCAGCAATGAAAAGGTTTAGCTCATTAAGATGTCTGTAAGTGAGGAGGCTAGACCTAACCTGCGATCTTGCAACCGCGGTATATAATCTAAATCTGTCTGCTCTACTAATCGTAATCCGTATTCCAAAGAAGTCAATAGGATCTAGTAAAAGTTACCCATTGAGGATTTTGAACAATATAGTTAGGTCTGCCAATTTTCTTCTTCTGCTTAAACTGGGTATGCCTACGTGGGAACGTTAGGGATGTCTTCGCAACCCATTTTGTAGCACCTCATGAACAACTTTTGTGTGAAGTTATTCTGAACACTTTCAAAAATGTCGATGGCCTTCTTTTGACAAGGGTCAAAGATAGAAGTACCAAACTCCGTAATAGGTCTTACGCCGCATTTTTAAGCATGCAGGATCATTGTTTCTAGTACGTTGAACAAATTGTAAGTCGGGAGGTTGGCCTTCTTTACTAGTTATTTTTTAATGTAGGTTAAATATAGGTGGCGATGTCCGTTCCTCCACGTGGTGCCACTGGAAACTGCCCGCTCTGCGAGCTAAGCCGAACACGGACATTCGATTGCAGGCGACAGGCCCTTGTGACAGGCCGGCCTACGAACACCCATGTCACATCACATGGTTCATGACATTGCAAGTTTTTCGTGATAGTGCTACGGCGTCCGCGGGAGCCGACGCGCACTCGCAGAGCCCGGCGAGTGTGAGAAGTATGCGAGGGTCCCTGATGCGAGGACGGCATCGGGGGGCAACTGAGCTAGTCCGAAAGTCCCGTAACGTAAGCAGGACCTGCGTGGCAACGCTGAATGTGGGTACGTTGACGGGCCGCTCGTGCGAGTTGGTTGAAGCACTGGAGCGTAGAAGAGTTGATTTCTGTGCGGTGCAGGAGACGAGGTGGTCCTGCCGCAAGTCAAGGGACATAGGACGTGGCTTCAAGGCCGTTCTATGTGGAAGTCCCAGGACCACCAGTGATGTCGGAATAATCGTCTCCGAACGATTTCGTGACTCGATTGTAAGCGTTGAGCGCTTTGACGATCGATTGATGAAGATCGTTGTCGCCGCTAAGGAGCGACTCTACCACTTCTTCTCTGCGTATGCTCCGCAGACTGGCTGCTCCGAGGATGAGTTTTAGAACATGCTGGATGAGAAGACAGCAGAGGTACCGTCGAAAGATGTCATCATAGTCGCTGGTGACCTTAATGGGCACGTAGGTGCAACGAAAGACGGGTACAGCTGTCATGGTGGTTTCGGATACGGATCACGTAACGCCGATGGTGAGCGCATTCTTGAGTATGCGGAATCGCATAGTCTCACCATTGTAAACACCGTCTTCCGAAAACGCGACTCCCACCTCATCTCATATTATAGTGGGAGCTCCAAGTCTCAGATAGACTTTGTGCTTGTGAAGGATCGTGACCGGAGTCTTGTCACAGACGCGAAGATCGTGCCGTATGAGACGGTCGCCCCACAGCACCGACCGCTGATCTGCACTCTGAAGATTGTCCCTCCGAGGCTGAAGCAGGTCGAGCGATGCGGTGCTGCAAGAATCAAGTGGTGGCGAATGAGAGAGAAGGAAGCAGCTGTGATTTCTCGCGTGCGGTTACCGACAGTCACGACTGTCGACGAAACTTGGAGGAAAACGACCGACGCGATTCGTCAAGCTGCACAGTCGGAACTCGGCATTACGAAGCCTGGACGACGGAAGGTCGACAAGCAGGCATGGCTGTGGACAGATGACGTGAAAGCAAAAGTGCGAGAAAAGAAGTCGCTTTATCACGTGTTTCTCGGCGAAAAGACGGCCGATAACTGGCGGAAGTACCAAGAAGCGAGGAAAGCTGCAAAGAAGGCCGTGGCTGTCGCAAAAGCCACTCATTATGGAGATGTCAACGAGAAGCTCGAGTCACGCGATGGCGAGCGGTATCTGTACCGGCTTGCTAAGAATCGCCATCGGCAGACCGAGGATATTGAGAAGTTTTTCGGCATCAATGATGAGAACGGCCATCTTCTTACTGACCGCAAGAAGGCATTGAAGCGATGGCGCGATTACTTTGAGGAAATCTCTACAGTAGAATTTCCTCATCCAGCCATCCCTTCTACGGCTCCAACCCACGGCCCCGTTCAGAAGATCACCGTGGAGGAGATTGAAGCGGCTTTGAAGAAGATGAGGCCAGGCAAAGCGACTGGGCCCGATGACGTGGCAGCCGATTTATGGAAGTCCAAGTACTGGTACCCTGCTGAGTGGTTGGCGAAGTTCTTTAATCAGGTTGTGGCGGAGAAGAAAGTGCCTGAGTGTTGGCGTCAAAGTACGACGATTCCAATTTGGAAGAAGAAGGGCAGTCCTGCAGACTGCTCCAATTACCGTCCGATTCGCTTGCTTTCGCACAGCATGAAGATCTTTGAGCGAGTTGTCGATGGACGAATTCGGGACATCGTCCAGCTTTCCAGCAATCAGTGCGGCTTCGTGGCTGGCTGTGGCACCGTTGATGCCATACATGCCGTCCGCCTCCTGATAGAGAAGCATCGCGAGAAACAGAAGCCAGTGCATATCGCCTTTCTCGACTTGGAGAAGGCCTTTGACCGCGTACCGCGTGAAGTGATATGGTACGCCCTGCGTCAACATGGAGTTCCTGAAGAGCTCATAGAGTGGGTGCGAATTCTCTACTCTTGTCCAAAGAGTCGAGTTCAAGCTGCAGCTGGGACCTCGATGGAGTTTCCCATCTCTGTCGGAGTACACCAGGGTTCTGCGCTTTCCCCACTCCTCTTTGTTGTCGTCATGGATGCCATCACCCGAGATCTTCAGAAGCCCGTCCCTTGGACGTTGCTTTATGCCGATGACGTGATGCTGGCTAGCGAAGATAAAGGAGAACTCGAGCGAGAGTTGCAAGCTTGGTGTGATCGCTTGGAGCGGTTTGGACTCAGATTGAACGTGAAGAAGACCGAGTATTTAACGACGGACGTTACTGAGTCCAGCTCCATCAAGGTTAACGGCATCGAGCTTCCACGCACTGCGGTCTTTAAGTACCTGGGATCAGCAGTCGCGTCTGACGGCAAACTGATGGTCGAAGTGAATTCACGCGTGAGTGCAGCTGGTCCAAGTGGCGGTCGTTGACTGGCGTGCTCTGCGACAAGAAGATACCAGAGCGCTTTAAGTCGAAGATCTACAGAGAAGTCGTCCGGCCGGTAGCGATGTACGGCGCTGAGTGTTGGCCAGCGACCAAGGAAGTTGAAACGCGCTTCAGCGTCATGGAGACGAAGATGCTGCGCTGGACGGCAGGAGTTACGCGCATGGACCGCATCCGAAACGATGCTATTCGGCAGAAGTTCGGTGTCGCGCCGATAACTGACAAGATGCGCGAAGCTCGCTTACGATGGTACGGCCACGTTCTGCGTGGAGAATAAGACAGCGTCCGCAAGATAGGCCTTAAATTCGAGGTAATAGGAAAGCGGCCTAGAGGGCGCCCGAAGCAGCGCTGGGCTGATACGTTACATACGGACTTGAAAGTAGCTGGTGTCCACCCCGATCTAGCGCTGGATCGGGAAAGGTGGCGTCATGACACCAGAATAGCGGACCCCGCCACGAAGCGGGACAAACGCTGAAGAAGAAGAAGAAGAAGAAGAAGGTCAAATCTTAACTTGCTCGTTATAGGGAAGCCTTAGCCTCTAACGTCCTTCATTTAGCTCTTTAAATTTTTATTGGACCGGAAGGACTGTTTGTGTAGAAGTGGAACAGCACAGCTGTTTTGCCGTTTTACAGAACGCGTGAAAAGAAGAGCAAAGATATGCATTACCACAGTTCAACACAACATCTCTGACTTGCAATGCATCTTCAGTAGTCAACATTACAGAATGCGATGTTACGATAGGCTCTCATATCGATCGCGTGACGATGAATCCTTATGGGAGCTTATCGTCACATCGCGCATGGCGTGCGCACTAAACGCTCCCTTAGGGATCGATTAGTGTGCACGCGATGCGCGATGCGATGTTACGATAGGCTCTCATATCGATCGCGCGACGATGAATCGATATGGTTGCCTACCATAACATCGCGTCGCGTGGGCACTAAACGCTCCCTTAGGGATCGATTAGTGTGCACGCGATGCGCGATGCGATGTTACGATAGGCTCTCATATCGATCGCGCGACGATGAATCGATATGGGAGCTTATCGTCGCATCGCGCATGGCGTACGCACTAAACGCTCCCTTAGGGATCGATTAGTGTGCACGCGATTAGCGATGCGATGTTACGATAGGCTCTCATATCGATCGCGTGACGATGAATCGATATGGGAGCTTATCGTCACATCGCGCATGGCGTGCGCACTAAACGCTCCCTTAGGGATCGATTAGTGTGCACGCGATGCGCGATGCGATGTTACGATAGGCTCTCATATCGATCGCGCGACGATGAATCGATATGGGAGCTTATCGTCACATCGCGCATGGCGTGGGCACTAAACGCTCCCTTAGGGATCGATTAGTGTGCACGCCATGCGCGATGCGATGTTACGATAGGCTCTCATATCGATCGCGTGACGATGAATCCATATGGGAGCTTATCGTCACATCGCGCATGGCGTGCGCACTAAACGCTCCCTTAGGGATCGATTAGTGTGCACGCGATGCGCGATGCGATGTTACGATGGGCTCTCATATCGATCGCGCGACGATGAATCGATATGGGAGCTTATCGTCACATCGCGCATGGCGTGGGCACTAAACGCTCCCTTAGGGATCGATTAGTGTGCACGCCATGCGCGATGCGATGTTACGATAGGCTCTCATATCGATCGCGCGACGATGAATCGATATGGGAGCTTATCGTCGCATCGCGCATGGCGTACGCACTAAACGCTCCCTTAGGGATCGATTAGTGTGCACGCGAAGCGCGATGCGATGTTACGATGGGCTCTCATATCGATCGCGCGACGATGAATCGATATGGGAGCTTATCATCATATCGCGTCACTCGTCGCGTGCACATTAACCGATCCCTTAGTGGTCGCTGGGCAACACTGCCGAGCGCTTCCCATTACAAAGTGCTTTAAAATGCTCATTAATATCACCTGCATTATACAAGGTCGTCTGTAAAGCGAGCCTATGAAGGCGTGAAAAGGCAAAAGGGTCGGCATACTGGAGCCAAGAGGAGACATCGACTCAGGGACAGCCACTCTGTCACATCAGCCGTGTGCTGAGGAAAGTCTAGCCTGACATCGGTGTTTCGTAGAAGGCTATGTCGATCAAGATCTCGCTCATGAAAAACGCCTTCGAGCGCATCGCTCCAACCGACCATAAATGCTACCGCGTCCGGAACGACAGCCAAATTATCGCGCGAGAACGAGATCATCGACTTGCTCAAGCGGGCGCCGGCAGCGTCTCCATTCGTCCCTGTCGCGTGCCAGAGTGCTCCAATGGATTCTCCTCGCTCGATGGACACGAAGAGCGTCATATCGGTCGTTCAGGGTTTTCACGAAGAAGTCGGAGCAACGCTTTGGCGGGCGTCCTGGTATTCTCTTGACATCCCGCGGAATCCAGTCGGTTACGGCTCTCGTCCAGCGGGTGTCTGCGAAGCGCATTACGTGGCCGGCCCACCTAATCTTAAAACCAACTTGGCCCACGCGACAGCGTCTCCGATCTTCGAACGTCGGCGAAGCTCGGAACTCCGGAGGCCTTCTCTGACTTGCGTGGGTCGTGTCACTCCATGCATCGTCCTCTCAATTCCACGCTGCGCGACGCTGATCGCGTGTTCATCCTGCTTTCGTATAGCCCATGTCTCTGAGGCGTATGTTATGGCAGAAAGAACAGTGGAGTTGAGTAGATGGGCATGGAGTCGAAGGTTCTTCGTCTTCCTCGCGACTTCTTCGACGCTGTTGAAAGCTCCCCAAGCCGCCCGTTTCCTCCTGCTCCGCTCTCGCGCTAGGTCGTATGAAATAAAATAAAATGGAAAACTTTTGAAATCCAAGAGGTTGGGTAATATCGTGTGAGAGTCTCCCACCAATGAGTCTAGAAGGTCGAGAGCTGATCGGTGTTCTTTTCAGCGGTCGCCTCGAGCCAGTCGCCGCCTCCGCTCTATTCGGACATCGAGAAAGGTGTCATCTTCGACCCTCTCCGCTTGCTGTCCAGCACTGCGCCCTCGTCGCCGACCAGCCCTGAGGCGCCTCCGCTCACCATCCAGTACCTCTACCCACCGCGGTACGACTCGCCGGCCGTACACAGCAGCGCCGTAGTCTGCGCCGAGCCGGAGCGGAAAAGTTCGCCGGCCTCCGCCGGTCCGCCGGAGAGCGCTCGTCTCTCAGCTGTCTCGCACCGACAATCCGTCACAGTGATCCTCGTGAGCGGCTCGTTGTGACGCCACGTCGTGTCGTCTGGATGTGACGTCGATGTAACTGGAATCTATTTGTAAGCCGGCCTGACAGCAGAACACGTTTCGGTCTGCGAATGCGCCTTTGGCCTAATTGGGATTTCTGAAGCGCTGTGCTGCAGCGAAGGTCTCCCTTCTCCTGCAGCTTCCCTGAGTGTAACATACATATCATTTTAGCTGTTATCTCAAGTCGCCATCAGCCCTCCTACTCGCGATTTAAAATTCGATGGAGCATGAAAAAATGCGCATATAGC
This sequence comes from Heligmosomoides polygyrus polygyrus, assembly GCA_947396885.1. Classification (NCBI taxonomy): domain Eukaryota; kingdom Metazoa; phylum Nematoda; class Chromadorea; order Rhabditida; family Heligmosomidae; genus Heligmosomoides; species Heligmosomoides polygyrus. Next base: position 88,024,979 of record OX377205.1, read on the forward strand.
AGGTACAGCCACCGAAGTAGCTTGCTTCATGAGCTTGTATGTCCGTTTCATGGAACCTTCCAGCTGGATTAACTACCGGTGTGCATTTAGCGAGTCAGAGTCAGCGGTAGACCACATCCAAAAAGTTCGTTATGGCCTTCTCGCTTTCAGAGTACTGCTGACTTCAGTAGTTGCCTAACGTCGCGGACCCCTCCCAAGAACTTTGCAGCCCCCAATTGTGGCAGGGCATCAGCTCTGCGGTTGAAGCGTCTCGTCTGATCGGGTCATAATCTGGTCACAATGTCAAAAATTCCTCTTTCATAAGTCTGAGACGGTGCACGTTTTGCAGTAAACTACGGATCGCGCCCGATATCCTAATCGCATATTCGTTGAAAAGAAGACACGTCCATCGACGTATGAGTAGAGCCGTGTGAATAGCTACTTTATTACGCAACCTCACGTTCCATATCGAATGCTCAATCGTTCCGACCGAGAATTCAGGAGTCAACTTTTTGGAAAACCTTAGATGTTCGTGAATTCCAGGAATTCCATAGGCTCTATCCCTGATGCTCAGGTTCCAATCACAATTCGAATGTGCCTATTGATATTTCGCGGAAGCTGACTGCTCATTCACCTAGGTTTCTCTTGAAGTGGTATCGTCTCAGCTTCCAGGACGGTCTCTACGGTCTTGGTGATGTTAGAGCTCATTCCTCTCACGCTTCAGCTAGAGTACGTATAACTTTGCCACTTCCATCTGTATCTCTTCACTATTCCTTGCTGTTGTATGTATCTGTTTCTTCTTCGCTCTTTCGTTTTCACCTATCGCTCGCAAGGTCCTCCACTCCTTGACTCATACTTGTGTGACTTTCCTTGTCGGGTCTTGTTCATATTGTCTATTCCATCGCTGTATTGTGTCTCAAGTACCTTCAGTGCACAATATTTTTGTTGCACAATAAACTGTTATTCTCGGAACTGGCTTAAATTGGTGCTGACAGGTGGGAAGTTGGGAACCTGTATAACAATTTGTCTCGTCATTTCGAAGGTGTAGAGGTAAAGAAGGAATCCAAGAAAATTTGGTAAATGTTCAAGGTCTCGTGTTTATTTGTTCGGTGGGTATGCAGTCTGCATCTCTTCCTTAGAAAATATTTAATTTGCGGAACTATGTGCTCTCATCACAAAGGTAAAATGAATGATTAAATTCATTTGTAATCAATAGATACGACCTATAGAAGAGTCATATAATTTGCAGGAATTGCTGAGCGACAACAGATCTACTGCTAAAGGTGCATTAGACAGGCTAAATTCATCACTTATAAGCGGACACCAGTGCTGTCGAAGAGACGAATTCCGACATCACTGTCGTGTCCTGATATCCTAACGGCAAGTGCGGACCATGCGGTAGGCGGCGGATGAATGCAGCATGCCCCAAACTAGGAGGGAGTTCACTTGAATCCCCAAAGATGAACGATCAAAGGAGGTCGCTAGGAGAAGTAGGCTCGTGTGCTTCGTAGCTAATCATGGTCCATTTATGTAAGAGGTGCCTTGCAGTCCATTTCTATCTGCAATCTCGGCAGCAAGGCACCTTGCTTTCACAGCGGGTGTAAAGCATTTAGAGAACTATAACACATATAAATATATCAACAAAGAAGGACCGTCAGCAACAGGTGATCTGTTGCTGACCTCAAAGAATCTTGACGGGAATCAGTACATAAGCGTAGTTCTAGCCGACCTTCCGGACCTAGCCGACATTCCGGGATGGGGCCGTCTCTATTTCACCTTAGGTGCCAAGTTTACGGCGAGGGTGGACTCTCCACTCTCCATCAGGTCATGCATGAGGTGTGATCAACTAAACACGGTGGCATCATGCCCACCTTTTCTTGTGCGCACACGCCTCACTACGACTTCACTCCAACTGGTCGGTTTCTTTTTATTGCTTCTAATTTGAGTTCTTATTGTGTTATTGGCGCAGTGGAGTGAGGGAAGGTTCCTGCCGAGGAATGGTGAAGTTATCTGGACAGGCGAAAATTTTCTTGCAGCCTGGCATGTTTCATCATTGCAACACCTTGTAACATTTATCTTTCTTCTTACATTAAAAGCCTGTAATATACCAGGTTTGAATTCATTTAATTTCTAAATTTTTCACTTTTCTTTTACATGTTTTTATTATGTATTTCTTTTTCATAGTAACAGTCTGATGGGTGAAACTGATTAAGTTAAATTTTATGTTGGTGTAAAGAAGAAATAATGGAATGTAGAGGTTTTGCAGTGACAAAACGTGTCAGATGAGAACGAGAAATAAAAGCTTGCCTGCCCAGATAACTTCACCCCCAAGGAAGCTCAGTGGTAGGTTCATTTACTTCATTTACTATACCTACCATCCTCAAGCTCTCTGGTACTCTTCCCGTCAATATGTGTTAGGTGTGCAGTGATCTGTTGTGTACAGCCCATTGTTACCAAAAATGCTTCTCGCGCTTCTATTCATTGCTTTTCGCAGGTACGAGAAACGCTGTTCAGCAGGCAGACCATACGACTTAAGAAAGTCGTAAATAAACTCGTTCACATTGCTCAAATTCGGAACGGAAAACTTGTCCGTACTTTTTTAGGACTCCTTTAACGGCGGCAGTAAGGCTCTTAGCAATATATAGTCCTATAATAAAGAGGCGAAAAATTGCAAACGTTAAGTGCTATCACATTCCTTTTATGTGCCAAAATCGCCCTATGAATCGCCCTAAAATTTATGCAGATCCTACTTTCATATGGAACCGCTAACGTACTTGGTAGTCTGGGTTGGCTAGTTATCTCACCACATTGTTTCCACTCGATTAGGTATTCCGGGTGCCGTTCTAGTCTGTGACACTGCCGAACGAAAGCACCACATTCTGAATTGGTACTAGTTTTAACATCGATGCCTCATGACATCATCGTCCGTCTGCCGCGGCCTCGAGCAGCCTCGCTCGCTTCGATGCGAGACTGACAAAAAATCGATGTTTCTAAAATCGATCGAAATTGATACCATTCGATAGCGCTCTTCATGCTGAATAGAGCGGTGCAAAAACTCAAATCTGGGCAAGTAAGAGCTCAAGAAACTCTAACCGTTATCTTCCGCCGCTTGAAACTGGGAGCTGAGGCCGAGGCAGTTCAGGGAGGTGAAGAGTTCAGCGCACGTCATCGTAAAGTACCTTAAACGCTCTCTTAGCCTATGCATTTTAACTCCGTTAGCTCGCCGCGTCGTTCCGAAGTGGAGCGCCCAAATCGGAAAAAAATGCGTCACAAAAGCCTACCAAACCTACAAGCTGCAACCTGAAAGGTTCCAACTTGACAGAGCTCCGAAAACGCACGCGCGTGCAATTTGCGAGCGGTCGCATCTCGATTGAAAGGTTCGAATCTGTATGCATTGTTCACGGCGCACTCCAAAGTCTAGCAGGACAGCCTTAGAGCAATATCTGGGAAGGGCTGCTGGGAATTTTTGATAAAACTCTGCAAGCGCTCACTCTACAGGCTGCCGTGCCCAGTCGATTGATAGGTTCGATTCTATAGGCATTGTTCATCGCGCACCCCAAAGGCAAGGTGAACAGCCTTAGAGTAATTCCTTAGTAGGGCGGCAGGAAATTTCTGATAAAACCCCCAAACGCCCACTCTACACTGTCGCTCGTTCGCTCCTAAAGCCGCTTTGGAACGCTCCAAAGAGGGTTTTACGTTTTGAATTTGTTCCATAAAGGTAAAGACTAGTGGATTCAATTGAGAGTTCATGGAAGCTTGGCTACAGGAATGGACTGGTTGAGTAGTTACAGTCATCTGTATCTACGAATTAATTTGCTGAACTAAGGTACCTTGCAAAATTTTGTTTGACTAGCTATAGAAGGGTGTTAAAGATCGTTACGAACAAGTGTGCAGGACCTGAGCTCATTGCCGAGTCATCCCAGTAATATACGAGAAAATATCGCAAAACCATCTCGGTCATAGCTCCCGACCCCTGTACTCTCGCCTGTTGAGTCGGTGAAGATCCAGCGGGCTCCCGGTCCCCGTCGATCGATGCCGCATCACTAGCGTGCACAAGATGAGCGCTGCCTCAGCTGTGGCAATTTGACTACGGCCGAGCTGAACTTTCCTTCTTGGATAGTGAATTTCGAATGCGTTCAGTATTGGATTCAGTCATCGGTGAGACAGTGGTATCGGCTCCTGCTTCAACGAGTATGTATTTTGACGTGGTAGATCCCCTTGCTGGGGCACAACTTTCTATTTTTGAAGCTCTGACTCCTTATCATCTCCGGCTTAGTATGTAACCTATGCGCTGTCAGCTGTTCGTAATTGATCTACCGGCAATTCTCAACAAGTGTGGGCAAGAATGACTGGAGATGAAAAGGAGACAACGCCGAGACTGGGGAAGGGAAAGAGTTCCAACGGTCGTCTTCACTGTACTACTCTCCAACGAGAATGAGTCATCGCGGTCTCTAGGCTGGCCATTCGCAAGGTGAGAAGTCCAACGGTTTGTCTCCAGTGTGAGCATCGATAAGAGAACTGTTCGGCCTGACATTCTGTTCGTTCTCCTGTCCTAGAAGATGGCCGCTGACAGGGGTTGCGCACCGTCGTGCTCTCTTATATTCCACAAAGATCCTCATTAGACCTTTCTAGCGTGGCTCAAAGAAATATGATTGTGTGTGCACTTTGAAATAAGATAACAATTGTTTCTGTATCCAGCAAATTAAAGTAAAAGTAAGTTAAAGCAAGGTTATAAATTTTCAAAAAGTGTTGGGTTTAATTTAGAAGGTATTCAAATTGGTTTGCAAGGCGATGATTTTAAAATCATTCAGTTTGCTCTGAAAATACCAAACAAAATAAAATGGTTTTCATAATTTCAACACAATATATATGTATATATATGTATATATAATACTCTATAATAACGCGCTAAGCGATGAGTCATACTATCGATCGGCCCCACCGCAGAAAATAGCGGGGGAAAAATGGGGAACATTACGACACGAAAATAGCGAAAAATATCTCGACGACTTCTCCCTGCCTGGGAACTTCGGCCGTGAAGCAATCGAGGTCGCTGAACACGAATCTGAAGTTTGTTATTGAAGTACTGATCGCCAACAATCGCTATTGATCAAATTACGGTGCGGGAAAGTTGCGGAAAATACGTAGACGCCTTATACATGTCTGGAAACTTCAGCCCTGGGGTAGTCGAAGTCGCACAACACGAATCTGAAGTTCGTTTTTGGAGTACGATCACCGTCAATCGAAACTGATTACGTGGCGCATAAAAAAACAGGGGAAAATACCCAGACGCCTTCTACGTGTCAGGCGATTTAGAAGACGTGCGGAATACGTCGCATGACGTGCCTGGGACTCAGAAGACGTGTCAATGACGTCACTCAACGTGTTTGGGGATTATAGTAGAATTCTTCGTCGGCTAAGGGTGGATCATTGAGGGATACCATACCGCTAATGGAGGACCATTTCACTAAGGGAGGATCATTAGTGAGGAACCAATAGATCGCCCTATCTCATACTAAGGCCTTTTGTAGTCCTGGGTAAGGAAAAAAGCTGTACAACTAGCTTGATGTGATTGTCCTTAGCTTACAATACCGCTTGGCAGCACGGTCAAAAGTGGGTGAAAAAACGCAAAAATAGCGTCGCAAAGCGTCACATGCTCATAACTCCTTCAGTTTTAGGTTTTTTGAAAAAAGGTTGGTACTACTCGATCCATCTCTTCGAAATCTACACATACATGTAAACAACCTTACCGGAACACCCATATTTTCGCCGTGGTGGTCCAAAGTTGACTGGAGGGGCTTTTGCGATTAGAGCAGTTTATTTCTCATGACATGCGTGCTTTCGGAGTATCTCAAGCATGGCGTACATTGCCAGTGATCTGCCATGCCAGGAATGCCCCGAGAGTGAGCCGTACACAATGCTACAGAGTCGAATCTTCCAATCGAGGGGGGGGGGGACAGCTTGTAGATTGAGTGTTTGGAGAGTTTTGTCAAAAAAATTGCAGCCGCCCTAGTCAGGAGTTGCTCTACGGCTGTCCAAAGAGCTTTGGAGGGCGCCGTGAACAATGCATACAGATTTAGAGAAAGCGCGGAGATCTTCTGCCGTTGTTGCGTCAAATTGCACGCGGGGGCGTCTTCGGAGCACAATAACTCTGTCATGTTCGAATCGTTTCGGCTGATACTTATGGGTATTGTAGGCAGTAGAACGGTCTATTAGAAAGCTAAAGCAGAATGGCTTACCTTAGGAGGGGACAATGTTACAGCCGTGCGAATATGCAGGTGAGGCTTGCGTGACGCATTTTTCCGATTTCGGTGGACCACTGCGAGAAGACGCGGAGAGCTCCCAAAATGCGTATGCGAACAGAGCGTTTAAGGCACTTTACGGTGACAGGCTCAGCTCTTCTCAGCTGCCTAAACTGCCTTAGCCCAATCTGCCATTTTAGGGCGGCGACCTTAGCGGTTGAAGTTTCCTGCACTCTTACTCGCCCATATTTAGGTTTCAGACACTCCCAGTAACAACGTTTTGTTCATAACGAAAGGCTCTATCGAATGGTGTCACTCTCGACCAATTAAAAAAAAACGATTTCCAATTTCAAAATGCGCGGACGATGACGCAATCGCAAACCGGTATTTTCGAAATTGGCCAAATTTTCCCGTGCAAATTTCGTCCAAAAATCATCTAGGGGTTAATTGGGGCGCTGATTACGAACCGACGTTCGTTTTTGAAAATTCCGCCGACTTCAGCAATTTACTCCACGTTTGAGGGTGGTCGGGGGTTCCTACTTTAGGTGTCTCCCGGAGTTACGGTATCGGTCCCCCGCCGCCGCCCCCGATTACGGTAGCGTGGCGATGTTGATGAGCCCGCCTTCGACGAGCTATAACGGATTAACAGAGTAGACTGTGCACAGCGGAGCAAACTTTCCGTCGTAGGGTGGTGATCGAGGACTTTAGTCGTTTTTTGCCCTGCTTTCTTTTTACATTTCTGGTATTCATAAGCTATGGGGTGTTGACTGACACCTGGGGGAGGGGGATTCGCCTTATAATACACTTTAGCGAAGGCAACAAAGACTGAATTAGCCACATCAGCTTGAGCTCATGAGTCTGAGGTGATCGTAATCAATAAATTTAGGCTTCGCGGTTCATGACTGTAAGTAAGTGCTGTCAGTTTCTCAGTTGAATCAAACTAAGTACTCCCTCAATTTAGACGCTAAAGGAGTTCCGAACGCGGCAAAAAGCTGCTCCTCAAAGTGGGCTAGAGAATGAGATGGCGCTACTGGAGGAGAGCTCAACTAAAGAGAGTCATCATACTCACAGAGAGAATCACCGACCTAGAAATGACCTCTCCAAAGCAGCAATGCGCGCACTGCTCAACTCGCCTCATCTCGTAGAGAAATCACGTGCGAGGCGGGTGCGACACTCGGTCAGGCTACGGTAGTCGAGCGCATCGCTCCGCCTTCTACAGTAGTGGAAGACACCTAACGTAACGTATCCGTGGTCGGGTCAGGATCGCCGATCACCCTCAGTTGTCGGTATGAGCGGTCTCCTGCCGTAATCGTCCAAATGTACTCCGGCATCGTGTTCGGCACCTCGAATAATCCCCGACCCTATACGAATTTTGAGCAAAATCAATGATCCTGACCCGACCACACCCTGTTCGCGTACGCATTTTAGAGCCGTTGGCTACCCGCGTCTTCACGCAGTGGTCCACCGAAATAGGAAAAAAAAATGCGTCACGCAAGCCTCACCTGCATATTTGCACCGCTGTAACATTGCCCCCTTCTAAGCTAAGCCATTCTGCTTAAGTGTTCTAATAAACCGTTCTAGTGCCTACGATACCCACAAGTTGCCGCAGAAAATATTCGAACTTGACAGAGTTATTGTGCTCCGAACACGCCTGCGCTTGCAATTTGGCGCAACAACGGCAGACGCTCTCCGCGCTGTTTCTCGCCCAGATTACAGTTTTTCCCATCCTAAATAACACTATTCAATTCAGCATGAAGCGCTCTATCGAATGGTATCAAGCATGGCTCAACTCGAAGGCATCGATTTTTCGATGACGTCGTCGTCCTTTCGCTGCGGCCCTCGATGCTAAGCAGTCAAAAAATTGATGTTTCCAAAATCGGTCGAAATCGATATCGTTCGATAGTGCTTTTCATGCTGAACGGAACGGTGCCATTGCGAGTGTCGATGACTCAAATGTGGACGAGTAGAAGCGCAAGAAGCTCTAACCGCTAGCTTTCGCTGCTCTAAAACGATAGCCGAGGCTAAGGCAGTTTAGGAAGCTGAAGAGCTGTGAACACGTCTTCGTAAAGTACCTTAAGCGCTCTGTATGAGTACACATTTTAAGGCCGTTAGCTTGCCGCGTCGTCTCGCTGTCGTCCACGGAAATCGGAAAAAAATGCGTCACGCAAGCCTCACCTGCATTTTCGCACCACTATAACATTGCCCCCTCCTAAGCTAAACCATTCTAATTTGGCTTACTAACAGAACGCTCGACTGCCTGCAAAACCTACAAGCTGCAGCCTGAAAAGTTCCAACTTGACAGAGCTCTTGCGCTCCGAACACGTCCGTGCGTGCAATTTGCAAGCGGCCGCCCCCTCGATTTAAAGGTTCGCTTCTGTATGCATTGTTTGATGAATGGGGGAGACAGGGGCAGAGGGGCAGACATAACTGCAACGCCGCGCGAACCTCCTAGGATGTCGCGCACGGTGCGCGAAGAAATTGGACGAGTTGTGGCAGTCCGAGTGTTTCCGACAGGGAAGGCTAGTGACGTCATCGTGCGCGGTAGCCGTGTCTTGTTACTGGAAAGTGTGTGCCGGCGACGTCGACCGCGAAGAAGAAGGAAGAGTTGAGATGAAACAAGCCTGATGCCTCCTGGGGCCGGATTCATCAATGACTTACAGCAATTTAACGGCGAAAATACAGCCTAAATCCCTGATAGCGCGGCTTATCAAGCGATATGGTGAAATGTTTCGTGTTGATAAGCTGCGGTATCAGGAATTTCGGCTGTATTTCCTCCGTTAGATTGCTATAAGTCGTTGATGAATCCGGCCCAGGTAGGGAATTGGAGCGTTGTTAACGAAGTGCGGGCGGAATAAGACTCAAACTTTCGAATGAGTTAAGGGAAACGGTCATGGATCTGGTGAGGAAAATTCGAAACAAGAACTGGGGCGGGATTACTAACTAGATATTTCGGAAGCAAGTGTTTGTAAGTTTCTAATGTAGGGGAGGAATAAGCAAGAGCTTGAACGCTCCACTCACATTCTCTTAAGTGATAATTGATTATCTCTGCAAGAAAAAACTAGAGAATATCTTAACCGTAGGTTTAGAAATTTTATAAAACTCGAACTACAATACGAACAGAGGAAAAGTACGCAAGAAGTTGAGAAAAAAGTGCGATCGAGATACGGAACCGCCATTTCTTGAGGAGGGGATCAGATGGGGTCGTTTATGTGTTATGTTGTATTGCTCATACTCAAATAGGTGTGATTCACAAGCGATTTAGTAGCCTCCCTTCGGGATTGAACCCGGATTTCCATAGAGATATCCATATCTGAAGTTTTTTGCAGTTTTCCTGAGTAAGATGATTTCGCTACTTCTCGAAATCTCGTGATGCACCGGTAGTGTCCCAAATATCCAGAACGAATACGACGAAATATGAGAGTTTAAGGTCAATAATTGGTTCTCACTGCTTAATTATGAAATTTTGACGTGGGAGCAACATGAAACAGCGGGGCAGAAATGTAGAGAACTACTTAATACGCAATTTATTAGCATCGGTGAGGTGGTGACTGTCACCACAATGTGGGAGGGGACCTCGTGGTCTTCAACTTGACCTACCACCTTATTCACAAAGCTGGCCACTTGATGACACATCCTGGGCCAGACTCATCAGCAACTTACAGCAATTTTACGGTGAAAATACTGCCGAAAACCTTAATAGTGTGGCTTATCAACAAGAAACACTGAAACAATTCACCATATCGCTTGTTGATAAGTCAGACTATTAGAAATTTCAGCAGTATTTTCACTAATAGATTGCTGTAAGTCGTTGATGAATCTGGCCCCTGGTTGCTCCGAAAACCCGAATGGGATGGTTTTCCCGGGAGACCTAGACCCAAGTGATGAGAGAGGACCTGAAGAAACTGTAGGCTTCATAAGTTGCCCATACTGTAATCTGTCTTACTGTTTTATGCACTTTGTGCCTGTGTATCATTGGTGTTGGAGGTACTTCATAAGTATTTCATATATCGTCGTATTTTGCACATTTGGGGTGGTGCATCATGAGATTTCGAATAGTGAAAACGCCTTACTGCAGGAAACTCCAAAAAAGCTCAGATATGGAAATAAGGAAGCCCGATACTATGGCGCAAGTGCAGAAACGGGATAGCTCGGAAATCGAACCGTCGACGTCACGATTAGGAGGCAGTACCACTACCACTGGGCCACCCAGTCCACGACGTCAGTTCCTTGCGCTCCATAGTAAGCTCGACGCTGCGGACCCTCAACCATTACAAATTTTGGTACCTCCTACTCCTTTGCCTTAAGGATACGGCAAAACGGGGGTGCCGTGGTTACTATAATCTTATACTTTGTTAATGTTGTGTTTTTTGCCATGCTTAGTAAGGCATTATGCCTGCTCTGTTTTTGTGTTATACGTAGGCGGTTATTCAAAGCCTAAATACAGAGGAGCCTATGCACCCCTACTCATGGATGTTTCCCTATCCTTCATTTATGATTTCTTATATATAATATATATAGCTTTATTCTTGACATTGATACAGTGTATTACTGCAAGTTCGGTTTGAATATCTCAATTACTATGGAAGCAGCCTCGAATAGAAGGGCAATGAAGGCCTACGTATGACCGGAATTAAGACCGGACTCCTAGGTGCTTCCTTCTATCTAGCTGCTCGAAAGTGATTCCCTTACTCCATCGAAATCACGCCATAGCTATACTGTTCAGCAAACCGGTCACTGCATCCAAGATTACAATAAAATTATTTGCTTAAGATCCTTTCAGTTAATTCATATAATACTTTTTAGTCTCATTACACGTTTTGTTTGTGGTTGCAGTCTCCTTGCACCTAGACTTTTGAATTGCTGCAAAACTCTAGGTCTTACCAAAGTTGCAGTGCAAACTGATAACACGCTTCACGTTGCTCTACCAGTGCATTTTTATGGCGCACGCTGTGCATAAATAAATAAATAAATAAATAAATAAATAAAACCTTCTCTGTTACTGTTTGGAGGACAGAGATTCTTGCTGTAGTATTCGTTCTTGCCGTTTTAGCGTACCTTTGTGACGTTCCCTTATAAGATAACTACTTGGTTCAGAGATTAAAAGATGGGTAAACTGCTAATCTAAGCGATCGAATAGCAGACAATCTCCCACGTTTCCAAAACGTGCAGCCAGCTTCTTCTTTAAAAATTCTTCGCATTTGAAGTGGGCTGCTGGCAATAACAAGTTAACTATAAGTTAACACAGAACAGTGTAACTGGAAAGCTCAAGGATAATGCTACCAGTTATCAAGTAATGCTGTCAGAACTGTAACATATTTAGGAACAGGTGACCCCAGCAGAGAACACGCTTGATTCAACTTGTGTTGGACAGCGAACTTCTGATGAGCATGCGGATGAGCATGGTTACAACAGACACTTCAAAAAGAGCTCAAACAGTGCCAGTAGCGCAAGCCGCTCACCTGCTCATGGTCGGAACTTCTCTTCTCGTGGCTCACGCGTGAGACAGGTATGTTCCGACTTATGGTTCGCACAAAAATCCTCGTTTTTTGCGATGAGGAGAGATGAGATGCTCAATTACAGTACCAGTCAAGGGGTGGATTTTTCAATTCTGGGCGCTTTGCTCAAACCTCTCCTCCTTATATGGGCAGGATGTATGGCATGGCCACGCCGTAAGTTTTCAAGAATATCGTTTTTATGTTTTATTTACATGTCGTATTGCAAGATTCGTCAAAACTTCACATTTAGTATGGGCGTGCAGATGTCTGTTGTCCCGCCGTTTCCTGGAGAGTATTTTGAGCCACAGGGTAGCACATTTTGTCGTAAGTCGTTAAGGGCTTCCGGTGCTTTCTTCATCTTAGGCGCTTTCAGCTCGTTATCGCTTCCCACCTCCATCGCCACTTCGCAACTACAACGGGCGCAATGCTGCAGAGAGCGGTGGTGGTGTGAGACGTCGTGCTAAAAGCCCACCGTCGATGCCATCGAGTTGCGAGAATTCCAGCCCGCAGCAAAATCGCGAGGCTGGTGGCGATCGTGGGCGAGAGAGAAGGGTAAGGGAATGCCGCGAAAATCGCGACGAACAGAAGAGCTCTCCGAAGGAGTCGTCTGAAGAATCACGTAAGTATTCAGTGTTGCAGAGTTGTACCAATGTTTGGAGTTATTGGTGTGAACGCGGCGCCATGTCCTAAGGTAGTGGATATTCACCGAGGAATCGGGCTGAGAGCAACGATACTCATTCGCAGCTATGCGTGCAGTCGCGGTGCGTCGCAGCAGGCAGGGTCATCGTCAGGCGGAGTGGCGTTCTATCCCCCGCCCTTTAAACAGAGGCGTGGCAAATGTTTGCGTCTCCACTATGTCGTAAGGCAGCCATTTGACTCTCGAGCAAGCCCAGGGGTTGGGGATGGGCGGGCCAGGGGGACGAGGGGTCAGCCAATGCAGAAACGCGTACGAGTTGCACGATGCAACTGGCGTGCTACAGCACAAATGCGTGTCCTATCCAATATAAGCAGAACCGTTTCGGCTACGCAGAAAACGAAAACCTTTGAAAGGGATCTAATGGTAAACATGGTGAGGGAAAATGCATCCTGTTTCTGAACTTCACCCACACTCCATACAAAGTTGGACGGTTCTCATACTGGAGTGCTCAGAAATGGTGTTAGACTTAAACCAGATCCTCTTAAGGAGAGAAAACTGGTGAAATTAAGTTATGGGTTTGGAGTGAACGTAGTCAAGAGGCGATTTTATCGTGTTAAATGATGGCGAAAACTATCAGGAGAGGATGGATTCTCTTCTCAGGAGAGTAAATGGTATTTTGCTCACATATTGTTCTACATGGGCGCGACTGTCTCTCTGATATTAGAGGTCTTCTGTGTTTTAATATCACCAGATTTATTTCATTTCCGTACTATACGAGGGATGTACCATAGGCTTCTCGTAAAGTTCCAAAACTCTGCATGCATACTAGTTCGTGTTTGGACGAGCAATAAAGCCGGCTGGTCATCAGCAAACGGTTAAACCATGTAGTTTTTTGAGGACCAAACTGGAGGAGTGACAATCATGATTATGAATTCATAGGCACTTTGAAACTCCCATAAGATAGTTCTCAAATGCAATTTCTATAGGATCAAAAAATTTTTACGCATTCAGTCTCTGAATATGCAACACTCTGTGCTGGTAATTATAAAAACGCTCGATACTCTTCAAACAAATAGTCCAATTGAATAACAACTGAACATTTTCTCAATTTTTAACATGTAACTCTGAACGAAAAACAAACTCTTGTCCCACTAAGACCTCACATCAGTTGATCATTACTCATTCTTCGCTTTTGGATCCTTCTCCCCACTAATCTCTCACCAGTTCCCTCGCCCCCGATTTGGAGTAGTTTAATACCTTTCGTTTGGTGAAAACTAGCAAACTCTCACTCCACAAGACGAATTTTAACATTGTACTCTTCTCCAACGTTTGCACAAGCCAATGCACCCGCCGACTGGTGATGCTGCTCGCCCAGCTTTGTACGTTCGGGCAAAACTCCTCCTCTCCACAAGTGAGGAAGCGAGGGCTTCGCCCAGGATGGCGCATGCGCACGCGACCGCGCGAACCAAAATGGGTATCGCTGCTGCCTCCCGAGGAATCGACCGACACTTTCTGATAAATATTCATCAGCATAGGAATCATTACAAATGAAACATAAATATAGTAAACATTCAACTAGGGTTTTCACAGACGAGAAGGAAAAGTACTCTAGATTATGGCGCCCTCGACCTGATCGCGCAAGTCACCCCACCACGACTGCTGTTACCATCGTCCCATTAGGCCATCCCGAGTTCGCTAGCAGTGAACGTCCAGGTCGCGGTTCCAAAATGAAACCTAGGCAAGAAAGTATTCAGTGCCTTAACAGGTTGAACACCGGGTACCACAAAATCCCCACTGGGGCAATGGTTTCTGTTTTACAATGACTTTTCCATTTCAGTGCAAATGTCTCCACCAGCAAAGACCGATTCATCGCGTCGTGACCATCAAAAGTTTTCTGCTGCTACACCCACGAACGACCCTCGTTCGTCGGCTCCTCTTCGAAGTCTTCGCACTGAGGTACGATGATGCATTGGTTTTTGGAGAGACATGCCAGTTTGTTCTTTTCAGTCCGGTCGTGTCACATATCCACTGATCTACGTGTCACCGGCTGGCTCGATCTCCGTCATACTCGCACATGCCATCATCATCGAAATGTCGATCGACCGCTGTGTTCGCGTTGTGTGTCACGACAAGTTTGCTGTAGGTGGTTACGTCCTAAAGCAGTTATGTAACACATCTATAACGAATTTTCAGAAAAGACACGCACAAATATTGGAAACGCAAAGAGTCGGCGCAATCGTAAAGAAACCAAATAATGCTAACAATAAGATGAAGCTGAGCTAGACTACAGAAAGATAACGTGCCACGATTGCATAGTCTGGAACGAGCGCATTGCATGTCTTGTCCAGTTCTGGTCCGTGGGCGGGCTAGTACTGCGCGCAGAAGCATAGTTAGGAAGTATAGGGAAAACGAATAATGTAGAAAAGCAGTGCGCAATTTTTGTTTGTAGAACATTCCGAAACCTTAGCAATCGTCCATCCTAAAACGCTTAACCACCCACTCTCTTGAAGTTTCCGTTAAGCAGTCCCTTAAACCGTTAAGCAGCAAGTGAACACCAGAGTAAATTTGGGGTAGTGTGTGAAAGGTGAAGGGTCGCACCATTCCCTCAATCTAGGATTGCAGCGAAGAGTAGGAAAATACATAGCAGGACTGAATTGAATTCACCGCTTTCGCGCATGTTCAACTCAAATAATTTCCCTATCCTACTTAGGTATTCGACATTATCTTTGGAATGCACTAGAACAAACACAAGATTTCGTTAATGTGGAGCTGTAGTGATAAAAATAACAAGGAAAGTCTCATCCACGCACCCTATCAGCACTTTTCAGAGAGAGAGAGTCCAGTGGGGTACTCTCCAAAATCCCTATTCGTCCGTGCAGGCCCCGAACTGGTTTTATTATATTTGAAACAGAAGCAACTGATCTATGGGCTTTTGGCCTAAACACTTATCCGTGCCTCTATCCGCTAACTAAGCCGTCACCAAATCGCCAAGGCCATCCACGAGGTCGTCCACCATAGCCGTCACTAAAGCCATCCGCCAAAGAAGCGTATTCACCTTTCAGGCGCTTGACGTGCAGCAACCAGAGTCCGAAGAGGATGGAGAAGGAAGGATTCAAAATTTTAGACCTTCGAAATCTGAGCTCGTCGCTCTCGACATTCTTTTACCAACCAGGACCATTTATAGGTTATCTCTCGTCTCCCCTTTAAAGTGGGGCTGGAGCACCTCCACACATGCGCGGTGAAGACTACTGTCTAGTTTGCAGTGACGGACACTTCATCCGCGTTATGTCGTGTCCTTCACTTTATCTTCTGTTTAGTAGAAGGAAACTAGTTAGTAAGAGTAGCAATATTTATTTATTTATTTATTTATTTATTTATTATTAATACATCCATAAGGATGTGCCAACAACGATCGAGAACAGGCTGCGAAAAAATTGCCTGGAAAGAATAGGAAAAAACTCAGAACTCAACCTACAAACAGCGAATGCGCTGATAAAAAGCTATCGAGAACATTGAGGAAAGGCTCACCATCCATGAACCTGCGCATCTATGAAGGAGAAAATAACCAAATGATCACTGCAGAAAATCAGACGAGCCTGCCCATGGTATAGTATGGTGTCCTTGTGCACCTCAAAAAAAGTAAAAACAACTGCGTAATCAGTGCTATATGTGTATGAGAGGCAGCACTTTTGCCTGTTGCCTGTAACAAGCTGTCAAAAACTGGCAGTACCATTATGATAATGATCCTGTGGCACATGAAGATCTGGCAGTGAATAAAGCATTTCAAAGTTATGTTGCGCCAGACCCCCATAGTATTAGAACCACGGCAAGGTGCCGGATGGGAAAACGTAGTGAAACATGAAAACCAATAGGTGGTTAACAAACCCAACCCTGAAACCTTAACATCGCGCTCATTCATCGACAGTATCACCATCTCCTCAGAGCCCCTACAAACAAAAACACGAAGAGAGAGCACCAAGAACAGCATATGGAGAAGGAGACCCAACTCCTTCAGGGCAGAAAAAACAATCATTGTCAAGTTGAGAATACACATATTGCAGTTCATCTTGAATCAAAAAAGGCAGAAAGTAGACGCGAACATAATCATGACTATCAAGCTGTAATGATAAATAGATCAGGAGTACTAAGCCTTTGAAAGTTCAGCCTTAAGAATAATCAGTCAATAATACGTCACACTAGTCGTGACACACCCCTAATATGAATTTCTTCCAGCACCTTTGTCCCTTTGGACGCTATTAAGTGAGCTGACTTTTATCATAGTGGAAGCCATTTTAGAAGCTGCATCGGATTTCGGCCAAACATGGTAGGAACTCCATGATTGGTATTCAGCATCCACTGGAAATGAGAATTTTTACAATTAAAATTGTAATGAGGATTACTTATATCAATTAGAAAGAAGAATATCAATTAGAAAGAAATTAACCTGAACAAGCAAACTCAAAGATTATAATTCCTTCTTGGTTTTCGTCAGCAGGTAGAGAAGGCTTTATAAGAACTGAAAGAAAGTAAACTAACTCATATACAATTTTGTGTCAACCACACGTCGAACGAAACGCTTCCGAAAAACGTTGCATGAAAGGCGTAAGCATTAGAAATGTGCTAAAACGAGAATAGTGGGAACTTAGAACAGTAGGGAGCATAAGGTAGGGAAGCGTAGAAAGAGGAACACAACCACAGAGAAAGGCTGTATGTGCGTGAACGAATAAACCATTCGATAATGGTAGAGAAGAATTAAAAGAAAGACTAGAATGTTCTAAATATGCGGGAAGAAATCAATCCATCTAATAAGATATGGGAACTGACAGGAGAACTCGCAACATATACGCCGCGAAATTTCCACTGCCCATAATCGATCGAACTTGGAGCCATGGGGAGTGACAATGAATAGGCGAGCGATGAGGCGCGGTAACACAACCGCGACGCATACTCCACACCACCACCCGGCCACATAGCTGAGGTCAGCTTCGCTGCGGCTAACCACCTTTAGGAAATGTGTGCAAGACAACTAGCTCCAAGCAGAGCTGCCCCGGCTCGCAAGAGCGGAAGTTTAGAATGGGTGAAGAAAACCAATCAGGAAGGAACAATTAGGTCACGCGGCTCAAGAAGAAACCCCAACTTTCAATGGCACTATTAGCTAAGAACCCAACTGTGACAGTCATCACTTTACACTTTTTAGGCCTTTATCAACGGCAGAGGAACGGCCTCGTGCATCCTACACAAGAAGGCTAGAATGTTGCACACACGCGACATGGTGTACACGAAATTCTGTTAGTTTTGAAGGAACGTGAAAGATACATGCCGCGACAACAATGATGTATGAATGCATTTAGCTGCATCGAACGATCGTCTTGCTGTCATTGGCAACGAGGGAATTTTGTTTTCGATGAGTCATCTAAACGAGGCGTTCCTTGTTTCTAGCCATATTAAAGGTTCGTTTCATTAAACAGGTAGTATTGTGATTGCATGTAAGTGACACGTACAATTTCAATTTCAATGCTATTAAGGAATATAATTAGTTAGAATGCGGTTTTAATTGTCGTGCCATCAGAAATTTGCGCTTAAAAAGCTGGCTAAGAGGCAGTGACCGCCTGTTTGCCTCACTTTCAAAAGTCCCCAGATAACAGGCAGTGGCCGCTTGTTTACCTCACTTCAAAAGCCCATTTCTGGTTTCCCATTTTTCTCGTTATGTACACTAAAGCGCTGTTTTGACTGATTACTCGAAAAGGAAAAAAAACTATTAGGTTGTTGCAGAAGTTCTCGCAATTTTCAAGACCCCACGTTTTTCTAGTTTTGCAAAAAAGCGAAACATGTCAAAAAACGAAGTAGCCGCTATCGTGTCCTTTCACTCTTCTCCACTTTTGAAGGACTTCCGATCCCGTCAGACTAGAACTTTTCTGGCTTTGATTCGAAAAAGCCAACCAGCCAGCCAGCGTTCCATGTCGTCCTCGTCATCGAACATTTTCCCTTGCATGGTGTTGGAGAGAGACAGGAAAAGGTGGTAGTCCATTGGTGCAATAACTGGGCTGTACGGTGGGTGAGGCAGCACTTCCCGTCCAGAGTCGAAAAGCTTATGGCGAGTCATTCTTACAATGTGTGGTCGAGCATTGTGCAAGAATCGGATTGTGCCATGATTCGGACGCTTTTCTGTCATCTTGGCGGTCAGTCTATCCAGCTGCTGACAGTACAAGTCCGCTGTTGGACTTTTGTTACGGACCAGCTGCTCGTAGTAGAGGGCACCTCTGTAATCCCACCAAACAGAAAACACGATCTTCGACGGGAGAGAACCCTCCTTTAGCTGGGGCTCAGGCTGCTCATTCTTGTCAACCCAGTGTCTGCTCCTCTTGATGTTGACGTACATGCACCACTTCTCATCTGCTGTGATGATGGACTTCGGTCAACTATATGTGCGCCTGCACGGGAGCAATTGAGTGGCCACCTCAGCTCGTCGCTGGCGGTCGCGCGTTCGGTGAGGTCATGGGGAACCCACTGTGCCAACTTATGCCTTACCCAGTTGATGTAGGTGCCTGGTGATGGTGACATAGTGCACATCTACGTCTTACGCAAGTTCACGAGTAGTTAGCCGTGGGTCCGATTCCACCAGCTGTCACAATCGGTCGTTGTCGACGTCGGATTCACAACCTGACCTGAATGAACCTTGAAGGTCAAACTCACCTTTGCACCTGAACGAACCTTGAAGGTCAAACCCACCTTTGCGAAAGCGTGCGAACCATTCTCGTGCAGTGCGATCGGACACTGTGCCCTCTCCAAATGCACCATTGATGTGACGATAGGAAGCGCTGCTGACTCTCCAAATTTGAAGTCATACAATAAGAGACCTCGGGTGTACTTCTTTGAAAGCTCCATTTCTCTAGAAGGAGTTACGCGAGAGTGAGTAGCTAGCAACAATAGTCAACTTATACATACCTGGTCTCTTTATGTGAACAAAGGATAGATAGCTATAAGGTAGGGTTAGTGAAAAAAAAAACATTCAAAAGTGGCTGGAACTTTCGCAACGCCTAATACATAGAATCACTATGCACTGACAAATTTGTACATTTTTGCATAAATCTTGAGGTACCACTTATTTTGCTATCACTATGTAACAAATTTACTAATCATGTGAACTTTTCAGGACCATCAGCAGTGTCGCTTGAAACGCTCGACTTTTCTTCCGGGCATCTCGAAAACGATTTTTCTATCAGACTATTCTACCACGAGGCGCAAACTGGCACCCAGGCAAGTGCAGCGATAAAGCGTAGGCACGAATGACTTTGTGATTGTTTACGGAACCCAATGGGGATTTTAAGGCAGGAGGCAAAAGCAACTTCGAGAAGCAGAAGCCTCTCGAAGTTGCTTGAAAGGCGCAGCATTGTTAGGTTTATATATATTCTACTTACTGAACTGTAGATGGTCTGCAGTTTCATCCTGAAGTTCATTCTCCGACATTCTCGCTATAAAGTAACATTGTTAGAGATCTCGATTCGCATTTCGCGATAGAAGTTTTGTCTTGGCATTTATTTTTGATATCAAAAATACTATGTTTAGTACTCTTACAATAATGGCAGTGTGAATTGCTGTAACTCCAAAGGTGTACTATAATAATTCATTTTTAAACAGCGCTTCCAATGGCCACTTGCATGTGGCAAAACAGCTTTATGTTCATTGCCGCTCTTACGTTTTTGGAAATTTAGTACACCATCATGTCGAAAGAAATCGTTCATGAAGCCTCATATGATCGTAAACCGGATGGAACTCTCGTAATGCATATTAATGGTAGGTAACATTGTTACTTTCAAATTGAAGACAACTTTTCCACATTTTACCCAGGGTAATTATTGTAAAACGAGAAGTCCTATCAGGAGTAGTCTTCTGGGGCTAATTCGTGAATCGCTTACCGCCCTCCAACGATGAAAATACCGCCAAACCTGATGCTGATTAATTTCACATAAGGGGTTTGGCGGTATTTTCATTGTCAAAGGGCGGTAAGCTGTTCACGGATCTGGCCACTGATAGAACTTCCTCGTTTTAGTGTACGAATGATAGATTTTATTTACCGGCTTCAAGCTTGGCAGATCTTGGTAAAGTGGGCATGCACGGATCAAGCAAACCTAAAAGTATCCGTAGTAAGGTTGAAAACTAACAGGAAAAATAGTGTGCTCACGATACAAAGGGTTCCTTCTAGTTCAGCTAGAAGTCGTTCTGGTATACACAAGTCCATAAAGAGGATGGAACAATTCATTCCTTTTTATGGGTAACATGCATGTTGCACGGAACTGTCAGACGAAAAGTGTCAGATAGCTGCTACGATTTTAACTGCTACTTAGTGTTTAGTTGTGTTTTCGATCTGGAACGGCATGAACGCAACAAAAGTTGGTGTCTTACAAGGAAAGGTTCCCAACCCATAGTGAGCTTCTGCGACGCTATTTTGACAGAATGCAGCACCGTGTGAGGCACAGTCCAGAATTACAGTTAGTTTTTGCTGAACACTTGAAGACTGGGAAAAGAGGTGTAAAACGTGTGCGCAACAGTCATCAACCCCTATAGCCGTATGGACACTTCTCAACGGGCAGTGGGCAGTGGAACTGCGTCGCAGCAGCACACAGCGGCGGCACGCACTGAGGGATGCCCGAGCTCATTCCTCATTCCTGCGACTGCTGCTGCCGCCGCTGCCGGCAGGATATGGTACGGATACGCATCGTTGAAAAATTGGCACATTTGAAGGCATAAGTTGACAGCCTTGGTTTGTTGTAAGCATTGATGGTCTAAAATTGACTACTGTGATCATTAGAAAGCGTAATGACAACAAACTAATACGTGCAAAAATATTGGCAGTACACGGACTCGAACTCAAAAGCGCGTCGGTGAGCTTCTTTGAGACGGCACTCCCACGGATTGCGCCACCGAGGCACATCTCGTGGGGTGTTATAGGGGTTGATGATTATTGCACTCACCTTTTTACACACTTTTTCCGAACTTAAGAAAAGCATTCAACAAAGACCAACTTTAGTTCTGGACTTCGCTCTCATTGCCCTGCATCCTGTCAAAATAGCACCGCAAAAGCTCGCCATGAGTTGGGAACCTTTTCTTGTTAAGAGTGGCATAACAATTGCTTGGGCCTTAAATTATTTTCCAAGCTGATCGTATTATATACATGGTGTTCCAAAATAGCGTGATGAAAGTTTTTTTAAAATGATAACTATAGGATAACTGACAAGTTTACAAGACAACGTATAAATAACAACAACATAGATACTAGGCAACGCTATGTTCGACCAGATTCAAGGTGGCCCTTTTGGCGCGAATACAGAAGTGAAAACGCTTATTGAAGTTTTTGGCGATGGGCCGCATTTCATCTGGAAGTAGTGGTTCCCACTCCCAACGCACAGATGTCTTCTGGGCCTCCAGGTTGTGGTGGCGCTTGGCACGGACCCTGGCCTTCAAAATGGGCCACGCGCTGTAGTTCGTCGTACTCAGATCTGCGAAGTGAGGTGGCTACTCCGCAGACATGAAGAAGTCCCGAAAATTGGCCTTGCAGAAAGCTTGCGCGTTTTTTGCCCTGTGCGCAGGGATTGAGTCTTCTTGAAACATCCACAGCGCATTGTTGAGCTGTTGCGGGTACCAGAAAAGTACCACAGCCTCAAAGATGTCCCACCGGTACACATCTTGATTTATTTTTTAATCCTTCGTCCACAGAAACCAGGCGATCTCTCCGTTGGTGAAGATTTCGTAACAAAACCATAAGCGCCTGCGGATTTTGACAATGTTCAGCGATGACAAAGGTGGCTGGAGCCTCTCCAGATCAGGTCCTAATCGTGTTGGAGGTTGTGAGCCTACTCCACTGCGAACAGCTCAACATTGTTCGCTCTCAGCCGTGACCTACGGCCCGCAGCTTGAGCTGACGGCACTAATGGAGCCGTTCGTGCATATTCTTGTCCATCAGGAGATGGACTTTAGCAACTTGTATGGCTCGAGTCCGCGTTTCTTTCTGGCTACTCGATGCACTGATGTGCGACGGCCACAGATATCATGAGTGATTTTTCCCAAGAGACCCTCAGATTTGGGATTTTCGCTTTTCGGTGATTTTCCGGATCTGCGGCGTATTGACAATGCCATTTCTTCCCTTTCCTGGATGATCACATTCATCGTCAAGCTCCTTACACCGACGAGTTTCTGTGGAGACAGTCGGCCGAGCAGGGGAGGAGGATGTCGCATTGGCGCTTTCCGTGACGATGAAGCTCCAAAATCGCAGTGCGGTGATTTGACGTCTTGAAAAAACCGCATTTGAGACAAAAAAGGACTTTAAAATAAACAGAAAGGTACGCACAACAAAATAGCGCTACCTCCATCATGCTGCAGATCGATGCGTTCGCTTGGGAAAACGTCAAGACTTCATCACGTTATTTTGGAACACCCTGTATTAAGGGAGTTAATTAGTAATCCGTCCGCTTGAAATTGTATCCGTCTTTACGATTGTCCGCGTCTAACGACCTTTTAGCGGACCTTATATTTCGGTAGTGATTGGTAGTAAATGTTTGAGTAAACGTTCATAAGAATCTGCAGCGCGGGGTACGGGCTGCACATAACGAGACGTACAAGAAGTCCGTAAAAACAAAAAAATCTTTTGTTATAAGGTTAACCGAAGAATAGGTAACATATCTGAGTCTACGCCTTTCACAAGAAAAGGTTAAACGTGCAGTTTAGTCGCTCATTGTTTCCAAATATTGCGCGTCCCATGGCGTCCCTCAAAGGCAACATTTTTACACAGTTTTTTTAACAACATGAAAACTGCTTGATTCCGCAGGTATGGCTGTTCGCCAGACTCGTTCTGGTGATATCGTTGTTGATGCTCGTCCGCGAGTGATACAGTGCAGTCCTTCCGCTGCTTCGGTACATGTGCGCAGCTCCTACATTGACATGGGAGTTCAGGTTGTTGGAGCAGTTTGTATTGATTGTTCTATAACATTGTTAAAATCTCTTTCACATTCTTTGTGAGATTTATTTCTAACAGCAGCAACGGGAAATCCTTCATTCCTAGCATACAAATACCAACCCCTCGTCGCTCAGGGAATGCGGATCTGGGTGCTTCACTCTTCGAGCGCCGAACTAAGATAAGACAGGGACTCCAGGGTGTGTGCCATCCAAGCTGCTCGTGGAAAACTGCTTCCGTCGATCAGTGGAAGTCTGCGGCTTGGTTCTGCGCTCATCATGCGGCGAAACGCATACGGCTGAAAAAATGCGCAAAAAATGCCTCACAACTGCACATCAAGCCTCCTCAAATTCTAAATGGTCAGCTGAAATGTAAGTATGCCACAACGCTTGAGAACCGAACTCCCTAGCTCCCTCGCATGGAGCGACGCGACTATCCACTGCACCACGACCCGCTTGTTGGGAGGGCTATCGCGGCGCACAAGAGATTGATCGAATGTCAACGTGTAAAATAGTTGCTCAGGTCTTCCAGAGATTTCGCTGCCACGCGGTAATAACACAGATCGATCAGTACGCACGAATCCAATAGAATCACTTTATTGCTTCAAACTTGGGTAATTAAACCAAGAATAATGCACGGTTCACAATCTCGACATGTACAAACTATAAGAGACAATTCTCAAGGAACATGAGACTATTGGAGGCCCGTGAAAACTTGAAGGCGCATAGGAGTTGGGCTGCGGTGCATTGTAATCATTTACGAACATTTAGTCTAAATCTAATCAGCTCAAATCTCTTACGGTCTAAGAGAAGCCCAAGCCCCTCAAAAAGGAAGGAGGCTACTGTGGGCGGCAAACGTGCAGAAAGCGGAAGAAGGCGAGCCAAGGCGAAATGTAGAGGTAAGCCAGAAAGGCGCTGACCAAGCGCTAAGACGGCGGCATGAGTAATGGGGCTGCGATGCGGCGGAAGGCGATGAGAAGGAGGCAAGGCGGCGTCAAGACGGAAAGGCGACGGCGGCAAGAGCGGACAAGGCAGCGGCAAGGTGGCAAGGTGTGGCCAGGCGGATAAGCGGCGGCCAGATGGATGAGCGACGGACAAGCGGCGGCAAGGAGTGGCGGCCGGACGGATGAGCGGCGCCCAGACGGGGATGAACTTAAGTATTTCCCCAAGCATTCTTGGGTATTTATGCCGGGCCCTTGTCAGCTGAGGCTAATGTTTTGTTATTTTGCGATATCGGTTCGCATATCTCGGCGCATATCTGAATGTTTTCATTATGAAGATCACGCTGGATCCGCGATAACGTGGACGCCGACGTCGTTTTAAATGTTTTTTTTTTGCGTAACATATGGAGAATAGCAAGCCGTGTTTAGGCAAAAAAAAAACAAAAAATGAGCTCATTGCAGGGAAGGACGAATAGCAAGCCTTGTCTCTCTACTCCTTCAATTTAGGAAAACGAGAAAGCGTATGTGAAGCGTGGCCTGAAGCGAGTGCATGTGTCGCGGTCGGGAATGGTTGTTTCGGATGGCAACTGTATCACATCAATGGACCACTTTGGACGCATCGTCAGCAGTACTTAAACGAAATCGTTTCACGAACCACCTCGAAACGTTTGCCGATGTAACGTCGTCGCTTATCTGCTGGTTTTTACGTTTCCGGAGACACATGTTTTTTGTTGTTGATGTTGCTGTTTTTAAAGACGATTTATTGATGTTTTTATCCTCCCCTCCCCGTCGATTGAATCACAGTCTCTATTTTTTCATATCGACTTGCTTCGATTATTCGTTTGTTTTTGCTTGCTCAATGTGAGACCTTCCGCTCTCACGAAGGCATTTGATCTAGTGAAGCCGGCTACAGCTACTCATAGTGATGTCCGCCCGATGTCAATCCCCGCAGAGTTGACAACATCGTACTTGTCTTATAGCACTAATACTGTGCCACAACACACATCACATCTGCGCCCACATTGATGTTCGGATTCGAGCCCACCGCTACGTTTTCTTATCATTTGCCTTTGAAAAAGCTTTTTTGTATTTGTATCTCTATCGCGTTTTATTTTTTAGTAAAGCTCTAAAAATAGACTGAATATCTAGAGAAGAAATGAGAACCGAGAATATATAGCGATGATACGGTGTGGTTAGATAGAGGACTGAACGCGCGTATCGCGGTGAGCTGTTGAAACCTAGGAGGTCCTCTGGGGTCGGATTCGTGAACGACATACAGCAATTTAACAGAGAAATTACAGCCGTAATTCCTGATAGCGCGGCTTGTATCGCTCACTGTATCGCTTAATGGGCCGCACTATCAGGGATTTCAGCTGTATTTTCTGTGTTGAATTGCTGTATGTCGTTGATAAATCCGATCCCTGGTCGGTGGTTATCAGGATCTTCTCGATCTCTGCTTGCCTTCCTCTTTGTAGAGTACCACGCGGATTTTGACCTTGTGAACTTTGCGCGATTACGGGGTGTGTTGATCCTAAAACTTGGGTAATTTACTCCAACACACTTTACTGGGTAATTAAACCCTTATCTCACTGATTCTACTTTAAGCGAACGACTAATAAGATGCAGTAGGCGAGTAAAGTGTGTTGGACGGCCGAAAGATAATGGTAAGGCGTACTTGACAAGAAAGGCATATTTGTGACACAAGGCCTAATTTGACAGGTAAGCCCTTTTGGACAGGCAAAGGAATAGGACAGGCTAGAATTAAAACATGCAGGAAATCGAGGAGGCAAGAAATTGCGAGGCCACTCGCGAAGTGGCCGTACAAGCAAATGGTTTACTTTGTTTACGCTACAGTGGGGGGAGGAGGAGATGTGTTAAGTGATCAACATAGAAAAAGAGTACAAGCGGCGCCAAGACTATCAATATGACCTATTGATTGAACAGTTGATATTTGCACTTAATGAATGATTAGTTTGGAGCCAGATAACTACAACTAATAATAGAGGCTCAGGGTTCGCTGTAGCGCGTCATCTACAACAGCTCTTTTTACGTCAGTTCCCGCCGAAACTGTTACGGCCTGCGGTGATGCTCAAGCTCTGGCAGCTCGGGAGGTATGACGTTCCCATACAGCGAATCCACGACAGTTTTCGCTCCATCTGTACATAGATCAGTTGGTCTCTCCATACACTCTGTCTCATCTCGTGTACTCGCCATCACATCCACTGAACCACCGCACTATCAGGGCGTGTAAGTCCTTCGCCGTATCGTCGTATACAGAAACATCACAGGCGCGAAAATTTCTTTAATGTTCGATTTCATAATCCCCAAACACAGAAAATGTTACAAGAGGAATTGAGAAAACTAGTAGATGTACGAAGCACAGTGCTCCTTATCAGTTAAGAACACGGCCAAGATTACAGGATGGCACAGTAAGTGTGGCATAAACACCCCTGCTTGTTATATTTACAAGCGTTTGTGTAAATATATCGAGTGCAGTGTCAAACTTAGCCGCTTCGAGGAATGATTGCATTCTGGACAGCATCGCCTTTAGTCCTGGCGGAGGCCTAAATTCGTGTGTCCGAATCGCTGCGCATTGCACAGCGATTCGATCGCTGCAGTTGTGTCGGCCTGCAGAAGGCGGGCGTGGTGGGATCGGCGATTGACCAGGTGAGGGATCCAGGCGCGATTCCCGCTCCGCTCAAATCGCTTTCACGACAATGGCTGGAGCGATTTGGAGGTATGCCAGATGCCTAAAGGAAGACCTTAAATTACATCCAGCCGAACAAATGCACGAGATAATCAACCCAATGTGACGGCGTGGGTATTGTGGTACTGCGGTGCTTCATTGCTGAGTAAACGTACGACCCCATTGAGCAACACATGAAGACCTCTGCTGAAACATTGATTGAGTAAGGACATTCAGAGCTCCATCTAGGCAGGACGCGATGTAATGGTAAGCTCGCATATCGATTGAGGGATGCGATGAATCGATATGAGAATTTAACGTCGTCGCATCACGCCGCGATGGAGCTCTAAGCGTCTCCTGAAGGTTTGTTCTACTAAGCTCTTTAATGGATACACGTTGATGGATACACATATTTTAGCAACTACTAAAAATATTATAACTAAAAACCAAATGATGGCTCTTTCGAAAGATGGTATATGCTCCGCTGTGTTGACGGTTGTGACTTTAGTATACGGTAGCACATTTATTAATAACAGTCCAGAGTTTAGAATGTGATATGAAAAATGGTGTTATTAAAGTATTTCATACGGCTGTGCTTCCGACTGATTCCTTCAAAGCCTTAGAATGACGTTGTCTGGATTGACCTGAAAATGTGTCTATGACAATCATGCAAAACCTTCAAACTGTACCTCTCCTGTAAAACTATTCGTTATTTTAGCCCAGTTAGCATACTGGCAATTACAAATAGCTGCACAGACCCTTGGAAGCTTTTGTTAATTAGTGAACGATAAGAAGGTCAGGATGACAGTTTCTAACAGCTTTGGTTAGTTGGCAGATGCCTAAAGCCTTTCATGTCAACTAATAGTAATTGTGCTTAATTGACTCTTACTCATGCTCGTGGTGGACTGGAGGGCATTTGGTGGTTCGGGGTGGAGATCTACTTTTCATTATTTGGATGGTTTGCTCCTACCACCTGAACCAACCCCTTTCCCACCAGCCTTTTTTCCCTTTACCATTAATCCATTCTCTTCCCCATGGTCGATCTTATCAATGAGTCACGTTGCGCTCTCCATGCCGTAGTTGTACATTCTTTACTTTTCTGCTACACTTCTTACATCTCCTTACTCCATTTCATTCAAGCTTGTTTATTTCTGGTAGTGTCTTTATAGCATTAATTTCATAACATCTGAAAAATACTTCTTTGCCACGTCCATCGTCAACGGGGGAACTTATGTAAGTTCACAGCATCAGCTCCTCCCTCCCTCCTCTCCCTTATTGATGAGCACAGGTGAAGGATACTCTGTATGCTAGGTTTTCTATAAAGGCACGTATGAAACAAAAACCAGACTAATTCTTTGTTTTCCATACTTTTGCAATTAAATTACTTATATGGCTTTACTCCTTCAGAATCTATAGTCAATAATCTAAGATCATCTATTGAACCAGTTACCTTCTACAATTTGAGCTCGCTCACTGGCCTCCATTTCAGCCTGCTCCTTGAGCTGCTGCTTTCTGCGTTTCTTTGCTTCTTTTCCGTCTATCAGCATTTGCTTGAAAGGCCCCAAACCAGTTGACCTTGCCATTGGTAGGAGCAAGTCGTAGCCTTCATCGAGAAACTAAATGATGGTATGCTGTTTGAAAAATGAAGTTACACGCCTCACTCTATTCACTGAGTTTCCAAGAAGACGCTACCCACTACGAGGTCCTTACTTTTGCAAAGGGGCTCATCTTAAAAACTATAAAGCCTATGTAAGCAGTGAAGACTAGCCCCGCAGTGACAAACGAATTCAATGCTAAGAACACTCCCACAGGAACACCAGCAAGAAAGATCGAAGCCATCTGAAATATTTTAATAGTAGATCTAAGCCATAAATTTGATTTTTTCTCACCTTGAAAATTAGCAAAGCTTTTTCGGCGCTCGTGAGATAGTCGGTCTTTGAAGTAGCATTATTGTACACTCGTTGAGCAAGAAACGATGGAAAAGCGAAGAACACAAACAGCGGTATACCAATCTGAATGATTTATCTACAATCCGGACATCGATCGTGCCGGCTACTAGGCTGTTATCTTTTGCCAGCACGGTAGCTCTTTACGGCAGCAGTTATTAGGTTGATGCAAAAGTTCTCAGACATTTGCGACTCTTCGCATTTGAAAACGATTTTTCCGCCAATTTGGACACTGCTCAAAACATGTGAACAGCCATAGAGAAAAAAAGAGGATAGAAGAACAAGTGCCCTAGGCCTATGTCATACCATCGCTCACCTCGAGCGAAGCCTAATGACAAGCTGCCGTGTCGCGATGAGTCGCGATATGGGAGCCTATCATCAGGCCCCGTTTATACTTCGACGCCGAGCGACGCGACGCGCGTATTGTGGCCGCATTGATCTGACCACGCGATCGATCAATTTGACCACAATGCGTAGCGTCGCTTCGCTCGGAAGTATAAACGGGGCCTTAGGCTTCACTCGAGATGAGCGGTGGTATGACGTAGGCCCTACAAAACCTTAACGGTCGCTTCAGTACGCCTACAGCCAACAATTTTGGCTTCGCCATTCATGCTTTCTGATGCCAATACATACTCAACATGGTGCTGTTTTTCTTCTTTTCTGGACGCCAACCAATCTTACAAGCGTCTGAAGTAGGCTTATAAGAAAGGAGCCCCCCGTTTAAAGTGCAGTCTACACAATTAGTTCTTAAAATTTAAGGATAGCGAGTATTCTGTGGAAGATGAAGACAGGCTCCCGGAGGAGTTAAAATTGGATGTGCTACGAAACCGATTTCTCAAGCCGGATCTATATCAGACCACCCGGGACACGTCAACCACGATTGAGCTAACCAATAAGCTGTGGTTCGCGGATTGGAGTCCGTTGGCAAGGTTAGAAAACTTGGTCGATGGATACCCCATGTGTTGACACAGCGCGACGTGGATCGCAGAGTCGTCGCAGTAATTTCTCTTCTCATCCACAGGTGCAACCACGTCTGGCTCGATAATCACATAACAGACTATGAAAAGTGGGTACTGCACAGTAACGCATACCGCCGTGCCTAGTGGTTGTAATAAACCAGCGGTTCGCTGCTGAAGGAGTGCCAGAAGCCACGATGTCGTAACGGAGATAACAAATACCATACTTCTTTTACCTGAGTTTATCTTCTTACACAAACAAACAGTATTCGATACATGCGGGTAAGATACAGAACATACGACGGTTGACATATAGTATGGATTATACACGAACGATATGCATGAGAAAATAGAACAGGGTTCGTCATAAACAATTACAATTATAAGTACGAGGCAGGGTACATAGACAATGACCACCGATGGAGAGTACGGGGAGAGGGGGAGAGGGGCGCCCAAGCTCGCCTATGGGAAGGAGACCGCCAGACGTTTTTCTGGACTGCTATTTTATAGCAGCAAGGGCGGAACGGCGTGTGCCATGAGTGGTCGGAGGGCTTGGATGCCACTGGCGATCACTAGACAGCTACAAAAGTTGGAAGCCTATCTCCAAATTACGCGTGGAGAGCAGACCAATGTATACCTTCAGCATGACAACGCTGGACCACACACAGCAACGTCGACAAAGAATGAGATACTGAAATATGGCTAGACAATCCTTCCCTTTCAGCATACTCCCCAGACCTCACTCTATCCGATTACTATCTTTTCTCGAATCTCCAGCACTATTTGAAAAACAAACATTTCAAAAAGTGAGACGATATCGAAGAGGCACTCAAAACGTTCTTCATAGCACAGCCTGCAACGTTCTGTACGAAAGGCATCCACGATCTACCAGCACGTCGGCAAAAGGTCATTAAAACTAATGGCGCCTAATCTAAGTAATTCACTGTTGTTGTTTAGAATAACTAAATGAAATATGTTGCGCTTCAAATGACCGAGAACTTATGTACCAACCAAATTACATCAGCAAAGATTCTCTAAGACAAGATGCATGGTAGTAAGGTGTAGCTTCATTCATATCATTCCATTATTACTGCAAAACAGGTCGTCTCTATTTCCTACAGATTAAGTGCTGCACTGAGGGAGTAATCTATAACAACCTCGCTCCTTGGCTGTTGCCTAGCGTTCCCTCATTGTTAGTCCATATTTAAAATTGTTGTTATCCTTACTATTGTTTTTCACTACATTTTCTATTTCTACTCTATTAGCATTATGGTATACTTATTTTCTTCTTAACACTCTCTTGGTAGTGTACTAAATAAATAAATAAATAAATAAACAGTACTCTGGGGCATCTGGTCATTCAATTCTACAAAGGTTCGCATTTCCGTCCGGCAAAACCAACCACAAAACAACTGTCAATGACGAAGTTCAATGATAGTAGGCAAATTGTCAATCCTCTTCTACACCATCTTTAAAGTTGGTAAGCAAACTAAAATTAACCTGCAGCATTACCATAGTTGCTGGCCGATGGATACAAAGCCAATTTTTCGCACCACATGGTCTAACTATCGGCTGCCCTCCTCATTGTTAAAGCCGCTGTTGAAATGAGATTAATTTTTTCATACTCACCAAACAAGCGAGGAAGAACACCGGTGTATAGATAATCAATGCGAATGCACGAATGTCAACTGCAAGCTTAACCCAAAATAAACCACGTTCAATGTCATCGTAGCCAACTCGGCATGTTTGACCTGAATTGGAGCTTATTAGGTAGTCGCTGAAGAAGAGGTTAAAAACTATTTTATTAATCAGCAAATATCATATTAGAGCCTTTGGAAACAGTGGCAAAAAAGAGTAAAGAAGATGCGTGGCTTAAAAGATGTCGCTTTGAAGGCATGTAATATATGATAGGTAACATAGGACAAGAACTGGAAAGATGCCTCCTCCCGCAAAAACAACAACAAACAATTGTTAAAATGGCGACGTGTTTGGGTGTTGGAGAGGAGGACAACTTCTCGACATTTCAACCTGGGATGCGATAGAGAGCATATCATGTTGACGAGACGTGAAAAAAATGATCGCAAAAAAGGAACATAAAGAAGGCTAAAAGTGGGTGGCCACATGTGCAGATGAGATCGAGAAGCTGACGAGCCCTAGCGCAAACGGCTACTGTGAGACACCACGCGAAACTAGGAATTCAACCGAAAACGCTGGAGTCTTTGGTGAGCAGTGGAGTAAAAATTGCCTTAGCTTTCCATTTCGGCCTTTCTAAACTTTGCTTTTATTTTACAACAGCGGGAGTCTGGGAAGAAGAGGGAGAGAGTTTTAAGTGGTTTTTTGAATACTCGTTGATTGCATCTAGACGTTACCGGCGTGTTTTGCGGAGAGTTGAGCAATTACTGAACAGATGCCCTTTGATCGCTTATGATGGAAATATCAAGCCCACCTGTAAAATGCAGTATACTCTCGATGGGTTCGCCACACTGCCAACAAAACCGTGTACGACAGCGCAAGTTAGCGCACGTTACGTAACTACATCCCTCCCTTTCGGTGTACATTGACTGAAACAACGGACATGTTTGAAATTCAGTTTCCTCGAAATCTTGGCGTCTATTTATTATGACGTGAATCTGCTCATGCCATGAAAAGGTGAAATAGAAAAATGGAAATTTCGTAACTGTTGGAGACATAATAAACAAGCAATACAAAAATGCGCGAAACAAGATGAATAAAGAAGTTGAAGAACTTAACATTCTCTACACTTACACTGTAATTCCTACATCTAGCTCTGTTAAATCTACAAATCTGAGTATTAGGGTATGTAGAAAATTTTGCAAGAATTTGGGTGTGTTCCTTTGAACGAAGGTAGCGCGCTAACGCGCCAAATTGATGGCACGGTTCGAACACCATATTAAGCGGAAAAGTCAGTATATATAAGCACCAGCCAATAATTGTTTGAAACCGTCGCAGAGTTCAAGCCATGTCGAATCGTCACGACTACCGCCGTCTATTGCTTCATTTCTATCGTTCTGTCGTTCTGGCCGCTCTGCAGCTCAAGCTCAATGCGAGTTGGTGTAGACAATGGCCAACCATGCCCCTTCGTACTATACCTGCTACAGAGTACAAGCGATTCGATGAGGGGGACTTTTCCTTGGAGGAATCCTCCCGCTGTGGACGTCTGCACTCTTCGAAAACAAATCCTGTTCTGGCCTACGTGCAGAGTAATCCAGCATAGGATTTAAGGGTAATGATCAAGGCTACAAGTATTCCTTTTTCAATTGTTCGCGCAAGCCTTGCTAGAGGCGGATACCGAGCTAAGCGCCCTGGAACAATTCCTCTGTGTTACGGCGTGGAAAACTCTACATGATCATTGGCAATGCGAGACCTCACCTTACGAAGGCAACAGTACGAGCTGCGCAGGCTGGGCATCCCTTGGCCCCTGTTGTTATCATAACTTCAGAAGCTTCCAACATTCTGTGCAGGCAAGATCTTCAACGATCGTAGCGGCGTCAAGAGCGGTGGAGAATTGGATCGCTTCACGTTCCTTTTCGCTCTATAGAGGGAATCGCTGCTCTACCCGATCGTTGTAGGAAGGTCGTGGCTACAGATGGTGACTACTGGGAATAATGTGATCCATCGTTTCTATTGTTGTTATTACTCCTTGAATAAAATGATTCAATTCTTGCTAAACTTTCTGCACATTCATATAGTTCCCGTTTTCAAGTTATTTACAAGTCCCAGTAGTTGTTGACATTGGAGAAAATGTACAAATTTTATAACAAATTCATTGTGTGAAATGTCATTTAGTCCCCACATATTCTACCCTTAGATGAGTTAACAAAAATGATTAACGTTTGCATCATTCATTCACTTGCTGCCTTCTCTACGTAATTTACTTCAACTGAATATCGTGGATGCAATTTGAAAGCATATTTGACCTGCGTTGGTTGACCTAGGGCCAAAAAATAAGTTGTTTATTATTTTTAAACACGTCCGCTACCAATTCAACAAGGACATAGAAATGAAAGGCTGGTTGACCTGGACTCGATCCGAACCAAATGGATCCGAACACGTAACAGCCGGCTCCCCTACTGCGCCAAAGAACAGCGTGAATTGATGATAAAAAACTATGCGGCTGATTTTTTCTATGAAAGCAGAGTAAAATGTTGTTGAGTGCTTCTTAATATTTTTGATTTTAAAAATCTTTTTAATATTTTAAACCTAAAAAAACTAAGATAAAAAACCTTGCACAGGGGGCACTGTTTAACGTATTCGTTGCCACCAAAAGCGTAGTAAATAACGTCTTTGTTGTGATAATACTGAAGCCACTGACGGTGATCCAAAGGCATAAACAAGTTTAACCCATCCTGAAAAAGCAGAAACTTAGAAAAAACAACTTTCTTCTTCATAACGATAGTACAGAGATCGTCGTTACTGCTTTACTGGTTACTGGATTTTAGTTTGATCCGTCTTGTTTTTGAACCGATCATCTTACCGTAAAGCTCTAAGGCAGTTTTGGTCTTACACGTGGTATCATATATTATATTATTTGTGCCATTTTATTAGAAATAAGTAATTCTTATAAGACAGTTTCTAAAATTGTTACTTCGTTTTATACATTGTGTAAATAGTGTCTACTTGTAGGCCGTTCTTCGCCATCGGAGGCAGCAGCAGAGATAGTTAAAAATATGGATCGAAGTGGAATAAATGCCGTTCACATAAACAAAGTACAAGATGGTGAGGAAAAAAGTGACGGTTCAACTACGCGACAGTAGTCATTTCGACCCGCTCCGTATGGGATGCTATTATTAAGAGAATTCTGGTCCTAGTCGAATGAGGGGAAAGGGATCCATGGCAACTACTACTACTCCAACAATAAATCCTGGTCAGCACACTGTCCGTTTTCAAGTCATGTCCTTACGTTTTCTTGACCTGGACGAGTGCGTGTCGACTACTTGGCTGTGGCGATACGAAGACATGCCGCAGGCAAGCCTGAGCTTGGTTGGAATTCGTTTTTTAGATTGGTTGCTTTTTTATTCGCTGACATTGTGGGCTCTGAATCACACCTTCATCAGTTAACCATGCGTTCCGCCTCCGTGAATATTCGCAATCGCGTGATGTAATCTCCGACTTCATACTGAGATGCGACTAAAGAATAATTTTCAGAGAATATTTGGTATACCGCCTGCGCTCAGAACTATGTGGAAGCTTAGAAGGGGAGCACCTAATTTTCTTAATAAAATCTGGTATTTTCATATTTCTACTACAAATTGAACAGTGTTAGCCGCTGTCTCCCCTTACCTATTCCACTGGCACCAACTTTCTCTCATACGGAGGCATTTAAACATAGAAACGGTGTAAGAGGTAAGAAAAGCAAACCCTATTTAAAGAGGTTAGTATAACACATAGGTTTTACGATTGCCGGTTTTGTCCGGTTCTCGGTGATTGCGTTTGTCGCGATACATGACTCAAAACAGTTTAATAATACATTAGTGTCCTACAGTTTGACCTCTCCTGTACTTACAAATTCCAATAAGTGCAAACGCATCAAACCGCAACACTACGGCAATGGCGCCAATTGTTTCGGCACATCCTTTTGTACCGATCAGTGTCCTCCGAGTTCAATTTGGAGCCATCGACCGTTTCTGATAATGTCAAACCAAACAGCCGTTCGTTTGCTCGGTGTCGCTAAAACAACTGTTTCCAAAGCAATAATTCGGTACAAAGAGATGATCCATGATGGTAACCATCCAGGCCGAGGACGAAAGCGCACCGTCAACACGTCCCGAATACGGAAAATCATCAAGAAGCGAGTTGAAATCCGAACGTTTCCATGTGGAAAATCGCTCGATACATCGGTGTCAGTCTTTCTTCAGTACGTCGAATAGCCAAAAACGAACTAGGTTTGAAGCCTTACAGAACCCAAAAACTCCAGCTTCTAACGGACAAGAACAAGCGCGAACGACTCTTTCGATGTCGCCAACTAAAGATGTACACCGCAGGTCAAGGATGAGAACGGATACTCTTTACAGATGAGAAGCTGTTCATCGTGGAGCAGGCGCACAATCGCCAAAATGATAGGATCTGCTCCATAATTGCTCCGGACATGTTATCCATTGAACACTGCCAAAACCCACAATCGGTCATGGTATGGGGTGGAATTTGCGCCAGCGGCAAAACACCCTTGTACTTCGTGGACCAGAAGTGAAAATTGACCAAGATTATACCAGCGAAACATTCTTGAGGCTGTGTCCTTCATTGGGCTCGACAGCACTTCGGCAACACGCATTGGACGTTTCGACCGGACTCTTCTCCAGTGCATGGAGCAAAAAACACTAAGGAGTGGTGCAAGTCCTACTTCCCTGACTCTACAACATCTGAAGAATGGCCCTCAAAACTCTCCAGACCTGAACTCGATGGACTACAGCGTGTGGTCGATTTTGGAATTCAGGGCCTGTGCAAGGCGTTACTGCAGTCTCGAGTTCTTGAAGCAATTTTGTGGGACCGAGAGTGGGACCGCTTGTCTCCTGACGACATGCAGCCCATAGCAGAAAACTTCGGAAAACGTTTGGCACTCTCCATTCGCGCCAAGGGAGGCCACTTCAAAACCGATTGAACACGATGTTACCGTAAGTCTATGTTGCTGTTATTTTTTTGACTATTTATCAAAATTTCCAACCGTTTTTCAGTTATGATAAAAAAGCTTCAAACGTTAGTTTGATGCACCCTTACAATGGCTAAGTTAGCTTTATTCTCAAACAGAATTTTACGTCAGCTAGTTAGCTTACAACGTTACAAGCAACATCATTAAGCAAATGATATTTAGCTTACTTCTTGTTCGTCTAATACGGCGTTGATATCATTCTCATGTATTCGAACTGGACAAGAAGGCTTAACGCATTTTATGCGCGCCTTTGCTTTATCTCTAATCCAGTACTGAAATAAACATGTATTATAGAAAGAGCTAACCTAAGGACAATAATTGTTTATGATAAAAGATCCAAATGCCTAAGGTTCTTATAAACCTCATACGGTTGCTCGCTATATTTCGTAGTTGTTATTTCTACCTTCGCTCACACGGTTCCCAGTTTCGTAGCGTCTTTTCCCTGTCGGCTCTCTACTTGCTTAGTTCGCCACCACAACCGTGGGCCTTTTTTGTCATGCGATTGCTCGGTGGTAGAGAATCTTACCACATTGTGCATTCACCGCTTCTGGAGGCTTTTCTGTGACGCTGTTGTAGCTTAAGCTTAACACATTCGCGACCATGTCCACTCATATGAGTGGACAGCGGAGAGGGCGCGACGGGCGGTGTCCACTCATTTGAGTGGACGGGGGAGTTTTGGGAAGAACTTTGTTTATTGATGTTTTTGTTCTATTTTCTTCTCAAATTCGCAAATTATAGTAACAAAAAAATATGTTGGGTTTGCGTAGACAGAAAAATGATGGGATTTATCGTAATTAACAAAACAAGAACTTTTTCCATTACTGAAGCACAATGAGTGCACATACTTCTAGACCAGAATTGATGCACAAGCTACAGATGAAATATGAATTGAACTCTTAAATAAAACAACCTAGGCCCTGAATAATTATGATATTGCACAAACTTCTAACAAGAGCACTTCTTATCGTTGGAGGATCTCAAACAAACACATTTTTTGGAACTGGTGCAGCGCGTATGAACTATCCTTTCTTGTTGGCAATATCTCTTCCCAGGCTGCTACTCAGTTTTTTATAGCAAGCTGTGCAGTTCTTCTGGACTTTTCTGAGTCTACAGTTTTCTTTTCTTAGACTCTGTCTTTTTTCAGCGCCTGTCAACGCAAATGAGTGTACGCATGCACGCGCCAAAAAAGCCGCGGCCGTCGCGCGCACTGGGCGCGAAAACGCTCTGGTTGAGAATGTGTTAATCTTTTCTAGACACTATCAAGGTGATGATTGAACATTCATCACCTTAAATTAAACCTGTAGTTTCAATCGCCGTTTCCACGCCGATCATGTAAACATAAATACATGTGCTGAATCAGCGTTGATATCTCGGACAAAACATCAGCTGATAGCACACCGACTTATATGCCTAACAATGATCGGGGAACGACTTCACTCCATCTGTCCTGTGCACCGCCGCAAATGATCACTTCTCGCGTCCTCGCTCTTAACCTTTCGGGAAGGATTGCTAATTTTTTCTAGGAAGAGGCTGAAGTTGTAGGTCACACTAGGTCTTTGCCACCACATTTGCATCATATTGCGCCTCCATCTGCTAGATTACACTTTTGTTCGATTATGCATTTATGTATGTAGAATATGTGTTAAATACTTCTTTGATTGATTTGATCACCCATGTTTGAGATCAATAAACAGGTTGGTGGCTATTCGAATGTAGCGGTACGGATGCAACCGCGTGGCAAACTGAATCGTCGCAGAGTATTCTACTAAATAATCTGTTATTTTAACCATATCGTTTGTCCATTCTAACAAGATTTTGAATTTATTGATTGGTGCTTTTGTACTGGGCCATTAACGCTAGCGATTAACAAACACTCATATTCAATAAATTTAAATTTTGAACTGATAGCTTACCTTTAGATGATCCAGGATACAAGCAACACAACACACATGACCGCATTGACGAAGTTTAATGCGCACACAATTTGACTGGAAACAGCGCACACATGTATCAGACTGCTGTTTCTGAAAGCGAGATAGTGTTTAACACGGAGAATTGAATTATGAACAGTCAGAATATCCATGTGAGACGGGCTCTTCCCGCGAGTCGCACGAAGCCATTAAAGCAATGGAGAGATTATTTTAAGTCGCGACTGTTTTTTTTTCTGCCGATTCCTTCCGCGAATACTACCACGGCCCCGCCAAGAGAATAACCATGAGGAAACAGAAACGGCTCTAGCGACAATGAGGATTGGCGCAGCGACTTACCGCGTTGACGTAGAAGTCGAATCTGGTACCATGCCAAGTGACTTATACTTCAACATATCTGTATCAGGGAAAGACGATTCCAATTGGAAGGAAGAAGATAACTGCTCATCGGTTACTTTCGCACTACATGAACGTCCTTGAGCGAATCCTTGACAGGCGAATTCGTGAGATTGTCAAGTTCTCCGACTATCAGTGTAGCTTTGCATCTGGATGAGAGGTTATTGATGCTATACACGCTGCCTTCTCATCGTGGAAAAGTATCACGAAAACTAGAAGCCGGCGCATATAACCTTTCTCGACTTGCAGAAGGTCTTCGATTGCGTACTAGGTCAGGTTATGCCTTGCGACAGCACAACGTAGCTGAGGAACTAATAGAATGGGTGCGAGTGTTCTACTCTTTCGCAAAGAATGGATTGCAAGCCGCAGCAGGAATCTCAACTAAATTTACCATCTCTGTTGGGGCGCGCCAGGGTTCTCTGCTTTCCCAATGCTCTCTGTAGTCGTCATGATTTCCATTACCCGAGCACTATATTGGAGCCTGAATCTTAGATGTTACTTTATGCTCATGACTGCACGAAGACAAAGGTGATTTCGAGCGGCACCTGCAGGTTTGGTGCGACTGTTCAGAGCAGTATTGACTCAGTATCAGATGAAATGTCAAGGGGGTACCTAATGTGTGACGACAACGAGTTCGTCAGCGTAAACGGCACTGGGCTTCCATGCACCCCGATTTTCAAACACTCTGAGCCAACAATCGCAGATTGATGTTCGAACTGAACTGGCAAGCTGGTACACCTTAGTGCATGTCACCTTAGTGGTTAAGAAAATGATGAGGGCTTGCAGTTAAAAAGCTAAAGAGGTATCGTTTGCTCAACAGCACTGGTGTTGATCAGCGATTGAGAAAATTGGAACTTACCTTCGTTATGCTATCGCTCACCCCGAGCGACGCCTAATGAGATCTTCCCATATCGATCGTGCGGCGCGACGAGATCGATACAGGAGCATATCATTTGGCGTCGACTAGGATGAGCGGTGGTATAACAAAGGCTTTAGAGTCACAGACAGAACAATCCTGCACTAGACATCTGTGGCCGTATTCATGAACGTTCCTAGGAACATCCATGACTTCACGCGGAAAGCGACAGTTGCGGGAGGTGGAAAATGGCACTCCAGAAGCTTACGGGAAGAAGCTCAGGGTAGTAATCCAAACCTGCTGTGTTGGAGCAGCTGCACCGACTACACCTAAAATATTCTGATTTCAGTATTTGTGACGAGGTTAAAGCAAAAAACGATAGTCGGGAATGTAGTCTACCACACAAAATAATTTTTGACGCTGTACTGTTGTGGGTAGGCGCTTTCCCTGGGGTAGATTTATTTCATGTGTAGCTCACGACAGGACAGCATCCTCGTTTTCCTGAGCATGGTCCGTCGCAGCTCTATAGTTTTGTTGGAATACGAGACTATAGTAAGGAGAAAGGTGCAATCCTAGTTGGCGGTGGCCGCTCTTAAACGAGTTCCCGTCATAACGAAGCACAATAGGTAAGCAGCAACATATAGAAATAAGTAAACTACACCAAACTGGCTTCCCAGATAGTTGGCTTCCGATTTCCTTTTCGGGAGTGAAAAGCTAAGGAAGGGCTTTCTCGGCGGGCCCCCTTACTAGATTTGCACCGAGAACGAATCATCTTTTAGCGGATAAAACAGACAACATCAGTGAAATGAAAAAGCAGGCCAAGACACACTCAATCAATCGCGATATTGGATATTGCGTTCAATCAAACAGTGCCGTTGGTGTAATGGCGTAGAGCATTCCCACCCGAACAGCCGCAAGTTCGGGTTTGACTCCCGCCTGGCGCTACAGTTTTCATCGCAACAAAACATCGTTATGAGAGCATACGCTCAATCAATCAACGTTTTCAATAAGCACATCAGTTTCTTTACCACAGACAAGGCAATGCACTTCACGTTCACATTTGCAAACGACCCGACCTCGCAGATGTTATGCATTCTCATGTTTTCTGTGCAATTTATTTCGATTTCGTTAATGCAGTTGTTTTATGTGGAATTAATGAGTTTAGTATATGGCAATATTGAATACCTAGAGTTCTTATGAAATCATTTAAGGGGACCGTATTTTGATTGCAGGTGTTTTGGTAGTTCTTTATCTCTTCAAATGCGTGGTTTATTATAACGATTTTTTCTTACTGCTCTCACAAGTCGCACACTACATATCAAGTCTTAATTTGGTAGTCTACGGTCACGAAGAGTGAGACTGCGAAGTCCGAGCGGAGCATGTCGCTATACAGTCTGGCAGTCTCATCCGGAATCTTTCTGGATTTCCCTAAAAGCGTCCGCACACTTGCGGCAACACGCCCTATCTATCGTCATAGGGAAAGGACGCAGAGGCCGCCGCGTCGACGGCAAGCGGCGTAGTCCCTCACCCACACACTTTTACGGCGAAGGCAATAATGGTTCAACTCATTATTGCCGTCGCCGCGGTAATGCCGTCGGCAGAGGCTGTCTGCGCTCTAGCCGATCGCGGCGGGGATATGAAGTGGAAACACACGCGCCCTTTAAGTGAGCTGATCGATAGAGCCGATCAGCTGTTAACTTTCGACGATCCGCACACCATCTGTGCTGGTTTTTTGCTGATGGTGGCTACTGATGTGCTTGAAACGGTTCTTGAAGTTGAAAAGTACGCAAGCGTAAAATTCAAGATTATCTTCGATCCCTTAGCTTCGTATTCCTGAGTTATTGGTTGTTAATTTTATTGAAGTGTTCTATAAGTTGGAGACAACATCAACACAGTGCAGCCGATTTGCTCAAACATGCAGCCAACTCATCAGCTGGTATGCTTTGGGTACATATATTGGTAATTTTTAATTTACTTGGTACATTTATTATGTTATGGTTCTAGTGTGTGCTGGTTTTACCACTCTGTTAATTTTATTATTTTATAGGGCTTGACGCCGCAGGTAGGCCGCTGAAAAGGCGTTGAAAATCCTCCCCTCTCTAGTGATCAAGGAGGCTATGGATTTCAGAGATGTTAAAGCAATCTTATGTAGTTCCGTTGTTCCTACTGTTATCATTCTTATAAAATGCCAATGTTTTCGCGTTTAGAAGAGTTCATTGGTATCAGAGGAAGTGTTTTCCTATTGTCTTTGAAAAGAAAGTGTTTTCTGTATGGTCCTATGTATTGTGCTTTATTCCTTTAATATGAACAAAGGGTTTATAAGGCCGTCAATAAAGTATTCATCTAATCAACAGACACAGTTAAGATGCTGAATCCCAACGGGAGGAATCTGAGGTGCACTAGCGAAAAGTCCGTTTCTTCTTGTTTCATTGTAAATTATTGGATGCCAGGTTAGCACAAGTTCATAGCAAAACCTAGTGAAAGAACCGTTACTTGAAGGAGTATATAAGCGCATGTCTACCTTTATGAAGAAACCATAACAAACCATCGCCTGTTATGAGCCCGTATAAGCAAATGGATTGCTAATCGCTGTCGACAACGTCAGTATTGGGTTGAATGAAGGCATCATCTTCGAAACCATGATTCGTGGTCTGTACTAGCGTTTCGAAGTGGAAATATCTCCTTCAATGGCCAACCAAGGATGGGGAAATCTTCAGCTGATTTATTCACCGGAGCGTGCTTTTCTTCGCAGCGCATAGCGGGGTCAGGTACCGACTGGAGCGCGCCGCGACGGCGCCGTGTCCAAAAGTGCTGCGGTACTGTTGGGGAGGGGCGCTGCAGTCTGAAGGCTCCGCCTCACTTTTGCCATCTGCCGGTCACGGCGTTGCCGCAAAAATGTGCAGACGCCTTAAGAGGCGGCTTTTGTAGTGAGTTCCGTGAACCATTAACGACTGGTCGCACTAGGATTACACCAGGGGCCGGATTCATCAAAATTACTGCAGTAACTTTAACGGAGAAACGGGGAATTGTAAGCGAAAAGCTCAGATAACACGGCTTATCGCTCACCATCTCGCTTGATAAGCCGCGTTATCTGAGCTTTTTGTTTACAATTCTCCTTTAAAGTTACTGCCGTAACTTTGATGAATCTGGCCCCAGGAGCCTCACAGCCGCTTACCGCTTACCGACCGGTGTGGTGACCGCCAAACCCCTTGATATGACCTTCATTAGCATCAGATTTTGGCGGCTTTTCCACCGTTACCGGCCGGTAAGTGGTTGATGAATCTGCTCCCAGAAGAAGCAGCATGAAAAGGTGCTATCACAACCGCGCATCCGTGATCATTCACAACGAACAATTTTACCATAGGTGAAACGAAATTTGATGCCTAAGGACCTTTTGCCGTTTTGCGTTGTCTTTGCCACCTAACGCCCATAAGAATGTGGTGTGAAGGAGCGGCGCAAGAAATGTGGAGAGGAGCGACGCACCATGCCCTATTTCGAGGTTTCGCTCAAATTTTGCCGTTCATTGCTCGTCGCCTTGCCACAAAACAACGTGGATATGTATAAAATCCTGAAGAATATTCTCGCCAACCTGCCTTAACCGCCTGTGCAGCAGCAGCCTCAAAACGTATCGATTACCATGCGTTTGATCAATACGCTCAGTGTTATAAGCTACAAACATACCAACTTGTTAAGCATCGCCTCAAATAATGCATCATAGGCAACTTGACGTGCTTAGTAAAACTGTTTACCTATATTTATCAGTGCATGGATAAATGATTGTTCGTTAAGCCCTACGCACAGCTTTGCGGCAGCCGCGTACGAGGAGCCAAAACAGTCTCATAGGAGACAAAACTGCCGCTTAGGCGAAGCTTATCCTCAGCTTTGAAGCCCCACTCGATCACAATGCGGTTCCATTATCATTATCACTATCAGTTTTCATTCTAGATCCCGCCATGATCAGCTAGAGCCCAGGCAGAAATTGTCGGCAGCAAAGCGGCTGCAGCGGCAATAATGCCTTGATGTATTACTGCCGCTG
The DNA here is from genome assembly GCA_947396885.1 of Heligmosomoides polygyrus polygyrus. Lineage (NCBI taxonomy): Eukaryota > Metazoa > Nematoda > Chromadorea > Rhabditida > Heligmosomidae > Heligmosomoides > Heligmosomoides polygyrus. Next base: position 88,068,688 of record OX377205.1, read on the forward strand.
CCTCGTTTGCGGCTGCTACCGCTTTGGCAGCACCGCGCCTTCCGCGTTTGCCGCGTAGGCGGCACATCTGCGGCACTCCGGACTGGGGTAGTTTTGCCTCGCGCGACGATTCTGCGTCTCTGCTCTATGCTTAAAGATAGGGCTGCCGCGTTGCCGCAAAAGTGTGCGTAGGGCTTCAGGGGACGTTAAGAGCAACATCGCGGCGCGACGCGATGTAATGATAATCTCCCACATCGATCAAGCGGCGTCGTGTCACCCCGTCGCGAGGTGTTCATAGGGGGCGTTCAGAGCGTTCGCGTGGTGACGCAAAGCCCACTGTCGAAGCGACGCGATGATCGCGCGCTCCCTCACCTGGAATCACACCGCTATGAACGGCACGCGATTAACATCTGAACGTAATCTGCATCATCTTATCATATTCTACCCCATATCGTATGAACACTTCGCGTCGCCCCGTCGTGAAGTGTTCATAGCTGTTCTGCAGCGAACACCTCATCGCACGCAATTATCAGCATCGCCATGCGATGAAGATCGCTGTTCATTGCTGAGCAATTTGCTCATCGCTCGATGATTGCCTACTAGCTGTCGTTTCAAACGTGTAATGTTCATAGTACCAACACCCTCGCAAAAAAGCACGACGCGATGATCGCGTCGCACCAACAGTGAGCTCCTCGTCGCTACGCGAATGCTCTGACATCCCCTTACGTTTACTTGTTCAAACTTTACTCAATTCCGTGATGTTCTAACCAGACACGCAGTTTAAGAGGACGTTCAGGGGCTGATTCGTCAACGACTTACAGCAACGGTGAAAATACTGCCGAAACATTGAAGCTTTTCACCGTATCGCATGTTGACCAGCCGCGCTATATGGGATTTTGGCACCATTGCATTGCTGTAATAAAGAAAATTGAAAGTGGAAAAAATAAAATTACACATTTTTCTTTTTCCCTAAATGGTTAGTTTCGCCATCTATATTCAGACGAACCTTTTTCGTGATAGCACCTTCCCGGTGGCTCATCGGTGCTATAAGTCGTTGATGAATCTGACCCCAGAGCGCCATCCCGGGTCGATGCGATGATAATGATAATCTGCCATAGGGAGCGTTTAGTGTGCACACTAGTGCTATGCGATGAGATAATATTCTCTCATATCGATTCATCGCACTGCTCGATCGATATGGGAGCATACCATAACTTCGCGTCGCGTGTCGCGTGCACACTAAACGATCCCATATCGATTATTCGCACTGCACGATCGATGTAGGTACTTATCATTTTGTCGCGTTGCACCGCGATGCCGCTCGGTCCCCAGTAGCTATATCTGAAATGTTGTGAACGATCCCTAATAGCTATAGCTGAAATGTAAGTTCTGTCCTTATGAAAAACGTACTCCAAACGAGCTCGCCGTTTTTGATTTCTGCGAAAGAATCGTTCAACGATTTCCATTTCCCGCAGTTTTTTTTACGTGCTGTATACTAGATTTGTATCTAAAAGTGCTTCGTTATTGTTCTTTAAAAGCAACTACTTCTTTTCGTTTTATTTGGCTTATTTTTTCAGGCTGCACACAAAAGCTCTATTGGCAAAACAAATAAACAGCGCACTCTTGGGTGTACTTGTCAACCTATGGTATTTGCAAACTGTGTGACCATCAACCGTAAATATATTTTTGGCCCAGGGATAAAATGAAGGATCTAGAAATTTTTGAGTCTTGCCGACTTTATCTTGCTGATGCTTAAAATTATCAGTGATCTACCACAAAACGAAAAGAAACCGCCAAAGATAACAACAGCGTTTCTAGAACTACAGAAGAAGAAAAAACTTCACGTCGACACCTAGAACTGATAGTAAACAATCTGTCCTTGGAAAAGCAGGTTTTTTGCGAGCCTTCTTAGATAACATATCCCTTTCAGCATGGAAAACCTAATCAAGGAAATGTCGTATTCGCCAGGCACCATTTTATGGTACGAGATAGGTCTCTTCTTCTCCTGAGCGTTTAGTCCCGCGCAGTCGCAGGCTCCGCTGTTCTTGTGATCTGTCGCCACCCCATCCTATCAAGAGCGTCATCTGTCGTGGCGCTGACTTCGGCGAGGTCCCTCTTGATGACGTCCTTCCATCTTTTCCTTGGGGCTCCTCTCGGACGCTTCCCGGGTGCCTCGAAATCTATGGCCAACCTTGTGGGGTGATCCTCTGGTCTTCTGAGGACGTGTTCATACCACCCCAGGCGCTGCTCTCTCATCTTCAGCTGGATCGGGGCTGTCTTCATCACTGCCCTAACATCCTCGTTTCGCACTCTGCCCCGACGGGTCCATACACATGCCCACCTCAGCATCCTCATCTCCGAGATAGGTCATTAATAGGATTTCAGGACCTTCTTGAGAGGGACGTGCTTTCCTGTAGATACACAACCTATTGCACTATCAGTAGTATGTAGGATAAATAAGAATTGAATAACAAATGTAAAGACATTTAGACTAACACTATAGGGTGAGTGCCATTGAACAACCGCATAGGGATGACGTAGCGGTACCGTTAGTAGGTAATCGAGGTTGAACTAGATTTATTCCACTCTAAGCGTGTTATATCATTTAAAGAACAGTGGGTCTCTGCTCCACTTGCTAATATGTGCCACGTTTTTTATATTTATTTATTTATTTATTTATTATATACGTCCTAGGACGCGCTCAAAACAGAGTACCAAGCATAGTGGACATACACTGGCAAAGGGTAAAAACCTAGAAGAAAAAAAATAATACACAAAAAAAACTTCAAAAATGATCGATAAAAAAGCCATCAAAGGATAAGATCACACAGAACCATCCATCAGTTATAGAAGGAAGACAAACACAAGCCGCTAGAAGGAAACTGGAAGTAGAGGAGTCCAGAATGGTCTCACTATGGTATTGGCATTTGTGAAAGCCATGAGACTTGGGTCAAAACTAACAACTTAGTCGTCTAAAATTTGGTATCCCTGCTGCACCAAACACAGTCCACTTTACAAAAAATATCTATTGCACCCAAAAGTTGAAGAAAATCAAAAAGAATTAAACGGAGGGGCTGGCACCTTGCTTTGCCGAAAGACTAGCCCAGCACTTGGGTGTTCAGCAAAGAAAAAAATTCCCATGCTCAAAAAAAGCGCGAAAGGCAAAAATCCTACCGTAAAGACATATGGCTCGTGAGCGTAAGAATGCGCTACGTCTACGACCTTTATGCGCACGATCCCAGGGCGGGCCCTGTATCTCAAAGGCCTCTTTAAACTGGTACGCACCCTAGGCGATGGCATAGAAGGGAGGACACGCATGTTTGAATACATATGTCAGTACGGAGAAAACTTCAGCCTTAAAAGGTATATGTAAAAAAAGAAAAATAGCTCTCCAAATAAGTGATCATTTAGCCTTGCGGTATACTACTATACCCACCACCCTCGTGAAAGGCAAGCTAGTCGGCAAGACAAAGAAAAGTGCAGATATCAAATTTTGGCAATTTTTTAGGTAGAAAAACGTGTATAGGTGAAAGTAGAAAGGGCTGAGATAGAGGATCTGTGGATGACTGAATAAGACTAGCAGCAGGATAAAAAAAAAGAATGAGTTGGCCTTGCATATTGTGATTTGTATTTGAACTTAGTATGACCATAGAGGACTACTCGTTAAACAAATGAGTAAACAACAATCAGAATAGAGAACTGCCAACGTAAATTGTATAAAGGCAAAAAAATGTCCAAGAGTAGACTATGGACTAACCGACGAGAAACTAGCCACCTATTCTTTTTGTCATCTCACATCAGGCACACCAAGAACGCTTAACAGATCAATCTTCTTTATGGCCCGCTTGAATTGCTTTGAATTTTCGCACTTTAAGACTTTTTCCGGCAGCCGATCCAGGCACTCACCAACGTCCGAATCGTCACCGATCGCGAAACCGGCCGTCCAAAGGGCTTCGCCTTCTGCGAGTTCGCGGACGACGCCGAAGCCGAGAATGCTGTCAGCACCCTCAATGGAACGGACTGCAACGGCCGCTCTCTTCGAGTAACTCGCCAGCAGGGACTGATCTCATCCCTGTCTTCATCTTGTATTCGTCGCCTTATATAAATGACTTCAACTATGATTTGAATACTTTTCCGTCCGCATATAAAGCTGATCTGGTAAGAAAATGACATTAAAAATCAGCCATATGAGTGGACCGTGTGAAGTGTGACGGGCTACTGAAAACCCAAATCTTTTAAGCAAATCATGGAAGATGTCCTATCAAGGAAAAGTACTCAGAACACTGAATATGTCATCTAGCATGGTAAGGCACTAGCGTCAAACTCGTCCGTCTCAATCCTCGGGTTCTGCTACATATTCGCTCGATCATGGAGAAAAATTGGTAGATGTCGTGAAAGTGAGCAGCATTGTAGGTGAGAGCGCGCCAGCCAATAATAACCAAGCAGAGCACAGACCGAACACCTGCCAGCCGATCAGGGCAACGACTGTACACGCACGCTATGAATGACACGCCTATTCAAAGCGGTCTGATTGGATGGGGCGCTTCCTCTCCCAATGCTGCCCGTCTTTGCGACATATATCGAAAAATGCCACCCAGAGAGCGCCGATGAAGGCATGAGACCTCGACAATAGTAGCGCGGATCCTTCAGAATTTTTGTAAGGCAGTATTGCAGCGGTAGCGCAGTCAGAGGAGGTGCCGCTGTCGTCTGCAACCCGAATCAGGTTCTTTGTTCGGGTTTCTCGCCCAGGCCAACCAAGCGTTTCATACCCCAGGGTCGAGGGTTTGGTAATCATTGTAAATGATGAAACACTGATCTATTTATTGTCTGACCACTGCAAGTCCATGTATAGGCCGAGAACGCATTCAAACTGCCCCTGCGATCCCATAGAAGTGGAATGCATGGCGAACCCCAAAAGGAATCCATCAACGATCTTCTTTATCCTTTATCTTTTACAGAAGCTAAAGAGGGTAGAAAATGATTCAGGTTTCGATGACTGAAATAAAAATGAAGTCAAATACGATCGGAGCGATCTTACCTAGATATTGGTCTATTGCCTAAGGGTAAGTATTTTTTATTTGAATTGAATCCTATGAAGCTAGGGGTAGTCTTCTGCATCATCACACTTGCGTCGGTAGACCACATCGTTTGTTTTATAGATGACTAGGCCATAATATATAGGGTGTTTTTCATATATTCAATTATCCACACAACAAGTGATTCTGTTAAGCCTTCATAACACAGGGAGTTTGATAATGAGTGAAGAAAAAGATTTCTGCTCCTAAAATGTTCTCCTCCTGTCTGAGTTACCTGCATTTTGCATTCATGTTCTAGAAAAGAAACTGTTGTCGCATATGCTGTATTTGGCACGGCCCGTTTTAGGGGCAATTGAAAAAAGACCACCGACGCGTCCCCTGGAGGGACGAAAAATCCAGTAACTGGAGGGCTTCAGCCGCAGCTCACCCTTCAAAATTTTGAATGCCAGGATGACGTCAGCCTGAATTCTTCTGTAAAAAAGCGATTTTAAATTGAGTTCGGACAATCTGGTATGGTAAGGCGGCAATGTGTGTGGATAAGCAGGATATGGCAATGCTCGGTAGTATAGAATTCTAGTGAACGTTTTCTGCACGCTTTCTAATCTACGGATGTCCTTTTTCAAACAAGGACTCCAGACAGAACTGCAATATTCAAGTAGAGGAAGAACATACATTTTAAAAATCTTCAACCAAATTTCTATATCAGAGCAATGTATTGTCCTAAAAAGGCTAAAAACAACTTGGAGACCCTTTTTAGTGAGTTCGTCGATGTGAGTAGACCAACTCATTTTTTTTTTGAATGTAGACGCCTAGATCCTTTACAGTATTTATTGAGGCTAACTGATGGATATCATAAGAAGGTGTGTCGACTGACCCAATGCGAGGGGAGAAAATGTGACTTTCCGAAAAATTTACATTTAAACCCCATTGGGTCGTCCACTCTTGCATTCTATCAACAGCCGCTTGCAGCGCTGAGAGCGTTATGGAAGCGTCACGGTCTCTGTATATAGCGTATAGTTTAATGTCGTCCGCATATGCTGCAACTTTAATGCACGAATGAGTTTTAAGGTGAGGTAGTAGATCGCTGGTGAAAAGCAAAAATAGTATTGGGGAGAGAATGGCTCCTTGCGGAACACCGGAGAAACTGTGCTTAACATCAGAAAGGGAATCCCCAACGCGAACAACCATCTCTCAGGAGTGAAGTTAGGAGCTAAACCAACGCAGCAGGTTATCCCTTATTCCGATACTTTCCAGTTTCATTAGCAATCTTGTATGGCATACAGTATCAAAAGCCTTACTTAGGTCGAAGTAAATTATGTCTACTTTATAACCCTTTCCTAGAGCTTGGATCCAGTCGTGAGTACAGTCGATAAGCTGTGTACAAGTAGATGACCCAGATAGAAATCCGTGCTGTTCCGGGGGCAAACATTTTAGGGTGAAGATCCATTCCAGCAGGTGGTGCTTCAAAATTTTCTCAAGCACCTTTAGCGAAACAGGAAGTATGCTAATTGGTCGAAATTCTGATACGAGGTTGGCTCCCTTCTTTTTCGGTATGGCAGTCACCACAGCCATTTTCCAAATCTTGGGAATTTCACCTGATGATAGAGATATGTTGTAAATGTGTGCTAAGGGTTCGGCAAGAAGATTTGAAAAGGTCTTGAAAAATAACTGGGGGATTCCTTATATACCATTCGGCGGCGCGTGTAACGCAGTCAAAGAAGGTGCTGCGTGAATCGATACCTGATTCATGGTTTGAATTTCCCACCCAGGCCAACCTAGCTTTCTGTCCCTCCGGGGTCGGTGATTTGGTACCAGACTTGTATTGGAACGGTGTGGTGCTGACTTGCTCACCGGCTGGCCACCGCAATTCATTGTATGGCCACATACGCATTCAAATTATCTCCAAAACATCCCGTAGAAGTACAATGCGTGGCGCATCCAAAAATCGATTAAGTGACGCCGTTCTTCATCCTTTGTATACAAACAGTTTGAATTCCTTTGATGCGGCAGTTCAAATCCGACATAATTTTTGGACTAACCAAATAAATAAGAGGTTTAGAGTTCCCCAGATGTTAAGATAGAATCGAAGCTGACTTCAAAGACGAAGGATGAACGTCGAAGTGTTCTCAAAAGATCGATAGTGTTGCTTTATTGCTCCGCTGGAGTATCACACTGCCAGTGGGTGTGGCAGCGAGGTGCGAACCATATAGGGTTCACCGGTGATCCCGCCGCCGAGCGCTGGGCTCAGGCAGAGTCTGGCCCCCAGTCTCGTAATTCGATTGACTGTAAAAAGAGTGAAATGTTGAGCAACCTGGATTTGAGCCGGATTATACTGATAGAGAGCTGCTGAAGCCACCAGCATACCAACTTCACCATTTTCTCATACAGAAACAATACGAAGAACAAATGAATGAAAACGTAAAAAAAATCGTGAAATTGTGCCACTGTCATCGCTTCAAAGTGATCAGCTCGTGCAAAGCCAGCATTGTTCCTTCTTACATGCCATAGTGCTAGTCGTGTACTGTAGATCAGAAAGAACTCGGCTTCCATACTGATCCGGTCCAAGGATTTCAGATTACAGTTCTCACCACTGTAGGTAACACCGTCCAATTCACCATCGAAAGCTCTATCGAATGGTGACTAACTTGGCCAAATTCGAAAACAGTGAATTTCGGTGACGTCATTGTCAGCGCAGGCTCGGCCTAGGGCGTCCTCGTCCTCGATGAGAAATTGACAAAAAATAGGTTTTTCCGAATTGGTCGAGATTGACACCATTTGATAGAGCTCTTTGTGCTGAACAGAATGGTACCACTGAGAGTGTCGAGAACTCAAATATGGGCGAGCAATGGCGCAAGATTTTTTTTCGAGGCTTGAGAACTTGAAACTAGCTGACAACTGCTGGACCTGTATAAACCTAGGAAAGAAAGGCATTCAACTTTTGATGATAAATGAGCTAGTTCCTTTGTAATGTTCACTGCTCTAGGGATTGAAAGTTGAACTTCGAAGAATCCATGTCATAGTATGAACACGCAGACACTTCAAAGTCGGTAAACTTCGCAGTGTCTATTATCAAAATAATGGCCACACTCTACAAAGTGATGGAATACTTTTCTAAACTTTCTAGTTTTATAAAGATGGACCAGTGTCTCTCGCGGAAGGGTCATAAATCATTTAGACGTTTTAGGGGACCAGCTCCACAACTTCGTCAAGAGTATCCAATTCCACAGTTCATGCAGGTAGTTGGACTGCTAGGAGGGAGTTGAATCTAATGGTGCAATTTGATTTTCATATAAGTGAATTTGAACCATGTTATGGCACTTCGACGGAAAAATCTGTCGCAAAGCGTCGATTGTTCACGAATTAGGAGCGGTATTTTATGACCAAATACGCATTCATTACCTTTCACATCACGTAGAAGTAGAATTCGTAGCGCACTCTAGAAGGAATTGTATGGCGCAGTCTTTTATCCTTGTCCTTGTATCATTTTCACGTCGATTTGGACACTTTTAAAATTAAATCAAACACTCTCCTAAGTAGCTATAAGACTTTTGTAATAAAATCAAACTCAAGTAAAAACTAAACAAATAAAATAAGCTCTTGTTTTTTATTATTTTTTTATTTCACTTGCCCAATGAGTGTTATACTTTTATAAAAATTTTATTTTGTTTATTTTGTGCCCTAGTAAGTGTAATAATTTAAAAAATTATTTTTTGAGAAAAATACTAAATTAAAGTTTGTCTCAAAAGACAGCAAGAAACCAATCTTACACACAGCGCACTAAAAGATCAGATCGCGCCATGCACTCGAAATGCTCGTCGCTATTTTTATTTGATTGATAGTTTAAACCCTGCATACGCGAGGTATCTAAATGAAGATGTGCGTGCTCTTTACAATTGTTTTTGTTCTATCGTTTGCAAGTGTGAAACTTCATGTAAGCTGAAATTTTGATTGGACGTGGCCATAGCGCAGTCTCTTTTTGGCAGAAAAGATGGCAGCCTTTCTTCTCTTTAATACCATTATTTTTCCCCATAAATAAAAACGAAAATTTTTTAAACAATTTGTTTATTTGTTGGGAAGTGAATCAAGACTTCAAAGTGTTGCACTTCTTGTTGCACTCCTCTGTGCAACATGCCGCTGTGTGTTGGGCCTGCCAATTGCACTTCAGGATACACCGCTCTGCTGATCTGTGTCTGTGAGATCCCCAGCAGTGGTGTGCGTAATTAACGTTTACGATTTACGATTTTTGGCGATTTTTGGAAAAAGTTTGGCGATTTGCGATTTACGACATTTCGAATTGCAAATCGTAAATTTTCCTAGCTGTATTAGGTCTTTGCATATGAAATGACCGATTTTGTTACCTCAATTTCTGTTCGAATTTTCGTGGCTACGAATGTTTCCGTTTCAGGCACGGTGCATAGTTTCCTGAAAGCGTAGAATCTCCGCTTTCTTGCCATTTATAGTGTTTGTGCCACACTTGCCTCTTTCCGGGGTTTTCACGTCATTTTTACAGTTTGAATCAACGTGACATTCGGGTACTCTACTCATATACATTTTCGTAGACCAGCATAGCTATTAGAAACGATGCTGGTCCACAATCGTCTAATAAACCTTCGCATACATAAATATTCAGGTGAAGAAATGAATAAATATATGTTCCGATAGAGAGCGAAATTACTTCATTTCCGCTGAGTCCTCTGAGTTTAGCGGCTCACTCCAGACAAGCATATTCCGACTCTAACCTCCTTATTGCACTCAAAAAGTCGCTATTATGGTCAGCGCTTTCTTGCCGCTTTCCTACCGTTTATAGCTTTTATAACGTAGTTACCTCTTGCCGTGTTTCTGACGTCGTTCTTTCAGTATGAATCAATGCGACTTTCGGATGGTCGATTTATTTGGGTGGAAAAGTGGACACAACGCCGGTGCCGCAGCTATCATCAACGCTGCATTTGGGGAGGATTTCGCTGAGGAACGCACAATTCGCCACTGGTTCGAAAGGTTTCGATCTGGAGTTGAAGGTCTCGAAGATGAAGACTGAGGTAGGCTGCCATCACTCCTTAACAACGACCAACTCAAAACCACGGTGGAAACGGATCCGCGTTAAACTGTGAGAGAGCGCAGGACTGCACTTCGGCGCTGATGGCAGCACTATCGGTCGCCACTTAAATGCGATCGGAAAAGTGAAGAAGTTGGACGAATGGATCCCGCGTGCACTGGCATCGGGCAGATGCTGAAGCGCCACGAGAACTGTGTTTCGTTGAGGCTGCTCAATCTAAGGGAGCCTTTTTGGAAAAGGTTTGACATGTGATTTGTCAGTTGCCGTCGCTCTGCACAATGGCAGGACGAGAATGGGGTCCCAAGGAGATGTGGAAGCCTTGCCTCCATCCAAAGAAGACCATGGTGACCGTATGGTGGACAATGGCTGGTATAGCCCACTACACGTTCTTGAAGACTGGAGAGACTGCCACAGCGGAGAAGTTCTGTTCCGAAATTGATGTGGTGCACCAGAATTGGATTGAAAAACAGCCGGCTTTGTTCACTCGAAGAAGCCCAATCTTACTGCATGAAAACGCGCGTCCACACTCTTCAAACGTTGTCCAGAAACTGGATGAACTGAGATACGAAACTCTGCTACATCCAGCATATTCACCAGATCCGTCTCTTACCCACTGTCATTTTTCCAAGCATTTTGATCGTCATGTGAAGGATAAAGAATTCAGCAACCAAGATGCTGCCGAAAACGATTTATGTTTGTTAATTCTTGTAGTTTTGATTTTTTTCAATGCTGGAATGTCTAAGCTATTGTCGCATCGGAAAAAGTGCATTAATTGTAATGGTGCTTATTTCTAATAATGAAATAGCTTCGAAGCAAAGTTATGATGTGCAAAAGTTTTCAGTAAAAGTCGTCCATTGCATATGAAACGACCTAATACCTCCCGAGTGTGCTCTACATGTGTTGAAAACGTAGCACAAGAATTGATATCAAACTCAGTTGTTTACGCGTCTTGCGAGGGAGGTCAGCGAACTCGGTCCGGAGATTCTGAATGAGACCTATATGATCTTGTAGGGCATCGGACGAGGACCTCAGAACTGTGTTTCGTTTTTGCTAAATGCCCTTGGGTGCGCCAAAAATGGCAAAAAATGGTATCGTTACAGGGCGAGCTGATAAGGCAAAAGTGGCACCTGGAATGGTCCTGTCGTGCTCAGTACTTTCCGCGGATCGTCGGCAGCGGTCGGTGGACGGGCTGGTATGATCTACAAAAGATTTGGAGCCCAAATTAAAGTTAGATTATAGTAGTACAAGTGCTCCGACACGCCTAACGGCTTGTCTCGCACTTGCGCGCTTCGCGCGACTTTGCAACATCACTGGCTTAGGGAATTTTTTGTAAAGCTTGAAATACGCTAACATCTAGGATTTGCTGCGTACTTTGTTGGCATCAAGTCGTTCACCACTTCCGTACGTTCATCATAGGCACCTTCTCTGAACCGTCCAGTATATATTGGATCCGAATGAATCATTTTCGGATATCCAATTCGAGTAATTCAAAATTCCAAGGTCCCAAAATTGCCCGTATCCGAATAATTCAAAAAAAAAACCGGAGTCCCAAAATTGTCATTATCCAAATCGTGCAAAAATCTGTCCGTCAAAATAGCGTTATCCGAATCATTCATTAATCCGGAGATTCGGTCGAATTCAAGGTATTTAATGAAAATCATTTTCGGATATCCGATTCGGATAATCCGATCCGATTCATCCAAAAATCCGGGTACGCAAAGTCGCCGTTATCCGAATCATCCAAAAAGCTGGGGTCCGCCAAAATAGCGTTATCCGAATCATCCAATTATCCGAAGATTTTCGATCGGATCCAATGTATACCGTCCAGTAACGCCATTGGTTTGTGCTGCGCAGTACTTCTGCCCTCAGGTTGCTCCTCCGCAACCGTTCTCATTCTAAACAGCTTGGGTCACCGGATGTCGTTGACACCCTTCCAAATCCGGACACCAGGTTCCCCTAACTCGTTTTTTCTTACTGGATCTAATTGCTGGCCCACCATTACTGGTCTTCCCCTCCCCCCCCCCTGGTCCCAATACCTGGCCCACTTCCTTGTTTTCCGAGCGCCCGCTCGTCACACGACGTCGGTATCACCTCTTCTGGTTCCAGAAGCTTGTAGCGCGACGAATGAACGGTCTTCTGGATTCAGGCACTCAGAAACGCGCACAGATGCCGTTGTGTCAAGCAGGAGGAGGCTGCGCTTCCTCTGCTGCAGCAGCATCTCATGTTTAATTCTGAATGCGATCACTCGTCGTGAGACGACGGTGTCTCCTCTTCTGCCTACAGAAGCTTGTAGCGCGACGAAGGGAACTTGAGTTCTGGATTCAGGCACTCAGAAACGATGCCTTTGTATCAAGCAGGAGGAGGCTACGCGTCCTCTGCTGTAAAAACATCCCATATTGAACGGCAGACGTTGCCCGCGCGAGGTACGCGGAGGCGTCGTAAGGGGTTCCATGAGATTGGAGGTGGTTACACGAGGCGTATAGGTTTCCTCAAAGGAGAGAACAATCACTAACCAATGAATGGGCTGGAACGCTACGTTTCTCGAAGAAACGTGCTGGTGAGCGGCTTCACGTAACGAGGGCCTGGTGGAGGGAATTGCCATAGAAAGCGTGTGTCCGCAATGGATTTTTGAAGAGTAGAGTGACCGAAGAACATGAAAAAGTCCCGACAACGACTAGAGGCGCATAATCACCATCAAGATCAACCACAGTGCATCAATCACGAACCCTCCCAGTGATCAATGTTTTTTTTGTTGAAATACGCAAAAGCTTACGACACCTGGGATTCCCAAGCCGTCTCCGATCCAAGTACTAACCAGGCCCAACGTTGCTTAACTTGCCAGATCGGACGGGATGGCGTGCTTTCAACGTGGTATGGCCGTAAGCGAACGTGTGTGCTGCGCTAGTCGCACACATGGCGAGTGGTGAACAGGTGATCCTTGCCTTGCACGTCGCTGGATCTTGTCAGGGAAGCAAGCCGGGACCTCCTACTCATCCTAGCCTTCGTCCAGCCCGCGACTGCGAGCAGCAGCGGGTCGAGGGACGACAGGACGGCTGCCAGGACGAGGATCTTGCTGCGTATTCGCCGTCTGGACGCCGTCCTTCCACCACCTTCACACTCCTCTACAAAATCCATAGTCCCAGTCCGTGCCTTCGTTTCACAGCTCGCACTCCTACGGGAATCTATACGTCTACTCAGAAACAGAAGGAATTTAATGGCGCGACCGAGAGGAAAGAATTTCGAAAAGAAAATTATTTTCTCGTGCGGTGCTTGCTGTACATATTCGAGTACTCCCTCCGGAGTGGCATTCCCCCTCGAGGAAGGCGATGAATACCGCGGCTGAGTAGAAGCTTTAGTGCAAGCCGCTTGGTTGCACTGAGACGGGATCCAACCATCCACCGCGGCGCCGGACTGCGATAAGGGTTCGCCTAGCTAGTTGTCACGCAGCACACCATCAGCTTTGGTTTAATTACCCAAGTTTGAGGTACTTTTAAGATCCGACCCAATTCACATTGTGGTCAGACAAATTTTGGAAACCTCTCCAGCCTGAGTGAGATACGCCTCATGATCTACAGGGCAGGGAGCTAACTCAAATATATAGTGGTAGATGATAAGTTACGACGTTTCGTAGACGAAGCTGCAGTGTACATTCAAGTGATTCATTTGCAAAGGTTGTGGCAGTGACTGGATGATCGAGTGGATAGCGCTGCGGACTTACGGGAGCGGGTCGAGGGTTCCATTTCGGGGGCGTCTATGCGATTTGCTCTGTGGAGTGCTCCTTTTCTGGCTAATAAAGAGTACATTTTGGCTTTGGTAGCTTACCGTATTATTGGCTAGTTGTGAATAAGGGTGACGAAGTCATAACTACCGATTTCCAACCCAGACTTCGCCCATGGGAATTATTTAAGCTGCTGACCTCTGTCACTCTTTTTCTAAATTATCACTTTGCTTGCACTACTTTCCATCGAAGGTTGAAGTCGAAGGTTGGAAATTAAGTTTGACCACATTGGAGAAGAAAGCAATCCTGCTAACGTAGATAGCTCTACACACCCATATTTACCGTAATCTGCCGTAATATACCGAAATTTTAAAAACAGGGTATCACGTCAGAGTATCATATCCGTGGTCAGCACCCCAAACAACTCCCGCGGGCGATGTTGGGCGAAATTTTTTCTTTCGACCTCTCCTCGACCTCTGGAGTCATGAAAGGCAGCAGTGCCGGTTATTCCGCGTACACCCCTTTACTTACACATACCCATCGTAACCTTCTGCCTTTCATCGTTTCAACGAAAATGGTTGCCAGATTGGTGATCTAACCCTATAGATGAATTTGGGACGGAAAAAAATCTTTTTCGATCTTCAGAGTTGAGGGAGTGAGTGCAAGTGATCATAGCTGCAATGCCGTGACCTGTCTACTGTAAGTGTATAGGAGAATAGTCAGGAAAAATACACAGCTAGATAAATACTATGAGGTAGATAAAATATGCAATACTTGGTAACAGTGAGCTGAAAGAGTGAAAGCTGCGTACAATAAAAAGCAGTCTGTAAAGAAATCCGAAGAACGATGAACGTGTCTTGATGACGGGTCAACTCAATACATACTTGTCGATCGTGCTCACAATTATGGTGACAGCGAGCAACACTTTTAAAACTAATTAAGAACATTCCAAAGAGGTCATATGGAGCTAGCATCTAACGAGAGCTTCCTCAGCGTGACAAGCGTGGTTTAATGGATGCTCAACATCACCCTACACGACAAAACTAGCATCCTTACATCTGACAACAGGTTGAAAGCGGGGTTAGGAAGCGAAGAAGGTATCCTACCGAAGCCAAAATGTAAGCCAAAAATGAGAGCACTCCACAGAGCAAATCGCATAAACGTCCCCGGAGTCGAACTTCGACCCGACCCGGTCCCGTAAGTCCGCCGCGCTATCCACTCGGCCATCCAGTCGCTGCCACCATTGATGTGAATGAATCACTTAAATGTACACTGCAGCTTCGTCTAGGAAACGTAGGAAATTATCGTATTACTATAATCTAACCTTAATTTGAGCTACAAACCTTTTGTAGGTCAAGTTCTGAGCACGACAGGACCATTCCAGGTGCCACTTTTGCCTTATCAGCCCGCCCTGTAACGATACCATTTTTTGCCATTTTTGGCCCACCCAGGGGCATTTTAAAAAAACGAAACACAGTTCTGTGATCCTCGTCCGATGCCCTACAAGACCATATATGTAGGTCTCGTTCAGACCTAGTTCACTGACCTTCCTCGTTACTTCTTTTTGTTCCGTTCTTTTTTGTCAGTTTGCAACGTGAAGACTCATGTCTATGCCTTGAATAAATAAATAAATAAAGCTTTGGTTTACAGGCTTGCACACAAATAAAGGATTAGAGATTGGAGGACTGAATAGCCCAAGTGACTTTTGCTTTTGCTTTTGCTAAGTGACTTTTGCTTGGATTCATCACATTCTTTGAAAGCCTGTGTCTGTTGGATAAAAATCACCGTCGCCTTCTCGCCTTCTTTTATAGCGGATTTTCGTCATTACTCCAAGCTATTAAAGGTGGAGCTTACCGGCTTTTTCGATTATCTCTGAAGTCTAGCGATGATTAAAGCGCCACGCATGCGGCCGCAGCCACGCATTACTTAGCGTCCACCTGTAGTTGATTTGCGTAGAACCGCTAATGAATGGCTGACGAAGTGGCTACAGCTTGCATGAAGCGTTCCATTACGCGCCAATTTTTCAATTACCTTCTCGTTGAATCCCTGCTAGTTTCTTCTTCTTCATTGCTGCAGCGCAAAAGGTTATGCCCATAGTTGCGCTCGCATTTTAAACCACATCTTGATTTTTTTCATATTTAAAATCTTCTGTTAAAAACTTGAATTATTTTCGCATATTCGCAACTGCACATCTTTCTCAGCGCAATTGTACACAACTTTACTAGTTAGCCTTAGTTTATAGTTGCAACGCAGCGCGGCGCGGCACCATAGCCGGAATAGATATCGATCAAGCGGCGCGGAAAATCGATATCTATGATGATTGCGTTCGCGTAAAAGCCCACTGTTGGTGCGTCGTGATCATCACGTCGCCCTCGTCGCTGTGCATAAATAAATAAATAAATAAACTTTGACGGGTAAAAATAAAGCATAAAAGGTGATGTTACCCAATCGCTTTCGAGATGCGCCACGCATTCAACTCCTACGGAATGTCGTGGAGGCGATTTGAACGCGTATTTGACCGCACAATGACTTGTGGTGGCCAGCCGATGAACAGGTCAGTGTCCTTCCCAGACAAGTCTGACACCAGTTCACCGACCACGGAGGGACGGAAGGTTTGGGTAGCTTGTGTGGGCAATCCGAACCAGGAACCTGGTATCGGGTGCACGCGACAGCTGGCACCTCATCCGACTGCGCTACACGCGCCTACTTTTTGGAGCGTTCCCGGATATTCCCATGATTTGCACTTCGGGTCAGTTGCTTAGGCTAAAAGGTCCCCGTTGAAATCTATTGCTCTTTATATGCTGTTACTGGATGTTTTGTTGCGATCAAAACTCTTGCGCCAGGCGGGACTCGAACCCACATCTTCTGCTTTCCGGGCAGCGATGTTCGCCTTACACCACCGGCGCTGCTTGACCGCACGTAAGCGCAATAGCAGCGCCGGTGGTGTAAGGCAAACATCGCTGCCCGGAAAGCAGAAGATGCGGGTTCGAGTCCCGCCTGGCGCAAGAGTTTTGATCGCAAAAAAAACATCCAGTAACAGCATATAGCCTCTCTACCAGCCTCCCCAGGCTTAAGCAAATGTGTTAAAGCTCTTTATATGCTTCCGTATGAGACCAACGTTAGCCGACTGCCAAGTCGGTTTCGCGTTAATGACATTGTTTGTGGTGTCGATTCCGAAAATTGTATTCTAAAACTGTTTTATACAGATATTTAAGGCCACCCTTCAATCCTCCCGGCAGACGGCTGGCTAACCCACTTCGCTCCAGATTTCATGAATAGTCGATCCATATTGATTGAGAGACAATATTCGGCATATGAAGTGCAATTTGGAAATGCGATGTTCCTCGTGTGCATCCCGCATCGACTCGTGGTTCTCACCTTGCATTGCTCACCCCGCAAATCCTTCTATCCGTGTATGGTCAGTGAGTTAGAGCGAGACTTGTCTTGGAAGAGGATAAGACAGCGATCTGCTCATCGGCTGGCTGCCGTGAGCAATAGTAAATTTCGAGTGTGTTGCACTTCACTCCACTACACCCTGTAGAAGTAGAATGCACGGCGCATCCCACAATGAGGGTGATTGATGTCTGTCTTTATCCTTTAGCCTCACCTGTTTATTTTATCTGCTTCAAAGTCGATGGTATTGATCGATATTGATTACCCGGTCGATATTGCTGATCTGGATTGAAGGACATTTAGGTGCCGATTGACAAGAGTCAAATAGTTGATATTGTCCGTAGTCAGTAAAAGTTCAGCGGCTATTGTTTTTGCGCGAATCGATGGGTAGCCGAACAAGCTGGCAATTTTGCTCTTTCATATATGGTCATTATATCTTTTATTAGGTTTTCGCAAAATAAATGCAGGTTTTTGCTTCATTGGTTTCAACACTTTTTTAAAAATAAACTAAGACTTTCAACATAAGGTATTATACATTGCTGGAAAGCCTATTATCTGCGCTTTCTAAATGTGTCTATGAAGTTTAATTCAAGTCGCTTATTTAAAAAATAATTTGGTTCTTATTGACATACGTTTAAACGCAATTTTCGTCAAATTTTCCGGCTTTGGATGATGTCGGGGAGTTTTTTGCCAATAATCCGTTTCTCGAACAGATTGTAACCTGCGATAAGAAATGGATACTTTATCATACCAGGCGACGTTTGCCTAGTGGCTGAACCAAAGAGAAGCTCCCCGACATCATCCAAAGCCGGAAATTTTGACGAAAATCTGAAAATAAAACCCAAATTATTTTTTAATTAAACCACTTGAAGGAAGTTCTATATACGTGCTTAGAAAGCATATACATACTTACTTACTTTGATACTTTGATGGTCATTTGTCGGCTGGAGGTCTTCTCAGCGGGGACCACAACTCTTCCAGACCGCTCGATCTCTGGCTGCTTGCATCCAGTGAGGCAGACTCCGCTCTCTGAAAGATCTTGAGAATGAGTCTGCCCATCGCGTTGGCGGTCGTCCCAGTGGTCTCTTATGGTCTCTCGGGAGCCATTCTATGACACGGAGACTCCATCTATCGTCCTTTTGTCGAAGTAGGTGTCCGGCGATATTTGGACTTCTTCATGTACTGCAGCGGGTCTGCTAATTGCGACTTCTCCCGTAGCTCCGAGCTTCGTAGGCCTTCTTGCCATTGCTGACGAAGGCTTGTCCTCAGAAGACATCTCTCCAGTGCGCGATGCGTAGTTTGCATCGCTCTGGCGATTGTCTTGTTGTCGGGCCAGGTTTCCGTCGCGTAACACATCGCAGGTAGTACAGAGGCGTTGAATATCGAGGCCCTGAGGCCGGCATCCTTGACCTGATCGGTGACTTCGCGAATCGAACTGAAGGTTGTCCATGCTGCGCGTCTGCTGCAGGCGATTTCAGGAGCGAGGTCGTTATCCATGTTCAGCTCTCTTCCCAGATAAACGTGGGAGTCGACCTGTTGTAGAGCGACTCCATTTGACTTTACGACTCCCGTGTCACACCACTGGTTGGCCATAAATTGTGTTTTGGACATATTCATGTCCAATCCAATCTTCATACCTGCCACATTGAGCTCGTTCAGCATTTCCTCGACTTCTGCCATGCTGGTAGAGATGAGAACAATATCGTCGGCGAAGCGAAGGTTGCTGATCCGTTTACCGTCGGCAAGGTAGCCTTTATCGTCCCAGTTCAAGTCTTTCATGGCATCCTGGAGTGCCGCTGTGAATAGCTTAGGAGAAATCGTGTCTCCCTGCCGTACTCCTTTCCCGATAGGAATTTTAAGCTTTCGGTCGAACAGCTGGATGGTAGTCGATGTGTTCGAAACGCATTCGTCGAGAAGTCGGATGTAGGGCGATGGTATACCAGCGTGCACAAGGGCGTTCAGAATGGCGTTGATTTCCACAGAGCCGAACGCTTTCCGGTAATCCACGAAGACAAGGACGAGTGGGAGGTGGTATTCGCGGCTCCTTTCGATGAGTTGTGAGACAGTCTGAATATGCTCCATGCAGGAGAAATCCTTGCGAAACCCTGCTTGCTCCACTGGCTGATATTCATCCAAGCAACGCTCCATGCGGTTAAGCAGTATCTTGGTGAAGATCTTGTACACAACCGAGAGAAGACTGATGGGTCGATAGTTGTTGATATCCTCCTGCTGACTTTTTTTTGAAGATTAAAACTGTTTTCGACTCCTTCCATGAGTCCGAAATCCTACCAAGTCGAAGGTAGTGGTTGAAGTGCTTGGCAAGAAGTGAGCATATACATATAGGCTTTATATTCATGTCTTTAATCCCTCCTTGTTTTCTTTCATTTTTTTCTGTAGTCGGATTATTAAGAAGTATTTTCGCCGACTACCTTCATCCCTTCCAAATCTAACGCCCACATCTGGGCGAAAATTGGTGTTATCGATCGATACTGATTGATCGTCAATGTTGTTGAATTGTTGTGAAGCACGTCCCACGGCTGGGATCTGTAGTTGATCGATATTAATCGGGAGGCTGATTCTGCCAGCAGCAAGCGGCCATTAATTTCGCGCGGACTGACATACAGTTTCCACAGCGGAGTGCTTTGCGTAATTAGGGTTCGTTAGGAGAAGAACATACGCCTTTTGCTCGGCAGAACTCGAAGAAAGCAAAAGTACTCAAGAGTTATGTACTCTTGAGTCCACTTCGAACCGTAGAAATTTCCTCAAATTTTGCTCGAAATCTACTGCATGTCAAAATCTTTCGAAAGTCGGAAAATATAGCTAAGTATCGATCCGCAGATGCAATACCAAAAACGAATATAGTGAAGAAGATAGAGCTGTTCCCATATTCTGTCGTGCCTAAAAGAAGTTATCCGTCCTCCCATCCATCCGTCTGTTCGTCCGTCCGCGTAAAAATGTTTTCCGCTCCTTCCATTTCAATTTTTTTGCTGAAACTCTGGCTCACCAAAACATCACGATTGATGGTAGCGATCTTTTACGGATGTGACCGTTTGAATGAGTAAAAGTAAAGCAGATAGCACGCTGGAAATACTTTACAATAAGTATTGTTAGTTGGCTAATCAGCATCGATTAATATTATCGATTTTTGCTAAAAAAATAAGAATCACGTGAAAAGGATAGTTGGCGGATCCTAGCAGAATTCTGTTTAGAGCACAGGGAGGAAGTGCACATGAAGATGAGCAGCTGTAATCGGGCTCCTGAAGAGAGAACTTCTACTGGACTATCGCGTACGCATATTTCATGCAGAAGCTGACCGAACACGAGGGTGTAGGTCTCCCTCTATCACACTCGCTGGATCTAATCGTCAACTGACTGCCTTCTCTCAAAACAAGGCTATGTAATTAGGGCCTTAATGAAGTGACTGTCCGCTATCCATCACTTTGCTGATCCAGCCTTTCATTTTTTGGACGATCTCGCTGATTTGATGAAACAATAATTGATCGCAAATCCGACGAACGTGCAACGAACATCGAGAAAGAAGCAGCCGACCTTTCTGTTAATTGGACAACATTTCGAAGATAACAATATTCATTTAACTAATGGTCGCGAAGAGGCAAAAACTTTCCAAGAAGCCTAACGATAGCACCGTATCTTCGCATCAGCCTTAATTATCCTAATCGCTATGTCCGTTCCGTCGACAATGCTCTTTACATCTCAAAGGTAGGTCAGCACCGCCTTCTGTTGCTGTAGTTGAACACTGTTCTATCTAATGTTCGGTATTAGGTTGGTACATAAGTTATAGGACATTTGGGCGTGAAATATTTATTATCCAACATACGAACAACAATATCAAATTATTTGAAGTAACCGCCCTTTACATCAATTGTCTTTCGCCAACGTGCTGGGAAGTCATGGATGCCTTTTCTCCAAAACGTGGCCGGTTGTGATTCGAAAAATGTGAGCAGTGCCTCCTTGACATCCTCTCGGTTCCTAAATGGCTGGCCGCCCAAATAGCGTTGAAGGCTTGAAAACAAATGATAATCAGAAGGAGCGAGATCTGGTGAGTAAGGTGGATGTGGAAGGACGGTCCATCCATAGTCCGCCAACTCAGCCGCCGTCGCTCTAGCAATATGCGGTCTAGCGTTGTCGTGTTGAAAATACACCTTCACTTGCCCTCCTCGTGTGGTTTGAAGGTGGGCCCTCAACTTCCTCAGTCGGTTGACGTAAACCTCTGCCGTCACTGTTATCCCTTCGTCCAGCAGCTCCCAGTATTCTTCGCCAAGAACGCTCCACCAAATGCATGGCATCACCTTTTTCACGTGAAGGTCGGGTTTCGGAACGTCCTCTGCCTCTCCAGTGGCGTCAACCCACTGTGCACGCCGGTGATAATTAGAGTAGAGTATCCACTTCTCATCCCCGGTGATAAGGTCGTCCAGCCATCCGTGAGTACGTCTGAGGGTAAGGAGAGACAGAGCGACATCGGCTCTGCGATCCATGTCATGTTGTGTCAAGTCGTGAGGTACCCAGCGACCCAATTTTTGCACCTTGCCAATCGACTTCAATCCTCGAACGACTGTTGAGTTACTAACACCAAGAGTGCTTGATAGTTCGCGAGTGGTTTGGTATGGCTCCGCTTCCACTCTACTTCGGAGGCCATCCAAATCCAGTGTCATCGGGCGCCCTTCTCGTTCACTATCTTCAACGGGGAATTCACCAACTGCAAACTTCGAGAACCACTGGTACACAGTACTTCGAGCAGGAGCACTCCCGTTGTAAACATCCTTCAGGCGACGATACGATTCGTTGGCATTGAGGCCAGACTGATGCAGAAATAACATGACGTGCCGAATATGCGTCCCAGTTGGGATGAATTGCTTAGCCATAACAGCTGGCGTTAACAACGCAGAAGTAAATGTTAGGAACAGTTTTGTAGCCCTTTCCTTTCTCTATCGATCGATCATTTACGCGTTGATACTTGTTGAGAAATTTGGAGGGAAAATGCGCTTTCAATTCAGGAGGGATCAAATGTCCGAGAACTTATGCACCAACCTAATATAAACGCAATCCCACAAACAGGTGCCAGACCGGACACTGCCCCATACCTAGTCGCCAGGACTGCGTAAAGTAACTTTCCGACCACTTGAAAACACTGCAGCCAAGACACTCCTTAAACGTCTCATAAAAATGGAAAGGCCATGCATGAGTTGGCGATGAAATTTCTCTCTTTTTCTCTGAAGCGTGTTTGTTCTATTGTTTCACAAGCTTTTTCGTGTTAATCGTTCTCGTCTCCGCGCTCGGCAGATATCAGTAACATACTTGAGTTCGCTCAAATTTCGATTATTAATAAAATATTGCACAAGCGAATGTGTCATTCAGAACGCCTTCATTATATGCTTGCTTGATGCCGAGGAAATAGCACGGAACAAATCGCTGGAGCAATTTTTCTAGAAAACTCCTCCGCCACGAAGTGGGTAGGACTTGGAAGAGTGACCATCGTAGTGCCGTCAGCATGGGTCTCATTACGATAGTTAGAACGAGCGGTCATCGTTTTTGTTGAACAAACTATGAGAGTTCGAGTCTATGCATGTTACTTATTTATTTATTTATTTATTTATTTATTTATTTAATTGTTTATTGCAGTACGCACTATTGTGCGCTGACAAAAACCGTTAAAATAAGACATCACCTGTGTCACCTGTCGTCCCGTTGATCATCGAATTGCTCGAGCGGGTGCCAGCAGCGTCTCCATTCGTCCCTGCGGCGTGCCAGAGTGGTCCAATGGATCCTCCTCGCTCGAGGGACACGAAGAGCGTCATATCGGTCGTTCAGGGCTTTAACGAAGAAGTACGACCAACGCGTTGGTGGGCGTCCTGGTGTTCTTTTGACATCCCGCGGAATCCAGTCGGTGATGGCTCTCGTCCAGCGGGTGTCTGCGAAGCGCATTACGTGGCCGGCCCACCTAATTTTCGACAACTTGGCCCACGCGACAGCGTCTCTGATCTTCGAGCGTCGGCGAAGCTCGGAACTCCGGAGGCCTTCTCTCACTTGCGTGAGTCGTTTCACTCCGAGCATCGTCCTCTCGATTCCGTGCTGCGCGACGCTGATCGCGTGTTCATCCTGCTTTCGTATAGCCCAGGTCTCTGAGGCGTATGTTAGGGCAGGAAGAACAGTGGAGTCGAATAGGTGGGCACGGAGTCGAACGTTCGTCGTCTTCTTCGCGACTTCTTCGACGCTCCTGAAAGCTCCCCAAGCCGCTCGTTTCCTCCTGCTCAGGTTCGGCGCTAGGTCGTTGGCCATGTTGACTTCGCAACCCAGATACAAATACATAGCTGGAACATTCAGAGATGGTCGTTCCGTTGATCGAGAATGGTGCATCAGAAACTCGTCCGTTCCTCAAGAACATTGTCTTTGTAAGATTCAAGAAAAAATGGGACATAAACATCTCGAAAATTCATAAAAAGTCAGCAATCAGTAGTAGCAACCAGGGTAACTAAAATCCTAGCCCATCTGAAAAAGAGGCATCATAAACTGGACAAAACACTCAAGAAACAGAGGGATAATGAGCAGAAGAAGCGTGCATACATTGTGAACTAGAATTGTGGTAAAGTCCGCCTTCTTCTTTTCTATATAAGAAACAGGATTGCGGTATGCACAGTTTAGAATGGATTACTGCCGACATTCTCCAATACTTTATAATGCGCTACTATGTGTTTTTCTTCACCGCCGTTTCCTAATGTTAATCGTTAGAGCTGTGATATTGTTTACACTCTCATACAAGCGAAGAAATAATTGTACTGTTATTATTCCTTTCTTTCACTATCATTATTGTTGTTCTCTGGCTGAGCGATGTGCTATTCAGACTCGTAATCAGTCGGAATCCTGTATTATTTCAGCTAGTCTAGGAGTTTGAGGTGACCGCCATTCATTCAAGCTTCGGAGACTTGGTTTAATGCAAAATTCGTTTCACAACCTTCTCAGCACGTCAATGCTCTTCTTCTTTCCATTGAAGTATTCGATATCATGCTGCATTCACAAGTACAGAACTAACTCAGTTGTTTCAGCGTAGTGTGTCTCATTCTCTCTATCGCTCTCTATGTATATCTCTCCAAACCTTTACTGTTGTCCAAATTGTGCAATGTGGAGCTTTTTTTTTACAAATTTTTAAATACCTGAGACACTGTACTTTTCAAGTCTTATGTCAACCATCCTTCAATTGAAAAGCGAGTAGGTAGGGGCTTGTGCCCTCCTATCAAGGTAGCCTACTGGGGTGCGTGCCAACTTCCACTTGTCAACACTTATAAGCAGGGATGTGCGGAAATTTTTTCGAAAAAACCGGGAGACGGAATGCGGAACAGAAGAGCTCAAAAATAGACGGAAACCGAAATATAAAACACGGAAACGGAAATACATTTTTGCATTTGTAGGCCGTTTGCTCGCTGGATCTTCCCGTAGTGGTCGACTGAAATTGGAAGAAATTGTGTCACACAAGGCTAACCTGCACTTTTGCAGCGCCGTAACTTAGTCCAATCATAAGCTACATTGCTCTGTTTCAGCGCACTATTCGAACATTTTACAGTCTACAAAACCCACAAGCTGTAGCCGGAACGATTCAATCTTGACAGAGTTATTGCGCTCCGAACACACTCGCGCGTGCAATTTGCGAGTGGTCGCGCCTACTCGATTGATAGGTTCGATTCTGTATGCATTGTTTACGGCGCACTCCAAAGGCAAGCTGGACAGGCTTAGAACATTTGCTAAGTAGGACGGCCGGGAATTTCCGATAAAACTCCCGAAACAGTCACTCTACAGGCTCTTGCGCCCACTCGATTGATAGGTTCGATTCTGTATGCATTGTTTACGGCGCACTCCAAAGGCAAGCTAGACAGGCTTAGAACATTTGCTAAGTAGGACGGCTGGGAATTTCGGTAAAACTTCCCAAACGGTCACTCTGCAGGCTCTCGCGCCCACTCGATTGATAGGTTCGATTTTATATGCATTGTTCACGGCGCACTCCAAAGGCAAGCTGGACAGGCTTAGAACATTTGCTAAGTAGGACGGCTGGGAATTTCAATAAAATTCCCCAAACTGTCACTCTACAGGCTCTCGCGCCCACTCGACCTCACTCTGCGAGTGATCGCGGGCACTCGATTGATAGGTTCGATTCTATATGCATTGTTCACAGCGCACTCCAAAGACAAGCTGGACAGTCTTAAGGAATTTCGGAGTAGGGCGGCTGGGAATTTCGATAAAACTCCCCAAACTGTCACTCTACAGGCTCTCGCGCCCACTCGATTGATTATGTCCGGCCTATATGCAATGTTCAACTCTATTGATTTATATGACAGAAGATAGAGCTCGGTCTGCTGAGCTCAAATATATGTTTCTTTTCACAAGCGCTTGATTTTAAAGAAAGTTATATAAAAAGCCGCTTTGGAACGCTCCAAAGCGGCTTTTTCGGGAATTGACCAAAAGACATGCGCGGTACTGTAATTCAAAACTCACTCCTTCATTCAATTTTCATAAATATATATATTCATAATCGTAGTAACAAAAATAGGTTGCCATTAACGAAATTGGCAAGGCAGCATGCGACGATCTTCCAGCAACATATCACCTGTATCACCTGTCGTCCCGTTGATCATCGAATTGCTCGAGCGGGTGCCAGCAGCGTCTCCATTCGTCCCTGTCGCGTGCCAGAGTGGTCCAATGGATCCTCCTCGCTCGAGGGACACGAAGAGCGTCATATCGGTCGTTCAGGGCTTTAACGAAGAAGTCCGACCAACGCGTTGGTGGGCGTCCTGGTGTTCTTTTGACATCCCGCGGAATCCAGTCGGTGATGGCTCTCGTCCAGCGGGTGTCTGAGAAGCGCATTACGTGGCCGGCCCACCTAATTTTCGACAACTTGGCCCACGCGACAGCGTCTCTGATCTTCGAACGTCGGCGAAGCTCGGAACTCCGGAGGCCTTCTCTCACTTGCGTGAGTCGTGTCACTCCGAGCATCGTCCTCTCGATTCCACGCTGCGCGACGCTGATCGCGTGTTCATCCTGCTTTCGTATGGCCCAGGTCTCTGAGGCGTATGTTAGGGCAGGGAGAACAGTGGAGTCGAATAGGTGGGCACGGAGTCGGACGTTCTTCGTCTTCTTCGCGACTTCTTCGACGCTCTTGAAAGCTCCCCAAGCCGCTCTTTTCCTCCTGCTCAGCTCTGGTGCTAGGTCGTTGGCCATGTTGACTTCGCGACCCAGATACACATAGCTGGAGCATTCGGAGATGTTCGTTCCGTTGAGCGAGAATGGGGCATCAGAAACCCATCCGTTCCTCATGAACATCGTCTTCGTAAGATTCAGCTGCAGTCCAACGCTTCCACATACACGATCGAAGTCGGCCAGCATTCGCTCCGCCTGGCTGATGCTCGGTGTTATGAGCACGATGTCGTCAGCGAAGCGAAGATGATGTAGTTGCCGGCCGTCGACCTTCACTCCCATGTCTTCCCATTCTAGTTCGCGCATGACGTTTTCGAGGGTGGCGCTGAAGAGCTTCGGGGATATGGTATCCCCTTGCCGAACCCCTCTCTTCACGTCGACGACGACGTCGTTGTAGAATGGTGAGATCTTGGTCGTGAATCCACTGTACAGCTCTCGAAGGACTCTGATGTACTGAGTAGGAACGCCCTGAGTGAGCAGGGCTTCGATGAACGCTTCAGTTTCGACAGAGTCGAATGCCTTCTTCAGGTCGATGAACGTAAGGCACAGCGGCAGCTTGTACTCTCGCGACACTTCGATGAGCTTCGTAATGGTGTGTATGTGGTCGATCGTGCTGAATCCTCTCCGAAATCCTGCTTGTTCGCATGGCTGTCCTTCGTCCAGCGTTCTGCTAATCCTATTCAGGATAACTCGAGTGAACAGCTTGTAGACTACGGACAACAGGCAGATCGGGCGATAGTTGCCAATGTCGTGCACGTCTCCCTTCTTGTACAGCAAGACGGTTCTGCTGGTCTTCCACTGAGATGGAACCTTGCACTCCGACAGGTAACGTGTGAAGAGCCGCGCCAGGGTGTTGATGAGCGTAGGCGGGAGGTTCTTCAGGTGTTCGGGTCTGATCCTGTCGGGACCGGGTGCTGTACGTTTCTTCACCGACGAGATGGCGTGTCGGATCTCGGAAGGGAGAACAGAGGGGACGACGTATCCATCCTGCGGAAGATGGCATGGGGGC
Organism: Heligmosomoides polygyrus polygyrus; assembly: GCA_947396885.1. Taxonomy (NCBI): domain Eukaryota; kingdom Metazoa; phylum Nematoda; class Chromadorea; order Rhabditida; family Heligmosomidae; genus Heligmosomoides; species Heligmosomoides polygyrus. The sequence continues at coordinate 88,096,077 of OX377205.1, forward strand.
AGGTGGACGTGGCTATCGAAGAGATCGGAGTAGAAGTCGTGGATGACCCTCTCCATGGTCCTCCTGGAAGAGGTGACGGTTCCGTCGGGACGTCGGAGAGCTGTCATCTTGGTCTTGAAGTTGGCGAAGTTCCGGCGGGCATTGCGGATGCTCAGCCCTGCCTCTGCTGCTTCAGCCAACACTTCCGCCCTTCTCTCCTTAAGATCCTCCTTTATCGCCTCTCTGCATAGCTTCGCAAGCTCGGACGTCAGTTGGTAGTTGCCTGACGCTCGTGCTGCTCCACGCTGGCGTATCAGCTCGAGAGTTTCCGGAGACAGGCGTCTCTTGGTGGTCTTCAAGCTCTCGGCTCCCTTAGCACTATCGTGGAGATGGTGCACGAAGCGGTCGTATTCCTCGTCGACGTTGTCCATGACGGCATCTTCCCAAAGACCGGCAAGAGAGGTGTAGAGGTCCCAGTTGATGGTCGTTCTGGGACTCCTCTTCTTGAACTTCGCGGCCTTCTCTCCTTGACGCGAAAAGCGGAACCTTGCGCGAAGGAGGCGGTGGTCCGATCCCGTGTAGAACTTGGGGACAACGGAGACGTCGGTCAGGCAATATTTGCGGTTGAAGATGATGTGGTCGATCTCGTTGTGGAACTGGCCACCGGGAGATTCCCAGGTCCATCGTAGGGAGGGAGGCTTCTGGAACTGCGAGTTTCCATGGATGGTCTTGGTCGACATGATAAACTCAGACAGCCTTTCACCTTGCTCGTTCCACTCCAAACCGTGGGTTCCGATGTGAAGTTCTTCCGGCGACCTTCGCGGTCCGATTTTGGCGTTGAAGTCGCCGACGATCACCTTGTAGAAGGTGTGATCTTCCTTATAGAACTTCTCCAGCTCCACGTAGAAGGCTTCGACCTCTTCGTCGTCGTAGTCGGATGTTGGGGCATACGCGACGAATACAGTCAAAGCTGGCACGGAACCACATCGCTTCAGTCGCAGACGTCCGATTCGGCTTGTCAGAGACTCGTACGAATCGATGTTCATGGCCAAGTGCGTGTTGACGAGGACACCAACGCCGCCTACTCCTCTGCTGTCGCATGTTCCGAGGAACAGTTCTTCTCCGGAGTCGTAGGCGGCGTGCAGGGGGTGGTGTCTTCTCGTCTCGGTCAGTCCGATGACGTCGTACTTGATCTTCCTGGCTTGCATCATCAGGTCCTCGACGGATGCTTCTGATGCAAGCGTGCGGGCGTTGTAAGTACAGATCGTCATCCTAGTCCTTCTCAATTTGCGCAGCCTGGTTAGGCCCTGAGATTTTAGCAGCCTCTCCGTACTCGTCCTTCCCATCGCTGCAGAAATGGGGGCTCTTTCGGGGTCAGGGGAATGAGGCCCTTTAGTGCTGCTGTTTTTGACTTGAGTACACACGGGTAGCTAGTCGGGCTCTGTCGTGCGGGCGAAGAACTCCGGGCAGCCAGCCAGACTGCCCGAAGGGACGGGGCGAGACTTAAGGCGGCCTCGAATCGCCTTACATGTACTCCCAGTCTACCGAGTGCAAGCTTTTGGCCGAGCCGACACAGTTACAATCCGCACAGTCACGGACACATCCACGCACACTGTGCACGAACATGCCGCTCCCACGCACAAGGAACGCATCGACCCGACACAGCAGGAGCAAGGAGTCCATCCCCTGCATCCCACCTGCGTCTCTGGGCAGTACACGGTCGCATTTGGTTCGCGTTTAATTCCCCTATCCACCACCCGGGGACGCGCCACGTGGCCCTGCGACAAGCGGCCCGAGATCCCTCTTAACAAGAGAGCCCGAAGGCTCTCTATCGAGGGAGATCCGTGGCAGCAACATATAACAATAAAAATCCTTGTACTCGTACTCGTTTTCTAAGTTGAATATTCAAACATTACTCGTGCAACAAATCGAAATTTATGCAAAATCTTTCTGTAATTAGGAAGAAAGTATTTTAAGAGCAATGAACCCAGGTGATGAGTAAGATACCGAAGATTTCGCCACTCACGCCACTTAAACGGTTTTACTAAATGTCCGGACCTATCCTAATTGGAAGGCGCAGCGCTAAGGTTGCAGTTGCGATCAGCATCCTACAACACGACGTCCGCTCTCTGAGTTCGCATAAGTACCATAGTATCATGTGGCAGAGTAGCTCTGTAACGAGCTCAAAAAAGGAGGTTTAGAAGCAAGACACCGCATGCCTTCCTCCGACTAGGACAGATCCAATGTCTCCTATGGAAAGCAATGTTAGCAACTTAAGGGGCTTATACAGGGTGCGTACAAAGTATAAACGTAGACGTTAAAAATGACAACACATTATAAAATTTAACAAGTTTATATACAAAATGTCAACAATAATCTAGCGAACAGAAGGGCATCACTTGTATTTTATTCGGGCTTCTTTGCTGCGAATGCAGGGGCGAAGACGACGAGGGAAGACATCGACGGTGCGCCGCAAGTAGTCCACGTCGACTTCGTTCCATGCTTTGACCAGATCATCCTTCACTGACTCCATACTTTTGTGGGAAGTAGCGCAAGCCTTGTTCTCTAAAACTTGCCATATAGAGTAATTCGGCGGATTCAGATCCTGTCTATACAGAGGTCATTCCTCTGCCGAAATGAAGTCCTTCGAGTTGGCGCTGCACCAGTCCTGAACAATCCTCGACTCTGCGCAGGAGTCAAATTCTGCTGGAAGAAATGCGGCTCACTCTCAAGGTGGGATTCGAGACAAGGAACTAGTTGCTTCTTTAGGACATCAAGACAGATAGTTCTACTCATTTATCTTCACTCCTGAATCCAGGAAAACGAGAGGCGCTTGTGATGAATGCACAAACCATGATAGTTGCCGGATGCGCCTTCCTTGTTGCGAGCCCTCTGCCAGAATTAGCACTTTGGAGGTCTTGAAAAGTATGTAACACTTTTACTGAATAATGCACAAAAGTATCAAGTCACTGAAGGTCAAAGCATAGAACGAAATCGACGTGACTACTTGCGGCGCTCCGTCGATGCCTTTCCTTCTCGTCTTCGCCCCTGCATTCGTAGCAAAGAAGCCCATATAAGACACAAGTGATGCTATTCTGTTCGCTAGATCATTATTGACATTTTGTATATAAACTTGTTGAATTTTATGATGTGTTGTTATTTCTAACGTTTTCGTTTAGTGCGTCAATACTATTTACGCACCCTGTAGAACTCTGATCTAGAACTGGTGTTCCAGGCGAGACCTAAGATTATTAGGGAAAAAATAAGCATGCTGCATGTGGATAAGAAATTAGCTTCTTGATTCAAACACTCATGCAACCTTTGTGGCCTTATACTATTCGGTAGTACATAGCTTTAAGAAAAGAAAAAGAATCCAATCGCACTGTTTCGGAATCGGGATGCACTTCGGTTTGAAAGCAACACAATCACAAAAAAGGCGAGGCATATTTAATCTCTTTCTTCAGCCTTTCATTTAGGTTCAAGAAGTGAATTAAGGCGGGGCAAAACAACCAATGAGTCATGAGTCACCACTTCCGTTCAAAGGAGAGCAGAACACGGAACGGAACGGACGGACCAAAAACGGCCGAAAACCGAAATTCGGAAGACGGAAACGGGAATTCCGCACATCCGTGCTTATAAGGTCCACCCCACATAGGTTACAGCTAGTATGACACCTATGGTAGTAGTATCGTAATCCCTTCGCTTCGCCTCGCCGTATTCTTTTCTTCTCGGTGCATCAACTGTCTCAGCAATGTACAAGAGTCCCCATTTTCCACATGCGAGATGTGTGCATCGGTGAAGTCCTCAATTCCCCCATCTTCATCGATTGCTCACGAATCCTGCCCTCTTTTATTGACTTTTCTTTATTCTCATTTTCCCTTTTCTTTTTCTTTCATTTATTTTACCTTTCAATAGTCAAACTAGTTTGCTCCGTCTGCGATTTCTTTGCGTTCTATTGTGTGGTTTGAATTGGCATACAAATAAAGAAATAAAGAAACACACAAACAGTCTGCTTATTTTAAAAGCGAAGAACGACTATCCCAACCACGCTAAATCATTCCCTTAAAATATTTGCGTTGAAACATCCGCTTATTAGTATCCAGTTTCCCAAAACTAGGCCGCATTTCTTTCGTCGATAATGTACGGAAATATAGCTTTACTTGTACAAAACTTACAGGCCTGCCTGCAAATGTCTGAAGCACAGGATGCACGACATCTCGAAGTCGCCACCGGCGCCATCATGCTTACGGTGAGCTATGCTATCATAATTACAAATGCAGTAGTTAGTAATGTATAGTTTTGTCGAGAAAGGAGCGGGGCAACAGGATATAAGGTTAGGATATCAGGCTAAGGCCTGAGTTATACTCCCGCGGGAGCATCTGCGGAAGGGCAGGAATCGCGCCGAGATCTCTCACCTGGCCAATCGCCGCGCCCCGCCACGCCCGCCGCCCGCGGTGCACCCTTAGGCGCCTTTTATACTTGCGCCGCCCCGCGGCGCGGCGTGATGGTCGGCATGGCTATCGATTTTTCGCGCCGCGAGGCGGCGCCGCATCGCTTTTATACTCCGCCGCCGCAAAACACCACACTTGACGGAATTTCGGGTTACGGTATTCGGCGAATCGCGCCGCTGAGGGGATGGGCGCGGCGCGGCGCGATCAGCCGCGGCAGACTCGGTGTAGGGTGGGAGATTTCAACGTTTCGACCAAACTTCTCCTATTGTGAAGGAGGAGGGGGTATTTAGGGTGCTGATCACGAGTCTGACATCGTTTTTTGAAGTTACAGACGATTAGTAGGTTTGCAGGATTAGGGAGTTTTTATGCGAAATCGGTGAGCATGACCTTAGCCCGTACCTTCTATAACCTAGGAAGAGAATGGGGATCTGTAGACATTCACGAAGCTTCGTATACCACGCCAAAGATATGCTTAGTGCACAGTGACCCCAGAATGGCCATATGAGAAAGAATTTTGAGTGATTCTCGACGATGAGTACCTTCCAGCAGTTTTACATTTGGACCCGCACATATCGCAAAATAAAGAGTGGTTTAAAGCCGTTTGCATTGCAGGGGATTCGACTCAACACCACACCACCAGTTTCAACCGTAGGTTGAGCGAAGGACTTCGACTCCAGGCTTAAGAGAGGATTCGTCGCTCCCCATAGGAATCCCACGACAAACATTGACAAGATGCCAGAGGAATCCTTTCTGTTTTGCTCCCTCAATGACTCATGGACCGTTTTCGGAGCACAGGCCGTAGTGCTGGCCGCGCGTCGCTGACGCTCCCCTATCTAACTGCAATCGCACAGCGGCGCGTCAAATTCGGGGCGCGGCGCGACTGGCCGCGCCGCTCCCCAAATTGACGCGCCGCGCCGCGACGGGAGTATAAAAGGCGCCTTAGGCCCCTGTTATACTCCCGCGGGAGCTTCCGCGGGACGTCCGCGGACGGAGGGTGCACCGAGGACGGTCGTCGTCGTCCCGGGGCGGCTAGCGCCGCATCGGAGCGCGTTTCCCGCGCCGAACTCCGCGGGACAACAGCCTTCCGCGGTGCAGTGCACCGCGGACGGCTGCCCTCCCGCGGGCGGGAAGTATAACACCCCTCTCGTCGTCTGTCGGCGGCGATCCGCGGACGGCAGGCGTGGCGGGCCGCGACGAGTGGCCCGGCGCAGGGTCTCGACGCGATTTCCGCCCATCCGCGGAAGCTCCCGCGGGAGTATAACAGGGGCCTTAAGGTCCATGCACCCTTCTGCGACAGCGGTGCACGGCCATGATGAAGGATAGGGCCGCGACGTGCGCGGCGCGGCATAGCGACACGCGCCGCAGAGGGGGGCATGCATACTTTTGCGGCTATCGCGGCGGCTATCGCCGGCGATGCCGCGCTGAGTGTCGCAGGCTAGAGTGGCTCAAATCATTGCTAGCGGCGCGACATGCACTGGGACGTCGGTCCCGTGCCTAAACCGGTGCTCTAACGCACCCGCGCCGCGACCGCCGGATTTCGCGGAGGTAGCTGTCGCCCCACTTGTCGCAGAAGTGTGCATGGGCCTTTAGTCCGCGGAAGCTCCGCGGAGTATAACAGAGGCCTAAGCTGCGTGCATCTGGGGCGGGCTGAATGGCTGCAGACATCGACTGTATAGACAGAATTATGGCTGAAATCGTGGTAGAAACCGTAGGGTGTGTGGTAATTATAAAAGAAAGCTTTAAAGTGCGATGTGTGATGTGTACACGGCTGATGATTATCACATTCACTTCATCTTACGTTGATTCCTTTGATGCTTTTCTTGGCCTTTTTTGGTGTGTGCTGGCATCACGATGGCATGGTGATGGCGGCGTATATTTATTTATTAAGACATTCATAAGGATGCGCCAACAATGATCGTAATAACACCGCGAAACATTGCCAAGAAGAAGTGAACGCACTGAGAAGAAGGCTATCGAGAGCATTGAAAAGAAGGCCCACAATCTATGAAGCTCCGCAGCAGAATAAGAATCAGCCAGCGGAAGGGTAAGACAATCAATCCCCAAGTAAAACGCTCACTACAAGGAGATAGACCAACTTGCCCATGGTGTGCTATCTTACATTGATGCGATTGCTAGATCTCATCTACCCCACGAAGTTGAACAGATGAGCATTCATGCAAGGCAACCGGTAGCTTAAACGGTCCTGTGGGCTTTCGTTCCCGTTTTCTTTCGTCCTTCATTCTGTTTGCTTATGTTCGCTTACCTTTCAGCCACTATCTCATTGCATTTGTTAACGTTTTTAAGTGGTTAAGATGCAGCCTTCTTATTGAAGGGCCAATGTGCTCCCTAACAAAGAGGAATATGTAGAGGCCAAACGGCTCAAGAACATTCAGAAATACAATGAATATGGCAGAAACTTGAGAACGATAGACAAACATGAATGAAAGGTTAAGAGTGAGCGAAAAGAAGGCGTCATCATTACATGTGTAGCTCAAGGAGAAGCACATTCCTGTACTATATGTACACCTCAAAGTAACTGCTCAAAGGACTGTTGTCTAACACAGAAATGTGTGCTTTTGTGCACATGAGCGAAAATTTCAGAAGCGAACAAGCAAGAATCGCTTCCGCAGAAAGCAACTCACTTCAAATTAGGATCAGTAAGAAACTTAAAACTAACCAGGTTTAAGTGGTTCATGTCTGTGCTAGACACCCCACAAATGTAATTTGCCTATGCCTGTGCCTGTAACCAAATATTGTTTATTGTTTATTTTGCTTGCCAATAACAATAATAAGCTAAGTGGGAATACGATATGTAAAGTGGCCAAATTGATCGATCGCGTCACTCAATCAATGTGGCCACAATGCGTGGCGTCGCGTCGTGCGGCGTCGAAGTATAAACGGGCCTAAAACTGGCTATGCAACAAAAATAGAAATAACTACTAAGCTCACTAAGAAAAGGAAACAGAAAACTAATGGCATGGTGCTTTCCTGGATAGGGAGCACCACGCATCTAGGAAGAAAATACAGTCATTATGAAAAATAAGAAATAGAAAAAATAGGTAGACAATAAATAGTTGGATACAAAAGAAGTTAATTATTGAATTTGCCGTCGAAGCGCTAGAACTACGAGATCGATAACAAATATAAGGCAACGAAATATGTCAGAAAATTATCAGAAAACCAGCTAATCAGCGAACAATAGCAGAAGACTGGGAGCTCCAGCTCACTCATGTCGTCGCCGACGACCGACGACAAAGACGACGCGAGGACCGTTTCCATGAAAACCACGACTACAGCGGAAGATGGATGGCGTGTGAAAAACCTCAGGCTCAAGAATATAAATCAGTGGCAGCTAGTAGCTTTGTCGGCGAGAACTTCGCTGGAGTATACCGAACTCCTTAACTTGCCAGGGGGGACTGGTCTATAAAAGTGGATCTTTTGATAGAAGGTATTTTAAATTAGTGAAAGTGATTTTCTTCACTATTTCAATGTTGTTCGGTGGCTAGTTCTACTTTAGAAGGGTCTCACAAGCAAAACGTTACTTTCGAGCAATCATTCATAAACTTCTTCTCCCACATCCCAAGTCATTGCTGTTCTTTACACAATGTTGTGGATCTAAACAGCCAAAATCGGAGATCATTATTCTCTCTGAAGAAAGAGCTGATGAATTTTTTCTAGGCATAGATATTGGATTTAGCAACCGGAACTGAATTTTTAAAACTGCTAGGGATATCCCAAAAAGTGCATCAAAAAGGCTAGAAATTTCAAATAGCTGAAAAGGCGTTTTACAAATAAAAATTGTCATGAGGCATGATTTTAGGTCAGCGTTCTTGGCATTACGCTGAACCTGCTTGCTGTCTTGCTAATCTACCGTACTCCGTCATTTCACAACCCTTTCGGGTTTATATGTGCCTCACATTTGCTGGCTGATGTAGGTGTGCTCGTCGTGTTCACGCTATGGTCAGCACCTGCAGTCCTATTGTGAGTTGTTTCCCGAATCATTTTCAGCTCTTGCATTTCTTCTTCTTCTTGCCATTCTGAAAATGGAACAGAGTTTACATTAGAGCAATTCTAACACTCAACTATTGGCTTGATGTGCGTAGTATACGCCATTGTAAGCACTCTTTCCTTAAAACCCTTAAAAACCTGGAATGTACGATTAAAAGATTTGCTTTATGCGGCTTTAAGCTCATCTGCTTTAGCGGGTTTTCTTCCTCGCTCACTCATTCTTATTTCGGAAAGAGAATGGGCCAACTGATTATGATATTCTGGTACGCATCAATGTATAGTCAACTAATAATAGCTGTGAATCGTCTCCTAGCGATAGCATGTCCGCTACTATACAGGTGAGTAGAGCAGTTTTTAAGATGCATCGTCACCTTCAACTAATAGAACCGATGACTGACCTACAAGTACTCTTGGACATGAATGCGTCTGTTCAGATACTGGTAGAAAATTACTCACAAGGGAAGGACACTAGATGACCAAGGACTTCGAGATGAGACGTATATCACTGGATACGGCATCGAACGCTGATTCCAAATATGTGTTCCGTTTCTGCTGTGCTGTGCTGTGAACGGAGTTATGAACCATTTTCACAGCGGCCTCCTTTGCCCTCCAGGTCCACACAGAGCGGGCCAATCACAAGAGAGCGAGCTTAAGTAGGGTTGAAACTGCGCTGCCGACCGAGCAATGGTGGCGCAGGGGATAGAGGAGCGGCGTGGTGAGACGGGATGGTTTACGGTTCGACTCCTCCGTGGTCCAAGGTTTCTGTACTTCGTACAAAAACCACGATCAACCAAAGCCCTCTATGTCAGATCGCAACAGAAAGGATCACCAGAAAGGACTCGTCTTCATACTGACAACTTCATACTGGCACGAGGATACAAATTATCATGAATAGTTTTTAAAAACATGGTGAGAAGGCAAACAATGCGTTACACTAGCAACTGTGAAATAACACTACGAAATGTTCAAAACATAACTTCTGTTGGCAATGACCGCAGCGGATAAAAAAAACATCAGTGCAGCTGCTGTAGGAGCAGTGCTCTACGATGTCAGTAGGGAAACAGTATTGAATTGGTGTATCAAACGTCCCAGGATGACTGCGTAGGTATCCTGCAGCGTAACGTGAATACGTAAGAAAAGCTCCGAGTATTGGGGCAGAAAATTGAGTGTAAATCAGCGACACCTTCTCTTTCGACACCTCCATTTCACCGAAACGAAAAGATCCACGCTGCTGGCTAGTGTTCTCTTCATCGTCTTCCTCCACTGACCATGTAGAATCCTCCGCTTCTGATTCCACACTGATACCTCCTTCACCCTTTACCTCGATGCTCCCGCATTGCTCATCTCGCAAGATGGATGCGGAACTGCTGGTCATCTTCTCTCTTGAGTTGGAACACGTTAAGTATCGGAAGGACCGAACTCCTCCAAAAGACACTTCAATACAACAACAGCCGGTGAGAGCATAGTTTGGAAGACATGTCGGGCCACGTGTGTCGAAAAAAATTCATCCAAGAGGGCTATTTAAGGCACTGATCGTCCAATTAGTCTGGGTGGTGGGATCATGGTAATCTGTTTCGCCAAAACTGCGCCATTTGACATAGAGAGGTCTGGTCGATCGTGGCAGATCTTTTTTAGGAAGTGCGAAAATCCTGCAACACGGGGAAGTCAAACCACAAACGACCGTGTCTCACCACTCCGCTTCTCAATCCCCTGCGCCACCACTGCTCGGCCGGCAGCGCGGTTTCAATCCTACTTCAGCACGCACTCTTGTGATTGACCCGCTTTGCGTGGACCAAGAGGGCAAAGGAGCCTGCTATGAAAATGCGGGAGCAGACATAACTCCAACGCCGCGTGAACCCCCATAGTGTCGCGCACGGTGCGCGGCGAAATTGGACGAGATGTCGCGGTCCGATGCTTCTGACGGCTAGAAGCGTTTCCTACAGGGACATGCGGCACGCCTTTGCCTTATTTCGACGTTTCTTGGAGATGGTATATGAATGTGGTTTCAACAGGACGTTCAGCGACAGTTTATACAAGAATCCTGGTCATGTGGATAATTTCTAGCGTTAGTATTTGCCATCTACAACTTCTTCGGTCAATTTTTACCCGTGATTATGGCTATACTACGGAAAAAGGTCACTATCACCCATTCTCGGATCAATTGCCCTACTGCAGACTGTTGCCTACCACATTCTGTGAGCTTTTAAGTTCCTTGCTAGAAAAGTGGTCTGGGAGCTTGAACACTGAGAACATTTCGTGCTCCGCGGCTAACCGTGCGTCACCGAGGACGCCCGCGTTTCAGCGCCGCGACGTCGCGTGGGAGTTAGGTCCTGGAGCCATGAAAATGGCCCATAACTGCGTTCACAGATGCGCGCAGCAGAAACGAAACACATATTTGGAATCAGCGTTCGAAGCCGCATTCAGCGCTATACGTCTCATCTCAAAGTCCCATGGTCACCTACTATCCTTCCCTTGTCAGTCAACAAGTGACTCCAAGTAGCCACATTACGATTCAAACTTTCTTAAACTCGCTTCACTGAAAGTGACGCTAATACACTCAGTGCCTTGTTGTTAATGCACGCATGTAAAATAGGTTTTGTTAGGTTAGATATTAGACTAGCATTTACCAGCTCTGGGATATTAAACGTGTCGTGCCCTTGTACAATTTTCTATTAGGTTGTCCCATAAGTCTTCGCCGTTTTTTTTCAACGATTCACTGCAGATTTCGCCGGCGGTCTCTTGCATAGCGTTGCATAGCTTTCGAAAGAGAATGGTTTGCTCTATCAGAATATGTATCGCATTTCTCTTTTTCTTGAATTTTGTCGATTTTTAGGTCGTTGAAGTGAAAAGGGAAAAGTGAAAAAGTAGCCATTGGCGCACTTGTTCTCTCCGCTTAGGTTTGTAATTTTTTGCGCAGTTTTACACAGCATTTGAAAGACAATGTTCTTTACTACAAAAATATGTGTTAGTGCTATTTGCTCATTTGTCCTTTATTGATTTTTAGGCCATCAAATTGGGACGTCCGAAGAAGGATGGTTATTTTTGCCAACAGCTCCTGCTCTGTGGTTGGACTTTTTGGGTTGGTGTTATATGTCGTTCAAAAGAAATTGTCTTGTTCTATAAGAATATATGTCGCGTTTATTGATTTCTTTTGAATATCAACAAAATGCCAAAAAGAGAAAAAGCGTCTTCACCAACAACTCCTTCTCCTTCTTCACTTGCTGATATTCGACGGAAATCAGCGTGAGCCAATAAACGCGACACAAATTATTATTGAACAAGACATCTTCTTTCAAACGACATATAACACCAAGCAAAAAAGTTCAACCACAGAACCGGAGTTTTGGTAAAAATTCGGACGGGAAAGTCGGAATTCCCAATTTGGTGGCCTAAAAGTCAATAATGGGCAAGTGAGAAAATAGCACTAACACATAATCTTGTAGTGCAGAACCTTTTCTTCCAAATGCTATAAAAAACTGCGCAAAAAAATTACAAACCTAAGCGGAGAGAAGAAGTGCGCAAATGGCTACTTTTACACTTTTTCACTTTTCACTTCAACGACCTAAAAGTGACAAAATTCATGATGAAAAAAGAAATGCAATACATATTCTGATAGAGCAAATCATTTTCTTTCGAAAGCTATGCAGCGCTATGCAAGAGACCGCCGGCGAAATCTGCAGTGAATCGTTGAAAAAACGGCGGGGACTTATGGAACAACCTAATATTTAGAAACATGTCCAGAGATCAAAAAATTTTGCAATGCAAAACGTCTGTCTTAAGTTTGGTTTCACTGTTTAGATTCTGGACATGTAAGGCTCGCCACGAATAACATGAGAAAATCCGCCTATATGTCGCGCTCAGATCTTCTTCCTATTCCAACACATATAGAGTGCGCCAAAATTATGACAACAGCACAGCACGATCTGTTTGACCTCCTATTTGGAGCGCCTGCTTTTTTCTGTGCTTTTATTGAATTTGCTGCGCCAATCTCCTTATGCTTATCTCAATCAAGCATAAAAATAAATTCTTTTTCAAAATTATGAAACGTTCTTGCCACTGTGCTTCAATCATTGAACTTTACCGCTAAGCCTTCTCGGCTATCGACATTAACCAGAGTGTTCTACATAGATCCATCAGACGCTACAAAGACCTGGGAACCGAGGATGATAGATACGGACGGAGACGACACGTATCTGTGAGAACTACGGAAGACATCATGAAGATACGTGAACGAATTCGCAGGAACCCAGCGCGTCGGTCCACCGGATGTCGTGAGAAATGGAGATCAAGGAGGACTATTTAACCTTCTGAAGGGCGATCTGTTACCCTGGGCTAGTGTCTCACTTTGGAAACCGCTCCTGGATCTTCTAGCAAGATGGAGCTCTAGCTCACAGGACGAGAATGATGCAGGACTGATGCAAAGGCAACTTTCCGGCCTCCATCAGCCTCCACGAGTGGTCCGCCAGCCAACTCTCCGGATTTGAATCCGATGGATTAAACTGTCTGGGCAGTTCTGGAAACCAAAGCCTGCGAGAAACCTCACCGCTCCGGGGATTCTTTGAAGGAAGCTCTCCAGAAGGCGTGGGATGAGCTCGACGGGCCCTACTTGCGTGCCGCCGATGTCTTCCTGAAGCGTATCAAATCCTGTATCGACGCCGATGGAGATATGTTCGAATCTCAATGTTGTGTATAGTTTACAATAGACTCACAAACATTATCGCATCATTGGTTTCTCGGAAGTGCTGCATTTTTCGTTTTCGGCGATTTGAATAACTTGTCGCTATAATTTTGCCGCACTCTGTACATTCCCTTACCAACATTGAAGTTATTAAGCAGCAATATGGGAAAATCGTTGCTTCTGCTCTTCAAGAAAGTTTAAATCTCCGAAATGCGCTGCACTAAAAATTTAGTGAAATACACCAACTTTTCTGAAGCTATTTTTCGTCTCATGGTGATGGAAGCAAGTTATATGCCCCTGTGTTTAGAAGTCGTAAATACTTCTCCTTGCTTTTTCCTTGTTAATTCTTTATTTTCAGCTCAACTTTCACTTCGAGGCGAACTATCCATATCCTTGCGGCGTTCTGGATACTGAGTCTTCTGCATGTTGTTGCCTATTTTTGGGGTAACGTTTCTTTTCTATACTCCTGTTCTATCTAAAGATTACAGCTTGCGTATTAACTGTGGGCTTCGAATAATCGAAGCGTCATAGTAGCACAGACAGAAAAACAGAAAGCAGAAAGACATTTCGCAATCTTTATTAAGGTCCTTCACAATCGAAAATTGCAATCTTCATTCAAAGTGCCTCCCCCCCCCTTGTGCGCTTGCAGCTTTTCAGACGAGTCACGAAGACGTCGCAGGTGGCACGCAGGCCTCATCGAGATCATTCCAAGCTTTCGTCAATTTTCTTGGACTCATGACCCTCCTGGTGCAGATCGATGATAGCGACGCGCATCGGATAAGCTTTAACAATAGTTGAGAATGCGAAGAACGTATATAACACTTTCCGAGTAGCATTATATAAACGAGATGCAAAATAATAGCACTTTGATTTAAAAAACTATCTTCCTTTTATGCTTAATGTACAAATTTCAACATGAGAACAGAAGTTTAATACAATCGGCTTGAAGTTTATTCTAGAAGAGGATTCATTACTAAGCACAAGTCATTGAGAGGCGAAAGCTCCATGACCTTCTTTCTGAGACGAGAAGTAACAAAGACAGCTGAGGTCATGCGTTGGGGAATGTTAATACTGCAGTTGCGGGGCTGCTGACTCTGCCGCGCTCCGAAATTGACGCGCCGCTACGATATCACAGTTTAAAAAAGTGTGCGCCGGCGACGCATGTGCGAACTTTGCGTCGTATTTCGGAGGGCCCACGCCCAAAATGCTGAGTCCAAATCTATATCGGAGATGGATCTGTCGTCTTTTTTTTACAAAATTTGTAGAATCTTCATAACCTTTGAAACAGCATTAAATACAGCTGCGTATATACAACACCTGTGTGAAGGGGTACACATAGGCCCCGTTTCCACTTCGACGCCGAGCGAGGCCACACCACGTATGGTGGCCGTATTGATTGAGCGACGCGATCGATCAGTTTGGCCACTTTACATGCCGTCGCGTTGCTCGGACATCGGAAGTATAAAGGGGCCATAGGTTGGTTCACCGACAATGAAAAAATCTTCGATTCGACATTAAGTATGCTACGGCTCATCGCACTAACTGCGCCTTCTCCTTTTGCGGCGCGATTCGCCGAATGCAGTACCCGAGATTCCGTCAAATTTAGTGTTTTGAAACGGCAGAGTATAAATTAGATGAAGCGTCGCCTAGCGGTGGGACGTATCGATAGCTATGGGGTTTTTATACTAACGGCCAGGGGTGTGCGTAATTACGATTTACGATTTACGGTGATTTTTGGCAAATTTTCACGATTTACGATTTACGACATTTTGGGTCGTAAATCGTAAATTTTCGTAGCTCGTTGCTATTTCCTATCTACTTTTTTATGTTCTGCTGTGGCGCTGTGACAGAAATCCGCAGCATTGTGGATAGGTCGCTCTAGTTATTTCCTGGCAATGGAAATGGGCTAGCCTATTTTTCTGGTCGCACTCTGGCACAACATCTCACATTCGAATGGTTTGAAAGCATTTCTTTCCTGCCAAAGAAAAACATGAAAATAATCCTTGCACTGGAATGGAGATGATCACTTGCTGAACCATGTTATATGCTGAAACCACCGCTTAGTCAACTTGTAACTTTTTCACTTGTTCACCACATAGACGACTCTTTCCAATGCACACGAGCAGAACTCATGCCAAGCCATCAAGGAATATTGGCCGTGATTGGAGGCTGTGGATTTACAGCAAAACTGTTGGAAAGAGTAAAACAATCATGTTTCAATCTGATTATCACTGCACGTCATGGCGCGGAGTGTGTTCACATTTGAGGTGCACCTTAAGCAAAGCGTCTGACATTTTCATGTTAAAAGTGAAAAAGTTTGACGCTTTTGGTCTCGTTTTCAGTGGTTTGATTTTAGACTGTTGTGTTCGCCCCATGCGATCCGTTCAGAATGCTAAAGGCTGGACAAAAGATACGACAGAGTTTGTTACAAAGGTAGTGGAGAGCAGGACTGGCGAATGCAAGCAGTCATTAATTAGTAATGCAACATTTTGGAGTTTCCGAAATTTAACAAGTGCAAGCAAACCTGCGAGCGAACTAAATGTCGATAGTAATAGACTGGTATCGTCTAGCGACGATCTTTCATTCCAGAAGTTGTGGTTGCCTTCAAACATGATAAAGGACAAAGCATGACGTTAACCGGTCCCTGTTTGAGATGCGCCATCCATTCTTTCTACCTCTATGGGATACCGTAGAGGTCATTTAAGTGTGGGTTTGCCTTATAAAATAAATTGCGGTTGCCGCCGATGTAGAGGTCAGTGCTTTATCCTTCCCAGACAAATCAGCTACCAATTCACAACCCAGCAGGTATGGAAGACTTGACTGCCCGTGGTAGGATTCTAATCAAGAACTCCTTTTCTGGAGCACGCGATAGCCATCCTCCTCCGACTTTTCAACCGTGGCTTTCCCCTATATGTTTAAAATGCACCTTAAACGAGTCAGTTAAACCACTTTCAATACTAGCTGCATCTTGCTTCTCACTTTACTTCTAAAGAATGCCACAAAAATATATTCTTTTATAATTTTAAGTCAAAAATCCGACTATGATGAGTGTCCAAAATGTGATCATACTCCTTCAATCGTCACACAATTCCTTCCCGTCTGCTACAAAATAGATGTTGGGTCAACTCAAAATGTGAGAAGGCTTATAACTCTAGGTGTGTCATACCATAGAAATATGCCATGCGCTCACTCAGTAGGGATGCTTGTTGGATTATTTGTGCAAATACTGTTTTCGTCGAGTTGGCCAGCGATCAATTTTTTTGGTTTATGATGGAATGGTTTTTGTTGATTTATTCGGAGTTGTTGCGGTTGTTTTTACAAAGTCATAGTTTTATATGCAAGCCAGTGGCTAGTAGAATGATAAACCTTTCTGATCGTTCAAGCAGTGTAAGCTTTTTATTCGGGCACTCTGTATAGGCGCCTTTTAAGTTTTTTTTAGCGTTTCTGAACAAGCGGTTTATTTTGGTTCTCCAAAAACTTGTCCAGTTTGATTTGAAAGGTGATAGTTAATTTTATTATTATTTTTATTTATTTTTTATTTTTTCCATCTTAATTAGAAAAGTGTCCAGCTCGAGCTGAAAACGTCTCAACAAAACGTAGCTTCGATTATGTTTAACATAATTTAAAAAAACATAGAAATTAGATGCATTATATGTCAGGCACGTCTTACGATTTACGATTTACGAACTTTCGGATTTCATTCACGCACATCCCTGCTCACGACGCAGCGCAGCGCCGCCGAAGGCCGCTCGGCTGCACTTTATCGCACCGCACCACGACCATTCATTCTACGGCGCGATTCCCCGAATACAGGTATAAGGATAAAAGACGGCGTTGCTCAATCCCTTTTAGGATGCGCCAGACATTCTACTTCACGGGATGTCGTGGGGGCGATTTGAATCCGTATTTAGCTATACAATAAGTTGCGGTGGCCAGCCGATGAACAAGTCAGCGCTTTATCCTTCCCAGATGAGTCTGGTACCAATTCACTGACCCCGGAGGGGTGGAAGGCTTATTCAGCTTGGGCGGGAAATCCGAACCAGGAACCTCGGGACAGCAGGTACCTCCTCCGACTGCCCTACACGCGCTCCCGAATTGTGCGCTCCAATATTCCGCAAAATAAGTTATTTTACGGCGCAATGTATAAATGCGATGAGGAACCTTCGGACGACATGAAACATTGATATCTATGGCGACCCGGTGCCACGCCGCGCGGCGGCTCAAGTATAAACTGGGCGTAAGGAACAAGCTGCAAACAGCACACTATTGATTGTGATCACGAAAACGGCGGTAAGCCTTTTGGATGTGCCGGATTTATCGCTTAGAAGAAAACAAAAGGAAAACAGGGCATCAGACGATCAATAATAGGATAAAGGACGGTGTTACTCAATCCTTTTTGGGATGCGCCAGGCATTCTACTTCGGGATGTTGGTGGAGGCGATCTGAATGCGTATTTGGCCATACAATGACTTGTGGTGGCAAACCGATGAACAAGTCAGCGGTCTATCATTCCCAGGCAAGTCTGGTACCAATTCATCGACCCCGGAGGGATGGAAAGCTTGGTTGGCCTGGACGGGAAATCCGAACAAGGAACCTGCTATCGGATGCATGCGACAGCCGGCGCCTCCTCCGCCTGCGCTACATGCGCCCAGGCGATCAATAGTTGCGTTGGTTGTTGCCTACTAACCGGTTATATCTAAAATTGCATTGTGGCAGGAATAGCTTGTAGTTGAAAAAACTTGCACTGAGGCACTGAGGTGCCCCCATTTTTGTTTCTCGTAAACGATAACTACACTGGTGTAAAGTATATTCAAATGCTCAAAATTTCTTTTTCAGATGGATGTGACTTCCTTTTTGATGTTAAAACAGCTACATGGATATACTCAGACACGACGTGCGGCAACATCATATCCTTTTACCTTGACTTCGTTCATGGAACAACTCTTTGCTGCCTTGTGATTGCCATAGACACGTTCACATTTTTTGCCATATTAAAGGTGGTTAAGGTAAATTTTTAAATAATTTTTTTGATACGCTGACCAATCTGGGCCGAATTCATCAACGACTTACGTAACTTTAACGTAACTCTAATTGTAAGCTTATCAAGCGATATGGTGAGCGATAAGCCGCGTTATCCAAGCTTTTAACACGGCTTACAATTCTCCGTTAAAGTTACGTAAGTCGTTGACGAATCCGGCCCCTGGGTGTAACGTAGCAATAAGGCGAGGCAGGCCACAAACTGAAAAAAACTGCTGCATTGTTGTCTTTCATTGATTTCACTTTCATAAGATCAGGTTTGAAATCTAATCCTCCAATGTGAAACCTTCTGCATGAATGTATCTTGCATATTTACATCGCCATTGTGATGGAAATTATGAGACGATATTTTTATTTTCCATTTTACCCATGCGTGGTCATCAGAAGAGCCGTTAATTGATTCCATTCATGTTTATCTTAAGCAATTTAAGCATCCACAGTACCACAGTATCTTACCGATCATCCTTTCCCAAATATCATTTTAACAACGCATGTATGTTTCAGAGGCTTTCTAAGTCTGTTCGCGCCAAACAGGAGGTAAATATGCTAAGAAGGAACGTCAACTACTACATACAGGTAAGATACGTTTTGTTTGAAAAATTGTTCATATTATTAGGCTGATCGAAAAGTCTTGCAACACTTTACGCTACTGCCTGCTAAATTCGTTAAAGCTCTCACAGTATTGATCACTGTGGTGACGTCACAGTACATTCTCGAAGCTTCCTCGAGCATACTATATGAGGCCTCGTCGAGTACGAATACAGCAACAAGGTCAACGATAAGCAGCAGCATCTGAATTTGAGCCATTCCGCAAAGACCGCAGCTTCTCTTTCGAAGGTCGACCTAGTTCCGGTTGCCCTCTGTTGTGGAAGAAGGCAGCTTGCGCGAAGCCTTCAAGGTGAAGCCAAATTCAACCACTCGCGAATTGGCGGCGACGCTTGGATGTACGAAAAGCACCGTCGTGAGGCAGCTGGAACTCCTTTTCTAGCGCAAAATTTTGTCGTCTGGGGTACCAAATGAGCTGCCGAACTCTGACAAGGCATGCCGAATCAGTGCTGCTGAGTCGCTGCTTCTTCGCCCGCACAGAAAGGACTTTCTGAAGGACATTGTTACTGGTGATGAAAGCTGGGTTCTTTATGTTAACCACACCCGCAAGAGCCAATGGCTCTCACGCAGAGAACCGGCTCCAAGGCAACCGAAACGTGGACACCACGAAAAGAAGGTTCTTCTGTGCACGGAGGCATGCTTTACTGGGAGTTGCCAGATAGTGAGACCACAGTCACAGCACCTGTCTACGCTACCCACCTCCTGAGCTTGGCCGACGCCATGCGCCAAAAGCGTCCAGAACGGGAAAATGTCCACGGGAAAATGTGCACGACAACGCGCGTCTTCATGTCGCAAGAGTGAGTCGCGAGAGAATCCAGGAGTTGGCAAGTTCTGCCCCATCCACCGTACTTTCCAGACCTCGCTCCTTTTGACTAACCCTGTTCAGAGCTCTGAAGCAGCGTCTTCGAGGTAGAGAGTTCGATGATAGACGTCAACTGGAAATGGAGATTTCTGAATTCTTTTCCTCACAGCCCTCGGAATTCTGGCGGTAAGGAATTGAAGGGTTGCCTGAAGATAGGCAGGATCTTAGACTTTGATGTGGATGTGTCGTGGACTGAGTTTTTGTATATTGTATTGTATTGTAATATTAGGGGGGGGGGGGGCAAAAGTAATGAGACACCCCATGCCGTGTCCATATATCTCGTGGCTGAAGTTGAATTCGTACTTGTCGTACTTGTATGATTGTATGCTACTTACTGAAGCCCATCTGAGAAGTTACCACTTCCGCCCTTTCCAGAAGCATGCCAAAAGCCCCAGCCTGTCTCATGCCGAAACCCCAGTCTGACGAGTCGACCTGTGTCGCGCAAATTTCCCCCAATTCCCAACCCCGAGCAGCCTGGGCTCAATATTCACGCAGGATGAGAAGTACGTCTTCTGCCTTAACCCTGCCAAGCAGCGAGTCTGGGTGAGGCCTGGTGAATTGTTAACGACCTTCGTTCGGCGAGATGTTCACGGCGAGAAGCATCTTTGGAGCTTTTGGGTCTGCGCCCATGGATCGGTTTACCGGAGGCTGTTTCCCAAGAGCACCGCGATGAACTCCAAGGCCATGGTGAACGAAATAGAAGAGATGGGCCGGCGACTCGCTCTTATTCAGTCGCAGCGCTTCAAGAAGGTCCTCCTCTTCGACAACGCCGCACCCCATCGGGAACAAGTAAGCACGGATAAGCTTGGCCAGCTGGGCTACGTTCACATGCCTCACCCACCGTATTCGCCGGACATCTCTCCATGCGACTACCACTACTACTTGAGCCTGCAGGACTTCCTAGTCGGAAGGGACACAAGAACCCAATCAGTCCTTGACAACCATATCGAGCAGTTGATCAACACCAGGCTCAAGCAGTTCTGGAAGGATGGGATCAGGAAGTTGGCGGAGCGATGGCAGCAAGGTCCTTGCCCTTAATGGCAAATACATTCCTCAGCATCGTTGAGTTGTAATTGAGTTATAGAGAGATAAAGATTTTTTTCATTTTGCCTCATTACTTTTGCCCCCCCCCCATATTGTTGTGCTAGTGTTGCAAGGCTTTTCGGTCAACCCAATATGATGTTTAATCTGCGAGGTTCTTAGCATTTTAAATGTGCAAGCCAATACGTTTACAGTTTCTGATTCATTGAAAGTTTTTCAATGCTCCGTTCAACGGTTTCACATACTCTGAACGCAACTGTATTCAACTCTTATGAGCAACGGCGCTACTAGCGTCAGGATTGAGTAACTTACTCTTTAAAACCTTGAGAGATCGAAATTTTCTAAAGCACGCTTGCAACGGATGCCGTCTTTAAACACAGTAGATTGCAAGGCATATGTAATATGATAATAATATGTATACGCTTGATAGAGTAAATAGTCCCAACGTGTGGTTCCGCACAAATTCCACGTCGGCCGGATCAACGCTTGAAAGTTGGGCTCCATTGTCTCGTCGAGCCACCTTCGCGCACTACGTGGAGGAAGGACTTCGACCGGCAGAGACTGCAAGAAGGCTTGAGGTCAACGATAGGACTAGAAGGAGGATTTCGGCGCAGTACAGCCACCGTCATCCACTTCCAAAAACAGGCCTACCTCGGACCGTCGACATACCTAGCTAGAATGCACAAAGTAACGAAGAAGAAGATACGGAGGGATGACAAGGATGACCTGAACAACGTTGCATAAGCACAGGTCTGATAGCGATGTGCTCAGAACATTGTCAAACAAGAGCTACAGCTTTGCAGTTGTCGACTTTTGAACCGGATTCATGAAACAGCGGGAGCGGGTGATATGCGATATCAACTCTCTCCTCTCTCTCCCCTGAAGGCTAGACACTGCTTGTTTTTGTTTTCACAAAAATGTAAAAATCATCTCCGATGTCTACCAAATTATTTTTCTCAAGTTATTGTGATTTCGTGAGTTAAAAACGTTCCTTCTGGAGAAAGGCTTGTCCTTCAGCAGGACTGGGTATCAGCACATGAAACAAAGTCGACTATTGCGTCGTGAGCAGAATTGTCCTTGGTTTTGGGGCATCGATGAAACTCGCTGGACCTGAATTCAACGGACTACTCGGTCTGGAGTAGTTTGCAGCAAAGAATCTCGTCGAAATCTCTCCAAAGTTTTTTTACAGTTTGAAGGCAGCCCTACTTGGAGAATGGCAGAAGGTCGATGTCAACTATCTACCGCTCATAGAAGAAGCGGTCACCAAGCGATTCAAAGCTTGCATCCGTGCGAAAGGAGAACACTTTGAATAATAATCTTGATCTATTAGAATTTGATACTCCAATAATCAAAATAACAATATCTTTTGTCGTCCCTTAGTTATGACAAAAAAGCTAGGGGTCTATACTTTGCAGACACCATGCACATTAAGGATAAGGATAAAGGATAAAGGACGGCGTTACTCAATCCCTTCTGGGATGCGCCAGCGCATTCTACTTCTACGGGATGTCGTGGAGGCGGCATGAATGCGTATTTGGCCATACAATGACTTGCGGTGGCCAGCCGATGAACAAGTCAGCGCTGTATCCTTCCCAGACAAGTCTGGTACCAATCCACCGACCCCGGAGGGATGGAAGGCTTGGTTGGCCTGGGCGGGAAATCCGAACCAAGAACATGGTATCGGGTGCACACGATAGTCGCGCCTCCTCCGACTGCGCTACACGCGCCCACCATGCACATTACGAACTATTATTTAATATATTATGTTGTAACGAATTAAATGGCAAAATGGCACTGGCTCGCGCCATTTTTTGGCGCGTCTTTATGCGTTTGATAACATGTGGCATATCATTTAGAAGCGCAAACTTTGCTCTACCGGTGGGTTCCAAATTTCCTATGTAAAAGTGGGAACACTTTAGAGTTTTATTGACTTTTTTGCAGATGGACAAAAGGGTAATCCGAGGCATGAATTCAAGCTGGGCACTACAGCTAAGGAGGCGGACGAGAAGATCAACGCCGCATTCGGTCAAGGATGTCCCACAATTCGGACGGCGTATCGTTGGTATCAGAATTTCCGGAATGGAGATGAGAGCTTGGAAGAACATGAAGGTCGTGGGAGGCATAGTGATGTTGATGAGGACAAGCTGAGAGATGTGGTAGAGGAGGATCCACACAAAGGTACCAGGGAGATAGCGAAGGTTCTTGGCGTCAGTCGCAACACAGCTGCCCGGCATCTGAAGGAAATTGGAAAGACCAAAAAGCTGGAAAGATGGGTGCCTCACGAGCTGTCTGAGGAGCAAAGAAACCGACGATATGAGATCTCGTCCGCACTGCTTCTACGGAACGAAACGGACCCATTCCTTGATCGCATCGTAACCAGTGACGAGAAATGGATAATGTACGACAACAGGCGACGATCGGCACAGTGGGTGGACAGCTATGAGAGCCCAAGGTTTTTGCGAGGCCGGAATTGCACCAAAAGAAAGTAATGGTGGTGTTCGCTGGGAATTGTTCACCACAGCTTCCTCCCTCCCGGTGAATCCATCACGGCAGAGAAGTACTGCATTGAAATCGAAGAAATGATGAAAAAGTTGAAGGATATCCAGCCGGCTTTGGTAAACCGAAGGCGAGTTCTCCTTCTGCACGACAATGCTCGCCCCCATGTAGCACGAATGACGTTGCAGAAATTGAATGAGCTGAGCATTGAAACTCTACCACATCCTCCGTTTTCTCCCGACCTCTCCCCAGCAGACTACCATTTCTTCAAGCATCTTGGCTGCTTCTTGGTAGGGGAAAATATTCAAATACCAACAGAATGCCGAAAGTACCTTCGAAGATTTCGTCAATTCCAGAACTTCTGATTTTTATGCTAATGGGATAAAAAAGCTTGTGTCACGTTGGCAAAGATGTGTAGAATCAGAAGGTTTTTATTTCGATTAATAAACTTGCCTACAAGCCGAGATATTAACTGTTTAAATTTACAGTGGTTCAGTGCTATTTATTTCGTTACAACCTAATACTTCTCAAACCTATTCATGCCGACAATTTTCATATATTCAGGGATGCATGCAAGCTGGCTGCTTTGCACTGATGATAATGTCTTTCCATATTTTCTCGACGTTAGTAGAAACAAAATGGGAGATATTTGCCACGACGACATTCATCTGGGAGCTAATGCACGCCATAGACGGGTAAGGCTAGTTTTGAACAGATTTCACGCATGTGACCATCCCTTTTATTCAATCTTCCCGACGTGTTTAGAGTGATTATTTTTGTGTTCAACAAGAGATTTCGCGTGCTCTTCCGACATCCAACGCTCTTCTGGAAGACATCGATTAGAACGAGTATGGCGACTGCGCTTTCCGTGCCAAGGCGGAGCACTTGTTTTTGAAAATATTTTGCCGAAGATTGCTAGAATTATAAAAAATTTATTGAACCTTGTACAATGCAGTTCCTGTCTGGCAGACAGTTTGAGAATTATTACCGAAACTTTTTTGGTTGCACTGTTACCAAAAACCGAAAACCTTTTAGAAAAGGCGAAGGAAGAACGGAATGTGTGGGTTCTCCGACACAAAATTAATTTATAATCCGCATATTCCTAATTTTACAGCTAGAAGTAGGTTACCAGAGCAAAGAAACTTAACAAGCCTGAGAATGCGAGAGCGGTCCTTCTACATAGGAGGCGTTAGTATACTCTTTGTTTTCAACGAAAACACTGTAGTGTAAGGGCACTTACCGGCTTTTAGATGATATGACGAAAGTTTTTTTCCACAAAAATTACAGACTCTAACCGATAAGTTCCGCAATCACGGTACGCATTAAGACAGTGTTAAACAGAACACGTTTATTGCGGGTAATGCGCTAATCACCGGTACACGAGATAAGTGGATATGGATATCGGATATCAAAATAAGAGAACCTTAAGTCGAACAAGTGATGGGAACAGTACACTAGTCACAAAGAGCAAAATCTACAATGATGAGGTTACACTACAGATAACACGACATCCTTCGGAGATAGCGAGCAAAACGTTTTGAGACCACCTAATGCGGCGTCAGGTACTATAGTGACAACAGCTCGAGATTTTCACCAACGGGAAATCTGGTACAGCACGCCCTGGTGCGCCACTCAGTGTTCCAAAGAAAACGACTCCGACCTCGCTTAGACGCCAGCCGTATAAGAGAGGTCGGAGTCGTTTTCTTTGGAACATACAAGTAATCGTAAGAGTTTCAGTTACCCATGTTCCACGAAGGAACCAAGTAAACAAAAGATGGCCCCACCGAGAAGCACAGACAGAACACGACGGAAAACGAGAGTCACGGACACTGAGTCCGATCACACGCAAGCCGACTAGAGTTGAAATGACAATGCCGTTCGATGGTGATGAAACAGCCGAGTCGGTACCGTTGCGCGCACTGCACCAGTTTTTCTTTTAGGATCTACTTTCCCGACGTTTCGCCTTAGAACGCCCTCTTCCTAGGAGAACCGAGTGCCACATTTGACAGTAGGCAAATTGTAAATGCACTATTTCTTGTTCTGAGGTCTCGCGAGTGAGAAACTCGTGAAAAACTAGACGCAGCTGGTGCTTGCCGCGACACTCCAGGACGCAAAACTTTTAAAGGTAGCCTGTTGTAAGGCCAGGTCTGACTCCACCACCGTCTTTGTTAGTGACAGACGTGTTTGTTGTGTCGTGACTCTGCGAGCCTAAAAATATCGACAAAGGTAGAACTAAGTATATGGGGTGATCACTACTAGCCGCTTAATGGGACTACCTAGTTGATGTGAGTAACTCGTGACGGGGGCGTGTGCGTGAAGTGTGAACGATAATTCCACGTTTACAATGTAATAAGAGGACGGTATTTGGAACTCAACAAAACTGAAACCGCGAGGGCGACCCTTCTATAATACATAGGAGACGTCGTGAACCTTCTGTTTACAACGAAGAGGTGAGCTGTAAATGTACTGCTTTCTGCCCGTCTGAGTTCTCGCGGGTGAGAAACTCTTAAAAAATAGCAGCAGTTGGTGCTTGCAACGACGCCGAGTGGTTCAAAGATGGGCAGAATCCGGAATGCGGAACAAGGAACGGAAGCAATGCAATATAGACCACCAAGGTGTGATGACGAACGTTTAAAAGAAAGAGTGGAAGCCGATCCAGGAGGAACTGTACGTGAAATGGGTAAACAACGTGGACTCAATCGTACAACCATTTCGAGGCACCAAAAAGCTCACCAAAAGCTGCTGGAAAAGCGTCCTGCACTGGGATTCGAAGAGGACCGAACCTTCTTCATGAAAACACCTGTCCGCACGTTTCGCATCTGACCATCAAAAAATTAAACCAGTTGGTATATGAAGTTCTCTCGTATCTCGCTTATTCAAAAGACCTAGCTCCGACGGACTTTCATCTTTTCAACCTTCTCGATGGTTTCCTCAAGGAGAAAAACCTCTCCATTGAAGAAGACATCGAACTTGCCTTCATGTGTTTCACTGCTTCTAGGAATTCAGATTTCTTCCGAAATGGATTTAGTGCTATTGTATATCGTGCATTGAATGTAACGGTTCTTACTTTGATTAATAAACATTTTCTGCTGGGATTACTGTCGAAAATCGGACAGCACTTATGTGACAACCTAACACCTTTTCTCGAACGCACTCTTTAGAAATCATGCAACCAAATTCAATTGGAGTGTGAGATGGATTTGTCCGATGTTTTATTCCAAATAATACCACATATTGGCATATACTCGCGTCAGATACGAAAAAATATTTATAAAAAAAATTAGAGTTGGGTTCTTTTTCTTTTCCTTTAAAGCGCATTTGTTACATTGCTCTATAAAAAAACCGGTCGTGTTACCCGTTTTGGTACATGTCGCGTAGGTGAGCAGCATTGGTAGGTGGGAGCGCACCAGCCAATAGTAACCAAACAGAGTACAGGCTTAGCACATGCCAGCCCACCAGGGTACCAACAACACATGCCCTCTCTGAATGGCATACCTCTTTCATGCGGTTTGATTGGTTTAGGCGCTCTCGTCTATCAATGCTGCTCATCTTCGCGACATATACCCCCGTTTTCGTTTCCGCGTTCGCTGTAAATCAGTGACTTACTTGAGCTCGTCCGAATGTCGCCTAATAACGAACGACTGTTCAGAGCGCCTAAGAATAGTCCCTGATTACTCGTCTGTCTGATGGCTGCAAAATGGCAGTGGTCAAGTGGAGAGAGCGATCCTTCCTAGGCATCTGCTTCCTAATGAAGTGGGCATGACATGAAGGAGTGAGGATAGTACTGGCTTCAGCGATCTCAGTGCGATTGTTGGGACCAGTAGTGATTGCTTTTGCTCGTCAAACTATTGGATTTTGCCCGGATTTTCCTTTTCTTAATAAACAGTGGGCTAGGAAGGGATACGGTCGACGTTTAACAATCTCCTTATGATGCGCTACTCTGCATTTTCTCTAAGTCGCCGTCTCATAATGTCAGTCTTTACAGCTGCAACCGTATGCGCTCTCATCTAAGCAAGTAAATAATTGTACTGTTATTACTGCTTTCTTCCACTATCATTACTGCTGTTTTCCAGTCCTGTAATGTATTGCTCAGACTCGCAATCAGTTCGAAGGCTGTATTATTTCAGCTAATCTAGAAATCTACCTGTTTGGGACAGAATTCGTTCCAGAAGCTATTCAGAACTTATCATTTTTTCAAATGTGAAGAACGGGCCCAAGTAGATCATTCCTTGAAAACGTTTGCGTTGACATATTCGCTTGTTAGTATCTAATTTCCCAGTGCAAGGTTCACACTTCTTTCTTCGCTAATCGGTTCTGAAATGTAGCCCGTTTGGTTAGAAAATACTTGCAGTCCGGTCTGCCAATGTTCGGAGCACAGGACCTGCGACGCCTCGAAATCGCCACCGGCGCCATCATGCTTACGGTAAGCCAGTTGTTGTTGGTGAAATTGGCTAGACGTGCAGTCTCGTTAAGGTTAAGGAAAGATGACACTAAACACTGTCTGGATCCGTGTGGCTATCCATGGATCTCTAACGAGCACTCTTTTCCGTAGATGGACGCTTTCCTTTTTCGCCCCATTATTTTTTTAGCGCAGTCGGGGAAGGTGTTGACGTCGAGTTACCCGATAACGAAATGGTATCAGACCTGTTCGCTTAAGATAAAACACTGACTTGTCCATCGGCTGGCCACCGCAATTTATTCTACAGGGCGTCTCAAAAAATGTATACACTGTTTGAGAGGTGATAATTTGCTCATAGTGAAGGTTCTGAAGAAGTTAAGGGCTCAAATGAAAGCAAACAATTTCGTTTGAGTACTGGTTATAAATTTCCCATAAAGTGGCCGTATCGATTGATTTCTGCTTTTTTATGGTTTATAACTTAACCAGACGTACAGCGGCCTAGGGGAACCCAAACGTCTGATTGGGGGCTTCGCCTCCAAACCCCAAGAATAGAACAACCCCAATCTTCCTCCTTCCTTCTTTAGGTCTTCTTACAGTCAAAAAACTGGTTTCACTATATAGATTAGTGCACTGGGATATGTTAGGGTAGAATTTTCGCATATGAAGCCCATCCACCCTCCTCCCTCCCACATGCTATTTATTTTCCGAAGCGCTCATTCTTTAAGTGTCGGGAAACGGGTAATGAGAGTCCCAATCCGGTGCTTAATCAGCAAAATCATAATTAAAATTAATCGGTATTGGTCGACACCGCTTACTTTCCGACGGCAATAGTACTCCTCCGAATCCCATGATCACTCTCTCTACCCCTCCCCCTCCCGAAATACTTCCTTTCCCATGTGCTGGCAAAGAAACGGAGTGAGAGTCAAGCGCGCACATGTGACACTGAGTAAAGATTCACGTGTCACTACGTTGCCGTGACACTCAGTAAAGATTCACGTGTCACTACGTTGCCACGACGTCTATGATACTCCTTCTGCACTCTGACACACGTGCCACAACTTCTGTAAGCCGTCTTCAGAAATCCGAAAACGCTGAACGATGATGAGGGAAAATGCTGGTCGTCCCCCCTCCTTATTCACGCTCCCACCTCTAATGGTCCCTCTTTGTTGGTCCTCTCCTATTGGTCGCCCTTACTCGGAATCCCTACACAAGTTGAACGATGTCCTCAGCACGTCTTCTGAATCCCTATGCACGTTAGACGACTCTTCAGCACGTCTTCTGAATCCCTACACACGTTAGACGACATCATCAGCACGTCTTTTGAATCCCTACGCAAGTGGGCGACGTCTTCAGCGCGTCCTCTGAATCCCTACGTAAGTCGAGCGACGTCCTCAGCACGTCTCCTGAATCCCTGCGCACATTAGACGACGTCTTCAGCATGTCTTCTGAATCCAGACGCACACTGAACGACGTCTATGGTGCGCCTTCTGAATCCCTACGCTCTGCACTCGATCCCCATTCATACCCTTACGCGTTGCCCTTGAATATCTCGTAAAGCTGGACGATCAGCCGCCAAGGATATAGTTCGCCAGCAATCGCCCATGGTTAAGCTCAAAGAAGCCCGGCTGGCATACGTCGCACTGTCGTGGGCATCTTTCGGCTTCAGTCCCCCTCCCCGTGACGGACACGTGACATTAGCGGATTATATATAGTAGGATATAGTAGGAAAACGCACTATGGGTGGCAAAAAGTGCAGGGTATCCTAAAAAATGCAGATACTATTTGAAGGGTTCTAACATTGCTGCTAATAAAGCTTTAACATTCGCGACCATGTAAACACATATGAGTGGACAGCGGAGAGGGCACGACGGACGGTGTCCACTCATTTGAGTGGACGGGGGAGCTTTGGGAAGAACTTTGTTTATTGATGTTTTTGCTTGATTTTCTTCTCAAATTCGCAAATTATAGTAACAAAAAAATGTTGGGTTTGCGTGGACAGAAAAATGATTGGCTTTATCGTAACTAACAAGACAAGAACTTCTTCCATTACTGAAACACAATAAGCGCACATACTTCTAGACCAGAATTAATGCACAAACTACAGATGAAATATGAATTGAACTCTTAAATAAAACAACTTAGGCCCTGAATGATTATGACATTGAACAAACTTTTAACAGGAACACTTCTTATCGTTGGAGCATCTCAACCAAACACATTTTTCGCAACTGGTGCAGCGCGTATGGACTTTCCTTTCTTCTTGGCAATATCTCTTCCCAGGCTGCTACTCAGTTTTTTATAACAAGCTGTGCAGTTCTTCTGGACTTTTCTAGAGTCTACAGTTACGTTTTCTAAGACTCTGTCTTCTTTTCAGCGCCTTTCCACGCAAATGAGTGTACACACGCACGCGCCAAAAAAAGCCGCGGCCCGTCGCGCGCACTGGGCGCGAAAACGCTCTGGTCGTGAATGTGTTAAAGATGTTTGAAACTCATATGAAAGTGTAACGAGATTTTCGTGGTGTGCAAATAGTAAAGATTGCGCCATGCACATGCCTGAAATCTTGCATTTCAGACTCGATTGATGGTGCATGGGCTGAATATTTGTCACAATCTTGCTATTAGTTGGCCACATTAACCTGCCTTGTGTTTCTTTCAACGTTTGAAGCTTGAACGTGAAAGACACGTGGCATGCGATTTATTGATTCCAGAATTTATCGCTACCGCTGTCACTCTAATAACGCCCTCTACATATCTGAGCCCATAGCAGGAGTCACGCCCAGCTCTAGGCTTTTCTTCAAAGAGAATAAGTTTATCCTGAGGTGCTACTGAATGTTCGAAAACGTTGTGGAAGTGCAGAGGCGATTCAGCGACTACTTCTCCGAAGCACCACCCATCTCGATCAGTTTGCCGCGAAATGTGTTCATCAACAATCAATCGAATCTGAAATGCAAAGTTTCAGCCGTGTGTATGCACAATCTTGACTAATTGCACCCCACTGGAATCTCGTTATCCTGTGCTTGCATATGAGTCTCAAATATTTTCAGAGGCTTCACAAGTAGCAGTGTTAGAACCCTTTAAATAGTACCTGCATTTTTGCGAGCCATAGTGTGTTTTTAAGTTTTAGGTCTTAAAAAACACAAATCAATCGATACCTCCACTTCATGGGGAAATTATAACAATTATTCAAGCGGAACACAATCAAGCGAGTGCGAAATGCAAGGTTTTAGACGAGTGCATGGTGCAATCCATACCACTCATGTCAGAAAATTCCATTTTTCTTGACTTTTATATGACATATTAACTTCTTCGAAACGTTTATTCTGAGCAAAGTTATCACCTTTCAATGATTTCAGGACAGCGCTCTTGGCATTACGCTTAACCTACTCGCTGTATTGCTAATCTACCGTACTCCATCATTTCACAACCCATTTGGGATTATATGTGCCTCACATCTGCTGGCTGATGTGGGTGTGCTCGTCGTATTCACGCTTTGGTCGGCACCTGCAGCCCTATTGTGAGCAGTTTCTCCTACTATTTCTCGCCTCTTATTAGGTTGGCAACTAATTTCGTGGACTCTCAAGCGCCTTCAACAAAAGTGCTCATAAACCTTGTGCCTTGTGTTGTTTTCTTGTTTTGTTCACGGTATTTTATCCAGTCCTGGAGGCAGAGAGCATGAGGGCGATGCTGTTGGTGGCGTGAGCACGGGGTGGGGGTGCTGAGGTTTGATTGGCTTACCACCCACTAGCTTTATGTTCTACCTACTTTCTTCCAAAAATCAGACATCTTGCCGTGGTTCTACATTGAAGTCTAAAGCACTAGAATTTCCTTGACCTTCACTCGTTGCTACATCTATCCAGTGCCTCAGGCTGGCTATCAAAAACACTACCAGTTCTGACAGCTTGCCGTATACTTCTATCGGGCACATATTTTGTCGTACTAACAAATAACTGGCATGTGATAGTCATCTTCGTTGGCACTAAGTAGCACTGTTGCATAGTCCTTCAGGTATCTTGGTGCAATTTGACTTCATACAAACCATGGCCAGGTGAATATGAAACATTTTACATTTTATAGGGAACATGTTGTTTGTGGGTTGTTGTCCTCCATTTCCTCTGGCTCTCTCCCCTTGCCGCGCAGCCTCACTGATAGTGAGCCTTCTTTTCTCAATGCCCCCGCTTTGTTAAATCTGACCATTAAGTTGTTTTTTCTCTTGTGTTTCTTAGTATTGTTCGTGCTCTACTAGAATCATTGAATTGGCACATCCGTATGGGTGTATTTATAAGAAATAAATAAATAAATAAATAACAAGTAACAGTTTTCAATCGAAGTAAGATCTGTTGAGACGAGGGACTGCTTCCCATTCATCTACCTGGCCCATCCCACAGCTGTAGAATTCTTGTGCTTTTGAAGCCAAGAACTCTTGGAGGTGCATTTTGAGATGGTCCACATTAATAAATCGTCCTCCAACCAAGAAGTGCTGCAGTGTGCCATAAAGGTGCTAGTCAATTGGCGCACACCCTGAGCTGTAAGGTGGGTGAGTTAGACGCTCCCAGCCAAGGTCTTCGATTTTTTGAAGCTTCCGATTTGCGACGTGTGATCTGGCGTAATCTAGCTGAAAATTATTCCGCTCCTGAAAATCTGTCTGAACCGATTCCAGCGGAGTTCAGCCTGCGCGCAGCCAGGATGAGAAGAGTAGATTACAAATGCTGGAACCGTTCTTGACGATCTACCAGAAGTTAATACCTTCTTGACACCACCAAACGGAGGGAACGTAGCGAACCGGACGCCTCAAAAAATAGAAGACCTTGACTGGGAGCGTCAAACTCATCCACCTTACAGCCCAGTCCTTGCGCCGAGTGACTACCACATTTTTAGTTCGGTGCAGTACTTCTTGGTTGGATACCGATTTAATAATGTGGACCGGGTCAAAATGCACCTCCAAAGATTCTTGGCCTTAAAAGCACAATAATTCTAGGGCCGTGGTATAGACCAGCTACCTGATAAATGGGAAGCACTTCTGCGTTCCGAGGGATCTTATTTTGATTAAAGATTGCCATTAGTTATTTGTTAATAAATACTTTTGCTGAAGTTTCTTGAGAGTCCACGAAATTAGTTGCCAACCTAATACATCCCTTTTTCTTTTGTCGTTCTGACAATAGAATAGAGCTGAATCAAAAGAGCTCTAGCATATGATGTCTTCTGAGCAAGGTTTGGCCTGTATATTCGTTTTTAAGCATAAGAGCTCTATCCGATCCGATGGGAAGCCGTGGCGCGTCTCTCCTTATGAGAGCGCACACGTTGGTCTCGTGCGCTTTGGTGCTTCACCGGGTTAGGACATCGCTAAAGTATCTATTATCAACTGCTCAATTATTAGGCATTGTACACTGTCTTTATGCTTCTGCTGAACTTCAAAGCGAAAGCATTATCTGGAAGACAGTTGACTACTGCAGCTCTTTTTTTATTGGGTTGGAAAAAAGTCTTTTCGTTTTTTCAAAGATTTATTACTTCACAACTACAAAGTCCAATCAACTAAGATATTCTCCATTTTGTTCCGCTACACGTTTCCAAAGACTGGCTAATTTTCCAATTCCTCTCGCGTAAAAGACTGCAGTCCCGGAGTTAAAGCACTGCTGAATTCAATTTTTGAGGTCTACATCCGTTTCAAAACATTTCCCTCCAATTTCTTGCTTGAGAGCACGGAAGAGATGGTAGTCGGTAGGGGCGAGGTCAAGACTATACGGTGGATGTGGCATTACCTCCCAACCCAGCTCTTCTATCGTTTCTCTTGTGAGTCTTGCATCATGTGTTTTTGCAGTGAGTGTCTGACAGGGCATGTGGAATCCAAGCTCCAAATTTCCATGCAAAGCCAAGACCCTTCAGATGGATTCCCACTATCCTATGAGACATTTCGAGCTTCTCTGCCAGTTGACGTGCCATCTGCCTACCATCGGCACGAAGAAGATGGAGTAGTTCAGTGTCGTCCAATTCATTGGTCTTCCTGACCTTGCTTTGTCCTCGAGTGAATAATCTCCCTTTAAAAATTTTCCGAACCATTCATAACAGGTGCGGTGAGTAATAGATCCCAAACCATATATGTCGTTAATTTGGTTGGCTGCCTGACGTGCTGTAGATCCTTTAATGAATTCATGAAGAATGCCGTGCCGAAAATGGCCATGAGGTAAATCTGGCATTGAGTCTGGAAGATTGGATAGATGACGAAATACAAGAAGGGTCTTGACCTGTGTCCGCCTGCGAAGGGTAGAGAAGTGTGATAGGATTATGAAATCAGCAATCAATACTGGCTAGTGTGCTCACAAGAAGAATGGTAAAAAACTTTCGAAGTGTGAAGAGACCTTTTTTCGAACCTAATATTTATTTCGTGGCGTGAATCACGTCAGAAGTGCACGCATAAAATGAGATATAAACAAACTAAACCAACTACAAAAAATCAAAAACATGCAAGTCAGCACGGAATACCCTAAAAAGTTCACTTGGAATGAGCAGTTGTTTAAGGTGAGAGGCAGACATCAAGAAAATCTTCATTATCACCGATGAAAAGGTTTAGCTCTCTTAGATTTCTGTGAGTGAGGAAGAGGGAGGCGTAACCTGCAACCTTGCAACCGCGGTATATAATCTAACTCTACTCTACTAGTCGTAAATGGTACTCCAAAGAACTCAACATGATCTATAGGCAGTTTCATAGTGAGAATTTTGAACAACATAATTAGGTCTGCCCTTTTTCTTCTTCTGCTTAAACTGGGTATACCGGGCAGTTTAGCCTACGTGGGACTGTTGGGGCCCGTTTATACTTCGACGCCGAGCGACGCGACGCCACGTATTGTGGCCACATTGATTGAGCGACACGATCGGTCAATTTAGCCACTATACATGCCATCACGTCGCTCGGCGTCAGAAGTATAAACGGGGCCTTAGGCCGGGGGCATACTTTCATCGCCGCGATGCCATCGTGGCGCTCAATTCATGGCCATTCCGCCACACGCGGTCGGAAGTCGAAGTTTCCTTTTGACTTGTCAAAGGAAACTTAACCGCGGCCGCCGCAACAGTGGCGGTCGGCATGCGCGATGGCTTTCCGCGCCCATCGCGGGCATGGCATACTTTGTCGCGCCACACGTGGTGTTTAGCGTTGGTCCTGGACGGATCCCCATCGCTCTCCCTTGCGGAGCGATGGGCGATACGACGAGCACAGAAAAGTTCAAATTCTTTCGCGTCGCCCTGCAAAACTCATTGCCGCGATTCCATCGCGGCGACGGGAACTATGCACGAGACCTTAGGGATGTCTTCGTAACCCTTTTTGTATCACCTCATGAACAACTTACGTGTGAAGTTATTCTGAACACTTTCAAGAAGGTCGAAGTCCCTCTTTTGATAACGGGTAAAAATAGAAGTACCAAACTCCATAATAGGTCTTACGTATCACTTATAGGCATGCAGGAAAGCACCCGGATCATTCGTTTTTAGTAGCTTGAATAAATAGTGAGTGCAGAAGTTGGCCTTCGTTACAAGTAATTTGTAATGTAGGTCGAATCTTACCATTAACTCGCTCATTATAACGAAGCCTAAGCATCTAAGGTCTTTAATTTAGCTCTCCAATTTTTCATTGGACCGAAAGGGCCATTTGTGTAGAAGTGGAACAGCACACTGTTTTGCTGTTTTAGAGAACGCACGACAAGAAGAGCAAATAAATTACGACAGTTCAACACAGCACTTCCGAATTACAATGCATCTCCAATAGTCAACATTATAGAATTTGCCAACTACTGAACAGTTTTGCTCTTTGTGACTTTAGTACCATATCTTATTTAGCGGATTCTCTTCCTCGCTCACTCATTCGTATTTTGGAAAGCGAATGGGCCAGCTAATTATGGTTTTTTGGTATGCGTCAATGTATAGTCAGTTACAAATTGCTGTGAATCGTCTCCTTGCAATAGCAAGTCCGATGCTGTACAGGTAAGTAGACGATGAATCAAGATATTTTAGTAGCCATAGCTAAAAGAAATGATGCCAGACCACAAACGTCTAATAAGCCCTTGATGCATAAATATCCAGATATATAAATAAATAAATAAATATGTGTGAACTATAAATTATCAAGCCGTAATATTATTAGGTTGCAAGGAATATGTTGCAAAATTAACTAAGGATTCCCAAAGGGGTTTTAAAAATGTGGCTGACAGCACTGGCTTTTTGGCCCCATATAGTCATGCCTTTTGTATTTGCTGCACAACTGAACTGGCTTATTACATTTATCCGCTTTTACGGCATGGAATATATACAGGAACGAAGAGCTGGCAAATTTATTTGATGCAAGATGCACCATTGTCGCGGTAAACAGTGAACGAAAATGTGATTGGACAAAGTGTGGAGAACAACCGACCGCCGGGCCAAAGGAGAAGGGTCGAATCAATGTCATCTGTCCCTTTTAGGTCTATGGTATATGCCCGAGGGGCATCCGCGGGACGTCCGCGGGCGGAAGGTATGACGTCCGACGATGAGAGGGCTGTTATACTCCCGCGGGAACATCCGCGGACGGGCGGGAATCGCGCCGGGATCCCTGAGCTGGCCAATCGTCTTGCCACGCCACGCCCGTCGTCCCGCCTGTCGTCCCGCTGAATCCGGCACTAAAAACACACTCCAGTGCGACACTAGCAGCCCCGGGACGACGACGACCGTCCGCGGAGCACCTTCCGTCCGCGAACGTCCCACGGGAGTATAACATAGGGATAAGGGTCCGTTTATACTTCGACGCCGAGCGACGCGACGCCACGTATTGTGCCCAAATTGGTCGGGCGACGCGATCGATCAATTGAGCCACCATACATTTATTTATTTGTTTATTTGCACCAAAATTGTGCGCTAAAACAGGTAATAAAACACAGTGGACACGATGTAAGGAAAATCGAGAATCACTGAATAGAGTAAATTAAAACCTCAACAGATCAACCAAATGCTTCAACCATAACTGTCAGATGAGAACAACCTTCAATCAAGAGGAAAAAGCAGTCTCACAAATCAAATGAAATTAGCTTTTAAAAATGATGGTCTGGGGTGAGGGAGCTCGATGAAGACGAGCAGTGGACCACCAACACTGCAAGTCGCTAGAAACGGCTCCGTATACCAACTTGGTAGGTCCGCCGCCTCCATCAGTTCCCATTTGACGGTTGTATGAGAAGGGCAAGGTAACATTAAATTTTATGATGAAATTGAACAAAAACAATGACAAGGTGTCAGGAAAATCAGAGCCAGGCAAATACATGTCGCGTATACAATACATACATGTATACATGTCGCATCGCCGGAAATATAAACGGGGCCTTACAGCCCTCTCATCGTCCATCGGCAGTTATCCGCGGACGACAGGCGTGGCGGGCGCGGCGATTGGCTAGGTGAGGGATCCCGGCACGATTCCCGGCCGTCCGCGGACGGTCCCGTAGAAGTGTACCATAGGCTATGCAGACGGATGCCTACAAATTAGAGTATGAAGAGAGACTACACGCAAGTGTGTTATTGACGACACCTTGGAAAGAAAGGGCGGTCAGGTCACGGCATGGTGACAAAAGTATTCATGAGGAAATGGTGAAATCGGCAGGCGCACGTGAGATAGGCCGGAGAAGTGAAAAATCGAGCGCATCTCCAGTTACGATAGAGCAGAATGAGCATAGTTCACAAAACCGATGTAATTAATAGTAATCGGAGCACATATATAGCGAGCCCTTATTTATGTAATAGTTACGTCTCTGCCCCGGTTTCCGTCTGAGCTTTTCAGGTGTCTTGGTCGTAATTTAAATGAGCAATTCACTCGTTTATATTGCAATAAATGGTCTTCTTGTTCTTTGTCTTATTCCTTTCATTGCAGCTCTACCTTCACGTCAAGGTGCACCGCCCACATCCTGGTAGCGTTCTGGATACTGAGTCTTCTCTATGTTGTTGCCTATTTTTGGGGTAGAGTTCACATTTTATATTCCTGTTTTTCTGAAAATAGCAGGTGGGCAACAGACAAGAATTAATGCATTTCTCACAGCAAGAAGGAACCAGAATGAACCAGCAACTTACATTACCTACATTCTAGTCCAAAAATTCCACTGGAAATGGCACAGATGGAAAGTGCTGTACTGGAAGTGGATAGATTACTGCACATGTCACTGGAAGACGACATGTCGGTGACCGTATCTCTGGAATTGTGGCAGGCCATAATAAGAACAGCTGAAATCTTGCGTAACTACCAAACTGCGTCTGTAATAGACTTAGCTTCTCCTCTTCAAACGTTGCTCCATTTTTCTACGCACCCCCAAAAGTAACCGCAAGCGTAATAGAATGTAAAATAGTCATTAAAGTAAGTCCTGCCAAACTTGAAGCTGTAGTTAAAGAACACTCCAGGTAATAATCCTAAATATACAGAATCTGCTTATGGAGTGAAATAGGGCTCAGGGGCGGAACAGGATATAATAGGTTGGAACTTCTTATTGTGTTACTTTATTTATTTTTGACCCACGGCCACATAAATTCACCCCTTTATCTGCGAACCATAACAAATCACGAAACAAAGGTTTAACAAAAAAAACAAAGGAAACAGCACCAAGTACGTCAGTATGTACTTCACGACAAGAGATCACTGGGCATGGAAATAGGAACAAACTATTAGGTTGTCCGGAAATTAATGCAGGTTTTCGGCCTCCAACTTTAGAGCAATTACAAAGTCGGTTTTGTGCGCTTTCTCACAATGCTATTCGTTTTTAATATAGTTACTCCGCGGCAGATTTTGGAGGCTATAAATGGACGTGTCGAAGCAGCAATTTCTTTTATTCAGATTTACTTCTATGAGTTTAAGCTCGGACGTACTGCGGCGGAAACAACTCGGAACATCAACCAGGTATGGGGCCAAGGAATTGTTAACAAATCCACTGTGATGACCTGGTTTCAAAAATTTCGTCGAGGTGAATTTGATCTTGAGGAAGAGGCAGATCGCGGACGTTGATCTGGCATTGATGACGAGCGGAAGACCTTGGTGGAAGCAAATACACGTGTGACCGTTCGAGAACTTGCGAAATAACTCTTCGTAAGCAAATCAAGTGTTTGGGAGCATTTGCGGAAAATTGGAAAGATGAAGAAGTTAGATAAATTGATACCACACGAGTTGAACGACCATCAAAAAAATCGTCGGTTCGAAGTGTCGTCAGCGCTGCTTCCTCGCAGCAAGAACGATCCATTTCTCTACCGTATCGTAACTTGTGACGAGAAATGGATCCTCTACGATAACTGGCGATGATCGACTCAGAGGTTGGACCGCGATGAAGCTCCGCAGCAGTTCCCGAAAACGAAACTGAACCAAAAGAAATCATGATAACTGCTCGGTGGTCTGCTTACCATATTCACCGGACCTTTCGCCAACCGACTTCCACTTCTTCAAATATCTGGATGAGTTCTTGAGCGAGAAATGCTTCAATAACCGAGCCCATGTGAAAACTGCCTTCGACGAATTCATCCGCTCGAGAACTCGGACTTCTAAGCAACAGGGGTAAATAAGCTAGTACTTCGTTGGCAAAGATGTGTAGACTCGAATGGTTTTTAATTCGATTAATAAAGTTTTGTTTGACCTGTCGTTATAAAGTTTGAGGTTCAAAACCTGCATTAATTTCCGGACAACTTAATACAAAGTAGGCAATGGAAGGAGGAGAAGATTGTCGGTCGCCGGGTGCATCCACATGCCTCTCGCCTGAGAGACTTTTATCCTAGTTCATATAGGACCATCCTCAGGTCCATATTTGACACAGAGAAGACAAAGGCCACAGAACGTTTGAAAAGGCAGAAACCGAAAAGTGGACGACGGAACACAAACACATTACTCGTATAATACTTCTCCCCATACGTCAAGCATTCCACAAACCGAGACGACTCGAAGACGCACTCAAAGCGTTCTTTATGGAGCAGCCTGCTACGTTCTGGAGGAAAGGCATCCACGACCTACCAACACATTGGCAGAAGACCAATATTAATGGTGCCTACTTCAAGTGATTTGTTGTTGTTGTCTAGGTATCCTTTTCCTCAAGGAATCGGAAATAGTTCTAGTCTTCAAAAAACGTCAGCAGGAGGATACTAAAGACAATGGACCCATATGTCTTCTCTAGGTTGCGTACAAGATCATCACCAAGATTAACCGCATGGAACGATGCCTGGATGACTATCAGCCAGTGGAGGCAACAGGGTTTCTGCAGGTTTTTTCTCCCGCATGGACTTTATTCAGGCTGTCACACAACTCATCGAAAGGAACGACGAATACCACATCCCATTTGTCTTTCTCTTCGGTGAACGTTCGACTCTGTGGAAATCAACGCCATTCTTAACGCCGATATACCATCGCCCTACATCCGACTTCTCGACGAATGCTTCTCGAATACATCGACTACCATCCAGCTGTTCGATCGAAAGCTTAAAATTCTTATTGGGAAAGGAGTACGGCAGAGAGACACGATTTCTCCTAAGCTATTCACAGCGACACTCTAAGATGCCATAAAGGGCTTAAACTGGGACGATGAAGGGTACCTTGTCGACGGTAAACGGATCAGCAACCTTCGCTTCGCCGACGATATTGTTCTCATTTCTAGCAGCACGGCAGAAGTCGAGGAAATGCTGAACGAGCTCAATGTGACAGATATGTGGCAGGAGCAGTTTATGGTCAACCAGTGGTGTGACACGGAACTCGTAAGGTTAAATGGAGTTGCTCTACAACAGGTCGACTCCTACGTCTATCTGGGAAGAGAGCTGAACATGAATAACGTCCTCGCTCCTGAAATCGTCCGCAGGAGACGCGCAGCGTGGGCAGCCTTCACTTCGATTCGCGAAGTCACCGATCAGGTCAAGGATGCCGGCCTCAAGGCCTCGATATTCAACGCCTCTGTACTACCTGCGATGTGTTACGCGACGGAAACCTGGCCCGACAACAAGCCAATCGCCAGAGCGATGCAAACTACGCATCGTGCGCTGGAGAAATGTCTTCTGAGGACAAGCCTTCGTCAGCAATGGCAAGAAGGCCTACGAAGCTCGGAGCTACGGGAGAAGTCGCAATTAGCAGACCCACTGCAGTATATGAAGAAGTCCAAGTATCGCTGGGCCGGACACCTGCTTCGACGAAAGGACGATAGATGGAGACTCCGTGTCACAGAATGGCTTCCAATCCTACTATATAGGAAGACTGTACTGGCGACACGCGACGATTGATGGGAATCAACAGCGGCCCAATACTTCAGCTCTGGAGGTAGTCGATGTCGCTGTACACGATCTGAAGTTCGCTTTTGAAGTATCGATCGCCATCAATCAATATTGGTCAAATTATCGATTTTCTGTGGATGTCGTTCAAACCGTCCGAAACTTCAGCCGTGAGGGTAATCGAGGTCGATGAACACGAATCCGAGGCTCGTTTTTGGAGAATCAATCACCAGAATATTCTATGTATTGGTCAAATAGCCGACTTTTTGTGGATGTCGTTCAATTTTTCTATTTCTTTCTAACTTGCTCCAATTGACGTAGTTAAGGTGTTCTTCGTAAGGGGACCATGACATTCGTGGCAGCTACAATTGATTATGAGAAGTTATCACCACTGCGAAGCCGTCAGTGTTGCTGAGATACCGTTGTGACGGCTGGTAGACCATAAGAGGCCATTGGGACGACGGCCAATGCGATGGGCAGACTCATTCTCAAGATCTTTCAAAGAGCAGAGTCTGCTTCACTAGATGCAAGCTGCCAGAAGTCGAGCGCTCTGGAAGAGTTGTGGTCCCCGCTGAGAAGATTCGTCGAAGAAATTATCAAGGTAAGTCTAGGTATCATAAAATAGAATATTTTCTGCTTCAAATGCCCGAGAATTTACCATCAACCTAACAGTTTCCAATTATTCGCGCTAGGCAACTCGAATGGTTCCGATGTGGGTCTCATGACAGAGAGCAAAGCTTGAACGCTGTCAGCACCAGGGCATATTTTCTGCGGAAAACAAATCAGAAGTGTGAGAAAATGTTTCTGAAGGATTATATTGTGATTAGAAGCATCGTTCGTTAATCCTCAGCTTCTAGGAATCATCATAGGTTCCTTTGTTGTACCCATTGGTGAGCGAATTCCTAAAGATCGCTTCTTAAGTGTGAGTATCCCGAGAAAACAGTGAGTTCTGAGCCATCGGAACTCGAACAGCCATCGATACCCGAGTAGTTTTACACTAGAGATCTGATCAATGAACGATCGCCGGAGTAGGGCTGGGCCATGCAGGAAGTTACGTGTCTCTTATCCGTTCTTCTCTTGAAAATCGGCGCACCTTGACCCAAAACCAGCCCAGATCAATGGATAATCATTCGTTATCAGCGATTTTATCCTTTTCAAGGCTGTCGCATTTGATCCCAAAAGTTCTTATCCTTACTAGAATTCTTCAAATTCCCACACTTTAACTGTTTGTCATTTGAATTCACTCAAATTTCCTCCACGTAACTCCCGTTCCAGCCAGGGGTGCACACGAAATTCTGGGCGTTAAATTTTCTTAACGAAATTTTTTAACGGAAAATTTTCGTTAAATTTCCGGTAAATCGTTAAATTTCGTTAAAAATACATTTAGCTGTGAACCATTATTTCAACTGAAAAAAAAGGAAAACCTTATACGTTTCAACTTTAAGAGGTCAACAGCTAACGTTCAAGGAATGGAGTGTAACACTGCAATGTAAAATAAACAATTCAACATCAACAAACACAGAAAAATAAACAAGCCTTCAGCAACAAATTATCTACAGGGCATAGAACAAGAACAACTATGGAATTACCATTCAACGCAAGATGATCATCGGTAAGACATCCTGAAATGTGCGATCAGGCAGGTATCCGGAGTTCCACCCTTTCCTAGTTCTTTTGTTAGACTGTTCTACGAACATGTGCAATCTCCGTGAGGGCACCAGCTCATTAAGTACAGAAATAATTAATAAAAATACAGTAAAAACCCCTTCAGCGGAATGTTAACACGTTGACGAACGCACAATTTTCGATTGCCTGGTGCGTGGGACCAATCATATTTTTGCAACGTCGGGACAGTGATACAACATCGTGTCACACGGTCCCACACTGCCGAGAAGGTGTGACACGCCGTCTTCGTGTTAACGTTCAGAAAGGGTAGCTTTCCAATTTTTGTTATTAGCATTTTTGTAAAATAGCTTAAGATACGTCGAATACGTCTAGCGGCCGAAAACATTCGCTCCATCTCGACTGCTTCAGGTGGGCAAAAGTAGTTTGAGGTGAGCAGCGCCAGGTGAGAATAGGCATATCTTACGAGGTTAGACCAGTATCTTTGTGAATTCGTTAACCTGCTTGGGGACTCGGCGAAGAAATTTCTAGCTCCAAAGTACATTAAAGGATAAGGATAAAGGATGGCGATACTCAATCCCTTCTGGGATACGCCGCTCATTCTACTTCTACGGGATACCCTGGAGACAATGGCTTGCTGTGGCCAGCCGATGAAGAAGCGCTCTGTCTTTCCCAAGCAAGTACGGTACCAATTCACCGACCCCAGAGGGATCGAAGGCTTGGTTGGCCTGGGCGGGAAATCCCGAAGAAGGACCAGCAAGCTGGTATAGGGTGCACGCGACAGCCAACACCTCCTCCGACTGCGCTACACGTGCCCCCAAAATGTATTATTTCTAAAAATTCAAAACGAATTGAATTGATAAAAACATCAAAATATTCTCGCTGATTTCAGTAGTTTTCCAGGAACAGTCCTAACCGGGAGGATAAGACCTGCAACATTAGAGAATACTGAGGGTAAATGTGATAAACTCACTGAGAAGAAAGTCCGTTAAAAATTCCGTTAAATTCCTAAAAATTTCCGTTAAGTCGTTAAGCCAGATTTTAACGAAAAATGCCGTTAATTCGTTAAATTCGTTAAATCGTTAACCGTTAAATGTGCACCCCTGGTTCCAGCTGCCGAAATCAATTAGGTCGCCCGGGCATTTTTTTTTTGTTGATAACCGCTCGAGACGAACAAGTGTAACACGGTGTTTTCTACGGGTCCACGAAAAACCTCAGATCAGCTGCTGCTCATTCCATGACATATGGGTTACCAGGTCGCTTTTTCGTGGCAGGTCAATCGAAACGTTTCTCTTCATCTGACCGAGACCGAGGTGTGACCTCTGCTCACATCGCACTGCTACTCCGATGAACCTAAACGTGGCCTCTCTAATGTGCGAACGAGAGAACACCCTTCGTCCTGGCTATCCGCAATGTCGCCTACAATTTTATCGTCCTTTCGCCACGTAATCCTGCCCGCACCTGGCATTCTGAAGCGCTGACGTAGCTGATCCGTTTAAGCGGTGACGTATTTAATTCTGTCCCGATCAAAGACTCAGTTATTTCAGAACCACGAGGAACACACGTGCTAATCTCTAATCTCTATCATTTTCTTCCGCCTTCGCTTCTATTAGATCGAATCGAAAGTTTCTGCCGTTTGGTGCTTTGAATTATCCTGCGTTTGTTTAAGTTTCATACCCAATCATTTCACCAGGGGCCAGATTCATCAAGGATACCGCCGGTATCGTCTCACGGCGGATTCACCATACGGGACTACGTACAGAAATAGAGATACCGATACCGGCCGGTTCGGTAGCGATTGATGAATCTGGCACCAGGAGCTTTTGAAACCAGTGCTTAGTAGAATATATGTAGTTTTAAAATTGTATAAATTATGACCGATGTCTCGTAAGAGTCATGTACTTTTGTGTCGGCCAAACAGACCAATTTTACCAATTTCTCGTAAAAAATCGAAGCAGTCGATTGATACTATAGGGTGATCGATACCATCAGTTTGCAATCTTCTGTT
Organism: Heligmosomoides polygyrus polygyrus; assembly: GCA_947396885.1. Classification (NCBI taxonomy): domain Eukaryota; kingdom Metazoa; phylum Nematoda; class Chromadorea; order Rhabditida; family Heligmosomidae; genus Heligmosomoides; species Heligmosomoides polygyrus. The sequence goes on from OX377205.1 coordinate 88,140,485, forward strand.
AAGGCACCTCCCAAAATAAACGTGTATATGAAAGGACGCGGTAATTTCGAAATATGTTTTCCAAAAGAATTTGTTACGAGCGAATGTAGCGCAGTCGGAGGAGGTGCGGGCTGTCGTGAGTACCCGACACCACGTTCATAGTTCGGATTCTCCGCCCAGGTCATCCAAGTCTTCCATCTTGTCTGGGAACGATGAGACCCTGACCTGTTTATCGACTGGCCACCGCAAGACGTTGTATGGCGAAATACATACTCAAATCAGTTCCACGATATCCCGCAGAAGTCGAATGCGTGGCGCATCCCAAAATAGACTAAATAACGCCGTCCTTTTTCTTTTATCTCAGAGCTTTCTTGTATGCGTTTCGGAGACGCCATGACAGCATTAAATCGAAATTTGGGTAACAGGTAAGGAACTGGTTGCCTAGAAGTCTACCATTCAATTATTGGCAGAAGACGCCGAATTAGAAAACCAACCCTGAAATGAAATACATCGAAAATTTTGCTCAGGTTCGGAGGACTCTATTAATGGAGATCGACTACACCCAGTTTTTCTTGCTTATGTTGTTTTTCTAATGTTTGTTGTTTTTTGTTTGTATTGACCTAGTTCTATCTCGCGTCTGCCTTTTGCTACGTATAAACAATAACATTGACATTTTTGGCAGTTGATGGCCTATTACAGATACAGTTCGAGAAAGAGCACTGGTAGTAGGTTAGTATTAGGTTGTCCCATAAGTCTTCGCCGTTTTTTTTTTCAACGATTCACTGCAGATTACGCCGGCGGTCTCTTGCATAGCGCTACATAGCGTTCGAAAGAGAATGATTTGCTCTATCAGAGCATATATTGCATTTTTTCTTCGTGCATCAAGAATTTTGTCAATTTTTAGGTTGTTGAAGTGAAAAGTGAAAAAGTGAAAAAGTAGCCATTTGCGCACTTGGTCTCTCCGCTTAGGTTTGTAATTTTTTTGCGTAGTTTTTTGCAGCACTTGGAAGACAATGTTCTGCACTACAAGAAAATGTCTTGGTCCTATTTTCTCATTTGCCCTTTATTGATTTTTAGGCCATCAAATTGGGACATCCGAAGGAGGAGGGTTGTTTTTGCCGACAGCTCCTGCTCTGTGGTTGGACTTTTTGGGTTGATGTTATATGTCATTCGAAAGAAAATGTCTTGCTCTATAAGAATATGTGTCGCGCTCATTGATTTCTGTTGAATATCAACAAAATGCCAAAAAAAAGAAAAATCGTCTTCACCAACAACTCCTTCTTCTTCTTCAGTTGTTGATATTCGACAGAAATCAGCGTGAGCCAATAAACGCGACGCAAATTCTTACTGAGCAAGACATCCCCTTCCAAACGACATATAACACCAAGCAAAAAAGTTCAATCACGGAAACGGAGCTTTGGTAAAGATTCGGACGGAAAAGTCGGACGTCCCAATTTGATGACCTAAAAATCAATAATGGACAAATGAGAAAATAGGAGGAACACATATTCTTGTAGTACAGTACATTGTCTTCCAAATGCTATAAACACTGCGCAAAAAATTACAAACCTAAGAAGAGAGGACAAGTGCGTAAATGGCTACTTTTTCATTTTTTCATTTTTCACTTCAACGACCTAAAAATTGACAAAATTCGGGATCAAGAAAGAAATGCAATAAAAGCTCTTATAGAGCAAATCGTTTTTTTTCGAACGCTATGCAGCGCTATGCAAGAGACTGCCAGCGAAATCTGCAGTGAATCGTTGAAAAAAACGGCGGAGACTTATGGGACAACCTAATACATGACTGCAGAATACAAGGGACGACGTTACCTAGTCTCTATTGGGATGCGCCACGTATTTTATGTCTATGTTGTGGAGGCGATTTGAATGCGTATTTGGTCATGCAACAATGAATTGGGGTGGGGAACTGATTAACAAATCAGCGATGTATCCTTCCCAGAGAAGTCTGGTTCTAATTCACCGATCCCGTAGGGATAGAAGGCTTGCTTGCCCTAGGCGCTAAATCCGAACTAATAACATGGTATCAGGTGCACGCGACAGTCGGCGCCTCCTCCATATGCGCTACACGCGCCCTTAAATTATAACAGTTTTAGTTCAGTCAGAACTAGAAATATGCAACCCATGAATGATACGACCAAAGCGCCGACGATTTTTTTATAATTTAGCACCAGATTTGAGGTATCAAAAAGTGCGTCTTTACGTAAAAAGTAAGAAAGAGACAAGCGATCACTTCAGGTGTACTTTTCGATCTGGCTCCTCTATAGATAGGCATGGTAACACTAGCGTCAGATTTCTTTGTTTAGCAGAAGAAGAACGAGGTTCTTAGCTCGGCTTTCCTGCCCAGCCCACTGAAGCTACCCAGCGCTTCAGGGTTGGTGAATTGGTACCAAACTTGTCTGAAAAGTATAGATCACTGACTTGCCCATCGTCTTGCCACCACAAGTTTTTCTATAGGCCAGAATAGCATTCAAATTACTTTCACGAAATCGTGTTGGATCCATGTCGCGAATGTGGGCAGCATTGCGATGTTGGAGATCTCCAGACAATCAAACAGCATTGATTGTGTGAGCCACATAGTTGTACTCGAATGACCTATTTGAATAGTTATTGGAAGGATTATCATTCGAAGTTTAATATTCGAGTATTCAAAAATCGCATTTTTCGAATGTGTTCGAAATGTATTCGAGTATCCAAGTAAACCCGTTTTTCGAATGTCTTCGAATTCGAATATTCGACATTCGAGAGCGCTTGAATCCATTCGAATATTCGAAAGCATTTCGAGAGCGTAACTTTAGTGTGTCAATCATATAGCGAGTGCATTAGCTGGCGTGTATTCGTTTAGTATTCTGGTTCTTTATGACTGACTGGTGCACTTTCACCTCCCATAGTGCCCATATCCACGACATGAACCCCCTGTTCGAGTAGAATTCGTGCGCTATCCGGGAAACGGATTCGTAGATGCTGTCCTTTATTCTTTAAGCCCTTTTTAGACATCATTAAGTAGAAAAGGACTTTTTGCTTTCCAATGGATAAGCAAGCCACAAGGAGTTCCTTTTCGATGCAGTTGGGATTATAACGTACTCACTGGAAAATACGCTTTCTAAAGTACTCTTCTGTCCGTGCAATGGACGGCCTTTACGAACTCCGTCTGTGTCCGTCGGCGTTTCTCTCTCTCTCCGCGTCGCTCTCTGTCTTCCCGTTCCACGACCATTCCGCATCAGTGACATAGCTAAGCAGTTTTCTCCTTACTATAGACGTCACCAGCCTCCACACGTGGCCATTGCCAGGCAGTTGCACACAGTGATTCTCTCCTTTGTTCTTGCTGGTGCTTCTAGTTCTTCTAGTTCTTGCTGCGTCGCACGTGCACTTTCTCCTTCAAACCGACGCAGTACGGCTCAGTTCTCCGGAGGCTCTTCCAGCTGTTAATCGTACCCTTGTCCGGTGTGAACGGCGGAAAGGCGGCTAGTTATCACCTCGTTTCTTCGTTCACTGGCATAGCAACGCTCGCACTCACAGCGATCCTCGGGTTTCGCTACCCGTAGAACACAGTGACTGGATACTAAGCCTTCTCAAGCGTTATTCAGTTACATGTGCCGTTTTAACTCCGAATTGAATACTTTCTTAATCGAATCGGATCACTTTGGTCTTCGATTTTCCAGACTCTGACGAAGGCGAAAAGCCGTAACATTAGCCCAGTGAAGCATTACCGTGTTGCATTTGGGTACAATCAAACCATGTACATGTAGTTCAAATTGGACCCTTCTAAGATCAACCTGTTCCGTTCTCATTGTTTTTTCAGCAAATTCCCTCCTTTCCTGCAAATAACCCATAACGCTGTTGAGCTCTGATTTGTTGATTTTTCTTGTTGTTGTTTTTTTGTTGTGTCAGTAAAATAATTATTAATAATTATGCTGTGTCTATGGATTTCCTTTGTTGTAGATTTGTGCGCGCACTTATGTGTACATAAATAAAAATAGCAAAATAAGTAAATAAATTGGACACTCTTCTAGGTCTGAGCCTAAGAATTTGAAAATCAAAGCGAACATTTCCAAATCGCAATGAGCTTTTTCTACATTAAGGTAGAGACTCTTCAAAAAGATCCCCCTAAATATAATATAATTGAATAATAATTTGTTCAGAGAAAATTCTAGTATAACTTTCTTTAACGTTAAATAACTTAGGTGAATAAGTTGTTTGAGATTTTATAAGAATTTTGTTTTTGATGAAAAATAGTGGTTTAAAATTTTTAATGTTGAAAAAGAGATTGCGGCAAGCTCTCTTCTAACACATAGCTATTTTTTATTCGATTAATTGAAAATTTTCTGCTTGCATGGAGTTTCACGTTTATAAACAGTACAACAAAAACAATTGTAAAAAACACACATACATATACTCATTTAGATGCTTCACGTAATCAGCACTTACAATGTCAATCAAATAAAAATCGCGGCGAGTTTTTCGAATGCATGGCGCGATCTGTTCTTTCAATGCGCTTTATGATTGTCTTTTGACAGTGGTTTTAGACAATTTTTAATTTATTGTTTTTTTTTCTCGAAAAATAAGATCTTTTATGAAATTCTTGCATTTACTGCAGTAGATGAACTGAAAAAAATCTCGAAGAAAGCTATACCAATTTTTCTTTGAACAAAAAATTATTCTAACCATCTCATTGAGTCCGCAGTTTAACCTGTCTGAAGGTCATTTCAATTCGGAAGAGTTCGCTTCGATCTCAAAAGTCTTAGGCTAATTTAGTAGGGCGTCCAATTTGATTTGAAAGATGTCCACTTCGATGTGAAAATGGTATATACACTTAATTAATATGAAGAACTAAAAATAAAGTTTGATGTTTTTTTCATCTCACGCCTTCAGGCGAACCTTATTTATTATAACACCTCTCCGGTGGGATAAGAAGATGTTGAAATTAAATATTATTTGTTTATTGTATATTTACATAATAAATCTTTTTAATATTTTACCAAAGATTTTCTGCTGTATAGATTTTTTGTTTTCATTTGAAAAGCTTGCTAAACTTGAATTTTATGTGAAAATGCCATATACATTTTATTAACTCATGTTAATACCACTAGCCACTTTTTTTCTACACCGCATGTATTTTTCTTTTAAGAATCTGCTCGTCCTAAAGAAGCAAAATTGTTCTACAATTAGTCATCCGTATACAGATTTAGCCAGTTCCTTGATGTATTAGGTTGTTCCATAAGTCCCAGCCGTTTTTTTTAACGATTCACTGCAGATTTCGCCGACGGTCTCTTGCATAGCGCGGCATAGCTTTCGAAGGAGAATGATTTGCTCTATCAGAACATTTATTGCACTTTTTTTTCATCATGAGTTTTGTCAATTTTTAGGTCGTTGAAGAGAAAAGTGAAAAAGTGAAAAAGTAGCCATTTGCGCATTTGTTCTCTCCGCTTAGGTTTGTAATTTTTGCGCAGTTTTTTTACAGCACTTGGAAGACAATGTTCTGTACTACTAGAATATATGTTGGTACTATTTTCTCACTTGCCCTTTATTGATTTTTAGGCAATCAGATTGGGAACTCCGACTTTTCCGTCCGAATTTTTACCTAAACTCCGGTTCTGTGGTTGAGCTTTTTTGCATGGTGTTATATGTCGTTTGGAAGAGGATGTCTTGCACAGTAAGAATTTGTGTCGCGTTTATTGGCTCACGCTGATTTCTGTCGAATATCAACTACTGAAGAAGGAGAAGGAGTTCTTGGTGAAGACGATTTTTCTCTTTTTGGCATTTTGTTGATGTTCGACAGAAATCAATAAACGCGACACATATTCTTATAGAACAAGACATTCTCTTTCGAATGACATATAACATCAACCCAAAAAGTCCAAGCACAGAGCAGGAGCTGTCGGCAAAAATAACCGTCCTATTTCGGACGTCCCAATTTGATGGCCTAAAAATCAATAAAGGACAAATGAGCAAGCAGCACTAACACACATTCTTGTAGTACAGAACATCGTCTTCCAAATGCTATAAAAAACTGCGCAAAAAATTCCAAACCTAAGCGAAGAGAACAAGTGCGCAAATGGCTACTTTTTCACTTTTTCACTTTTCAATTCAACGACCTAAAAATTGACAAAATTCGGGATGAAAAAAGAAACGCAATACAAGTTCTGATAGAGCAAATCATTCTCTTTCGAAAGCTGTGCAGCGCTATGCAAGAGGCCGCCGGCGAAATCTGCAGTGAATCGTTGAAAAAAACGGCGGGGACTTATGGGACAACCTAATATTTTCGTCTTAATATTCTTCATTTGTTCATTAGTTCCCTGACCAGTACGCTGCTCGGTCGGAGGTGGAGCCTACTCTATCATGCACCTAAAATTGCTTCCATTTTTGGACTACGCTCCCTCCTGTATCTGAGAAATGACACTAGACTTCTGTGAGAAGGATAAAGAACTGAGTACATGAATTGGCCACCAAAAGTCATCGAAAACCTTCGAAACTCCCTCCATGAAATGCCGCCGAAGTGAAATGCAATGCGCCTTCCACGCGTAGGTTAACTAGCGTCTACCCTTATGCCTTTTTTCCTTTATGTGGGCTCCTGCAGCGCAGTCAGAATGAGTGTCAGCTATCGTTTGCACCCAATACCAGGTTCTTGGTTCGGATTTTTTTCGCCTAGGCCAACCAAGCCTTCGGAATAGGTACCAGACTTGCCCAGGAAGGCTAAAGCGCTGACTTGTTCGTCGGCTGGTTGAAACTGGTCATTGTATAGGCCAAATACGCATTCAACTCGCCTACAGGACATCCCGTAAAGTAGAATGCATGGCGCATCCCAAATTGATTGGGTATAACGCCGTCTTTGCAGCGGGCATCTCATACGGCTGCTCTACACCTGCCCGACTGTAGAATACAGCACTATGTTGCCAATAGAGACACTAAAAGGATAAAGGATACACGACGGCGTTACTCAATCCCTTTGGGATGCGCCACGCATTCTACTTCTACGGGATGTCGTGGAGGCGATTTGAATGCGTATTTGGCCATTCAATGACTTGCGGTAGCCAGCCGATGAACAAGTCAGCGCTTTATCCTTCCCAGACAAGTCTGACACCAATTCACCAACCCCGGAGAGATGGAAGGCTTGGTTGGCCTGGGCGGGAAATCCGAACCAGGAACCTAGTATCGGGTGCAGGCGACAGACGGCGCCTCCTCCGACTGCGATACACACGCCGGTCAATGTGATATGTATTAATAATGGGTTGGCCGGAAAGTTCTGGCGGTTTTCACTCCACTTCAGGTGAGCATGTCTTTCTTCATATTCAACGGATTCAGACGAGATGAGCACTATTCGAATCATCACTCTTTGTTTCCAACACGATACTAGCTGATCAATTTCATCAGCGAAAAAGCTGGTTGGACGAGATGCGGCTAATTCTAGATGTACTGTTTTTGGAGCGAAGAATTCCGTATAAGACGTTATGTAAAATACGAAGTAAGTTGAATATTTGAGTAATAAACGAACGAAACGCGGTTGCGCAATAACCGCCAGATCTTTCCTGCCAACCTAATAGTTCAAATCTTCTTAGAGATAAATATGATGAATTCTACCACTTGAAGTCATAGGAGGAGGCGAATTCGGCATCACATCGTTTCACAAGCATTGTTTCTCTAATGAGAGCATCCCGATGTACGATAACAAACACTTGGCTAGGTATAAGTTCGGTGAATATAGTGCATGAGAAAGTACAGTGCTGCATGCGTGAATTGGCTGTTGTTTGTGGAGTGGCCAATCTGGCACCCAATTTGGTGCGCATTTTGTTTCTTCAAGTTTGTACACGCCTGCCTTCTCTCGATAGTTATTCTCAACTAATGTGGGTCCGTAGGCCCTCATTTGTCCTCTAATAGCCCTGATCCTCCATCAGTGGCTGCAGTCCAGCAGCAGGGTGTTTATTCGTTCTCACTGTCAGTGGTCCTCCTTCTTTGAGCTTGTACACTTACACTCGCCTCCCTTGAACTTTGACAAAGTGATATCTCGAAAAGTACAAATGTAAAAGTCCCTTTTGTAAAATTGTATACAATTTTTTCAGTTTTACAAATGCTTTTATTGTTTTTTTGTAAAATATAAATATAGTCTTTAAATGTGACGCGTGATAGCGCAGTCAGAGGAGGCGCCGGCTGTTGTCTGCACCTCGAATCAGGCTCCTGGTTCGAGTTTCTCACCCAGCCAGCCAAGCCTCCAGCCCCTTCTGGGGTCTATGAATTGGTACCAGATTTGTCTGGAAGGAATAGGACGCTGTCTTGTTCATCGCCACATTGTGCAGGCCAAATACGCCTTCAAAATCCTTCCACGATATCCCATGAATAAAGAATGCGTGGCGTCTCCCTCAAGGAGATTAACTGACGACACTTTTCAAATTAAGCTGGACACTCTTCTAAGATAGTCTAACACTTTTTAAAAAGACAAACCAAGGCGGGGTTTAATTTATTATTTCATCTAAAAACGGTTAAAAATAAAATTACTACACTTAATAGGGCAGGTGAACTAAAAAATTTCCAAATTGTCCCTAAACAAAAAATTATTTTCACCCTCCTATTAAATCTGTAGTTTAATCTGCTGAAGGTCATTTCGAATTTAAAAAAAGTTCGCTTTGATTTCTAAAGTCTTCGGCTGGCTTAGAAGAGTATCCAATTCGATTTGGAAAGTGTTCAATTTGAGGTAAAAATTGTGTATTTCTAATGAGTTTGGGTGAGTGATTGAGGACTTAAACATAATACATAGTGCAACGGCGTAGAGCATCTTGTCCGGTGAATAGGATGCGGGTTCGAGCCCTGCCTGGCGCAATAATTTTGATCGCAACAAAACATCATTGAAGCAGAGCTTAGCACGTTTTATACAAATAGGGGCTTTAGTTAGTAGAATATTTCTTACAGCCTGTACTTTGATTTCTTCATGCCTTTTTTCTTGGCTATAATTCCACATCTTCTATGAGCCTAAAGATTCTGAACTCGCACTACCTAGCTTTGCGTCCCCCTTTGTGTTCCATTCATCAGCTAAACTCCATAAATTGTCGCATTTCTGAAGCCTAGCAGCATCGATCCAACGTCCATATCTCTTACGTTCGATAATAGTTCTCTATCTGAAGGCTCCATTGCAGGTATGATAATCTGGGCCATCGTCGCCGTCGCCCTCGTTCCGATCGCGGCAGCTATTCTAGCCGTGCAGGTAACTTCTTCTTCTTCTTCTTCTTCTTCTTCCACTAATTCGTCTCATAAACTCGTGCAATGTGTCACCCAACTGGGTCGAGACCTTCAACGCTGAGCTAAGAACAACAACAACAACTTGATGATAACGAGCAAAGGGGGTCATGGACACGCGATACAGCTCTAAACCACCTCTACGACTAGCAAAGCTACACAGGGTGGAAGATTCTTAGCAGCACTTGGGAGCCCAGAAAGAAATTGGCTGATAGCCTTCGTTTCCTGCCATATAAAAAAATCGGTAAATGTCGCGAATGCCGGCAGCATTGGGTGGTGGAAGCGCGTTAGCTAATCGGATTACATTAAATTGACGTGCCATTCAGAGAAGTTTTGTACGGCCAGTATTCTGACTGACTGACGTGTGTTAGGCAGGTGCTCTGCTTAGTTATGATTGGCCGACGCGCTACGATTTCCCAACACTGCCCATCTTCGCGACATGAACCAAAAATCTGATCCGTCCATCCGTCTGTCGTTCTGTGCATCCGTCCTTCGTAACTGCACAATGACCAGAAGAAGAGCGTCTCGCATTATTGATCGCTGCTCAGCATTCACCTTTGAAGTGTGCAGTATGATGATTAACGGACAGGTCTCCCGACGAGTAAAAACATCGATCAGCGGCCATTATTGATCGATTTTATTGATTCGTGACAAGGATTCATCATATGTTGTAGTAAAACACAATGGACATGCTCCGCAGCAACTAAACAATATCAATCAGCTGGCTATTCTCTGCTGAACTTTACACGAGTGAACAACATCGATCATCGGTCGTTATCGATCGATTTTATCGATTCGTAGTCAGAATTCATCGTTTGAAATGGTATTCACATCAATGTAGTGGTCGTTGGACATGCTCCGCAACAAGTAAACAATATCGATCAGCTGGCTATTCTCTGCTGAACTTTACACGAGTGAACAACATCGATCATCGGTCGTTATCGATCGATTTTATCGATTCGTAGTCAGAATTCATCGTTTGAAATGGTATTCACATCAATGTAGTGGTCGTTGGACATGCTCCGCAACAAGTAAACAATATCGATCAGCTGGCTATTCTCTATTGAGCTCTACACGAGTGAACAACATCGATCATCGGCCATTATCGATCGATTTTATCGATTCGTGGTCAGAATTCATTATTTGAAATGGTAATCACATCAATGTAGTGGTCGATGGACATGCTCCGCAACAAGTAATCAATATCGATCAGCTGGCTATTCTCGATCGAATTTGTCGACTTTCACCTTCAGTTGGCCATTCGAAGTGGTAATCATATGGAACAAGCGGTCGATGGACAGGGGCAACAACAAGTAAACAATATCGATCAGATGATGGTTGCTATCGATTGATTTCTATCCAGAGTAGGCATTTGAGGTGGGTAACGCGTGAATTGGATACAGTAGCGTCTATATATTTTTGAAAGCCATCATTTTTCCCGAACAGATTTACTTTCACTTTTTGAAGTCGTACCCATTTTAATTCGTTTATTCATTTTTATTGTTTATTTGTTTATTTATATAGAAGACCGATCGATAATGGTCCGATCCGATCGTTATTATTTACGACAGTATTTAACCAATCGATAATATTTACGTTTAGTGAAGTATGTCCATCGGCGATTTTATCGTGTGATTTCCATCTTCAGAGATTAGCTCTGAGCAATAATCGATAATGCCAACAGAAATGCGAAGAGCTTTGCCGCCGGTCACAGTGGCGGACAGATGGACAGACAGACATTCGCACAAACATACAGAGGAACAGACTCACGTGTCTAAAGGATCCAATCTGTAGGCTTGCCTTCTCTGTCTGCCTGTCTGACTGTCTGTCTGTCTGTCCGTCTGTCTGCCTGTCTGATCTTTACGGTGGAAACACATGAATATAATAAAAAGGATAAAGGACGGCGTTACTCAATCCCTTCTGGGATGCGCCAGCGCATTCTACTTCTACGGGATGTCGCGGAGGCGACATGAATGCGTATTTGGCCATACAATGACTTGCGGTGGCCAGCCGATGAACAAGTCAGCGCTTTATCCTTCCGAGACAAGTCTGGTACCAATTCACCTACCCCGGAGGGATGGAAGGCTTGGTTGGCCTGGGCGGGAAATCCGAACCAGGAACCTGGTGTCGAGTGTACGCGACAGTGGCGCCTCCTCCGACTGCGCTACACGCGCCCATTATGAATATAATGGCCGATGAATATTCTTCAAAAGAAGCCCAAAATATTGATCGAACCGCCAGTATCGATCGGATTTATCGATTTCTAGCTAAAATTGCGTTGCAAACCAGGGGTAAGTTGTGTGGTGTTTCCAGGACGTGTCATCCAATATCACTGACCGTTAGATCTTCCTGTTGTTCTATGCATAGTTTTCGAGAGGTTTACAGAAGAATGAGCTGCGCACGGCCGACAGCCTCGATGGTCTGTGGACGTTCGTCAGGGAGTCGCCGAACACCGACAGCTTGGGAATGCGGGGACTGTGGTACGCTACGGACATGTCGAAGCTTCCTGTGAGTTTACCGATCTCTCGGATGGCTAGCCGTTGGTGCCGCCTTCGGCAAACCCTGAGTATCCTGTTAGCTCGAGTATTCACTTTGTTCTAGTGTTACAGAATGCGACAGTGATGCCGGTACCGGCTGCGTATAACGATCTCTCGGAGAGTGCTGAGCTGAGGGACCATGTCGGCTGGGTATGGTATCAGACGACGGTGTCTGTGCCGGCACGCGACCTCGGACAGCGCATCGCCCTCCGCTTCGCCAGCGTCAACTACTACGCGAAAGTGGTCAGTTCTTCTCGTGTTCATTGGAGAAGAAGGTCGTGTTGGGAAGCCGAAGACCATCTGGAAGGTGTTTCAGTTCTACAATGCAATAGAAATCGGATCCCATGTGGGAGGACACCTCCCGTTCCAGTTCGATGTCACCGAGCTGACGAAGTTCGGCACGGAGAATAGGGTAAGCCTTTGCTGACCGTAGATATACTGTTCCGAAAGATTTTGAACTGTTGGCTGCCTCAAGGGAGTTTTGCACTATTAACTACAAAATAATTTGGAAACTTGAAAAATTCAAAAAAAGCTAAATTTTGCCTGAAGACCATTTCGATATGGAAGAGTTCGCTTTGATGTCAAAAGTCGCAAAGCTAGCCTAGAGGAGTGTCCACTTCGACGTGAAATTGGTATAAACGATAAGGACTGCGACTCATTGTCGTCAGATGATACAGCAGTTCCCAGATGAGCGATGGTATCAACATCTATTCCGTTAGCCATAGGGATCGTATACCAAACCTTTGAAGCTCGCACATAAAGTGTCCTTGCCTAAATTCCGGCACTGCAGCGGATGAAGAGGAGACTAGACTATTAAAGGTCTCTAAAGTGTCGCATTGAGCAAGGCTCTTACCAATAACTTCTCACCCCTTATCCAACCAATTTGTGATACAATAGATCGAAATTTTCGTTCGAAAATTCGAAAATATCGAAAGTCTCAAAGATTCTGAAACGCCTCCGCCGTTAGTGAATTGGTACCATACGTGTTTGAAAAATCAAATACATAATAGGAATGGGTACACGTAGCGAAGACGCACCGCAGTGGATGCGGGAACACACCGTTGCTCTACAGTAATCGCGGTAGCCAATCATGTGCCATGCCTGTGCGGCTGAGCTAGTGCCTCATTGGCTGGCGGTTACGGTAGGAGCACCGTCGGATTCTCGCAGCTCCACTGTACTCCTCCCGAACCCCAGCTGTGCGTCTTCGCGACATGTGCCTAGACATGCCCATCAGATTATTATCGCAAGGCATTCTGTATTCGAAATACTCATCTAAATCGGCTTTAATATCTCGTAGGAATAGTATGCATGGCGTATTCCATGCTGCTCGCTATTTAACATAGACGTTTACTTGTTGTAATTCAGCGCTTTCATTTTACAGATCACCGTCGCCATCAATAACACGCTCTCTTGGGCCACCATTCCGCAAGGCGACTTCAACTACATGAAGAACTCTGTCCGTGACATCGGAGGCAAGAATGTGAGAACTACAGCAATAGATATGAGTGTAAACTAGATGTCCCCCTCTTTTCCAAATCAAGCTCAACCCATTTTTCTTACCTTTATGTGACTTTTTTCACAACCACACCTATATACACTATTCTCTGACACCCCTTACCTTGTGCGCTATTCTCAATGTCCAGCTTATGTTGGAATTCATTTGTTTCATTTCTTTTCAGGCGTATGTTCTCCGCTATTCCGTCATCATGTAGTAGTTGGTGCTGCTGCCAATTTCGACTTTATTAGCAACAAATGCCAGGACAAATTGTAAGGTGGTGTGGGTCGGAGGTGTCGGAGGAGTCGAGGTAGTGGAAGCGAGTCGATAGGTGTTGTAGATGAGTAGGAGGTGTCGGAGGAAGTGTCCGAGGTGAAGGTGGGAGTCGTAGGCAAGTCAGAGATGGTGGAGATGCCGGAGGCGTCGCCGGGTGTCTGAGGCAGGTCGGAAAGCGTTGGAGGTGACGGGGTTCTCGGAGGGTGTTCGGAGGTGTCGGGGCTAGTGTCGGAGTTGACGGGTGTCAGAGGTGTTGGAAGTCTCAACGCTGGTGGAGGCGAATCGACAGCTGTCGTAGCCAAGTCGGCTGACGTTGAAGGGTGTTCGAGGTGTCGTCAAGTGTCTGAACTGAGGCTAGAGCACTGGAGGAGTTGGAGGCGTCGCCGGGCATCTGAGATGTAGGAGGTCCTGGATTTGTATTCGAAGGTGTCGGCTGTGTCGGAGGCGACTCGGGGTGTTGGCAGCGAGGCGGAGATGTCGGAAGTTGTGTCGACGACGGCGGAGTTGCGTTGACTGGGTCGATGTGAGCCAACTGGTATTGAAGGCGAGTCGGGGGCGTCAGCGGGTGAGTCGGAGGCGCCACCGAGTGTCGCAGCCGAGTCGGGTGGTCTTGAAAGATGAATTGGAGGTGTCGCTGGGTGTCTGAGGGAGTCAGAGACTATTGAAGGAGTCCTTCAGGTGTTGGCGGCAAGTCGGAGATGTCTAACAACCTAACCAGTGGCAGCGGAGAAGAATAAAGAAAGCGGATGTTTCCTTAAAAATCTGTGACAATATCTCTCCCTGGTGAATGTTTCACAGATCCTCTTAAAGATCCCAAACACTTACTCTCTCTGCTAAAGCTTTCATTGCTTATGACCTTTCTAGATCTCTCGGACCCCAGATGGCGCCTTCAAGAACGTCGGCAACTTCGACTTCTTTAACTACGCCGGAATCCTTCGCTCTGTCAACCTCTTGAAGCTACCTCCGAGTCACATCGTTGACATTCGGATCATTGCCGAGCATCTGGGTGAGTACTTCATTCAAATCTGTCCGTTAATATGACCTCCATGGAGAATCCTGTTCTATGTAATTCTTTTAGGGTCATTCTCTTACGAGGTGAAGCTTAGCCAGAATCGTTCCGATGAAGACGTCGTGGTGCGAATGTTCGACCCAGATGGAGCTATGGTACGTGAGGGAGTGGCATATCACTAGAATACTGAAGTGAGTAAGGTCATTTTCAGGTCTACTCAGCCCGTGGTCTCGAGCAGAAAGGAGCCCTGAGCACGGTCAAGCCATGGTGGCCTCGTGGAATGGGAGAACCAAATTTGTACACATTAGAGGTACAGTCATTTTAAGGGGATCATCAACAACTTCTAGTTAGTTCTCAAAAAAGGGGTTAGTAGGGGTCAATTAAAAGCAAGGGAGCGGTGGCATTTCCCTGCTGAACCTGTCTACCATTTTACCTCGCGCATATGAATGAACCGCGCTACCTCTCGCAGTGCGATTCCGATCTTATGTACGCCCCGCTTTAGAGGGTCCAGACCCTAGACGTAGGTAAGCGCAGAAAGAAGCCTTTAGACCCTAAGACTTCTACCAGAATAACTTCCAGGTGGAGCTCGTCGTGCCCCTGGAGCAGCTGCGACTCGACGTCTATCGGCAGAAGTTCGGATTTCGTACAGTTGGATGGACGAACACCCAGCTTCTCATCAACGACAAGCCGTTCTACTGCCTCGGTTTCGGGATGCACGAGGACTTTGAGGTTGGTCGAAGCTGCAGGTAGACCTGTTGGTACGTTCTGTCTGATAGAGCCGACGTATGCAGATCCATGGACGTGGCTACAACCCTGTGGTGATGACGAAGGATCTGAATCTGCTTGAATGGATGGGTGGAAACTGCTACCGAACGACGCACTACCCCTACGCCGAGGAGCGAATGGCCGAGAGCGACCGACGGGGAATCGCCGTCGTCGTCGAGACACCGGCCGTCGGTCTCAAGTACGCTGACTCAGATGACGTGAGGAAGGGCTTATTTTCTAAAGAAGACCTCGCTTCAGGGGTTTCTCCAAAGAGAACAATTTGCTGCACTTGAAAATGCTCGAAGAGCTCATCGAACGCGACCGGTCCCATCCGTCGGCGATCGTCTGGAGTCTGGCGAACGAACCGAGAACCGACAAGAAGGAAGCTCGAGCATACTTCAAGTAGGTGCTCTGAAGACCCAGCGTCTTCTAGACACTAACAGAAGAATAATGCTCTCAACATGCATTTTTTTTTTTTGCAAAATTCCAGGAATCTCGTCGACTACGCCCACGCTTTGGACAAAACGCGGCCGGTGACCATCGTCTACGGACCAACTAGCTTCGACAACGATCAGACGGTACGTCTTCAGCACCGTTCATGCTTCATGCTGTTCTTATTTTCTATATTTTTTTATTTTTGTATTATTTCCGGTCGTTCAGAACCAAGAAAGAGTTAAGCGAAAGCACTCCATCTCAGTCTGTCTATCTGTCCGTACGTCGGCGCAAAATTAATGGCGACTCGACGCAACTACTCAGTCAACATTATCGTCTTCTGTTAAGGGTTAACCAATGGGCACTATGTGAACTTAAAAGCCGGTGAAGGTTTAAGTTCATAACCGTTAAAGAATATCGATTAGCAAATCGATATCGATTGATATTATCGATTTTGGTCCGGGAATCGCGGCTAAAAGTGTTAAAGGGTTAACCAATGGGCATTATGTGAACTTAAAAGCCGGTGAAGGTTTAAGTTCATAACCGTTAAAGAATATCGATTAGCAAATCGATATCGATTGATATTATCGATTTTGGTCCGGGAATCGCGGCTAAAAGTGGGGATGATGTACCGAACGTGCAAATGCTGCATCACAGCAAATGAATAACTCCGAATAGACAATCGGTATCAATCGATAATGTCGATTTTCACCCAAACGTGGCCGTAGGAAAAGGGCATCGTGCTAATGTGATACCTGGGGCAGCAACTATGTAATATCGATCCATCTCATCAATCGATCAATTTTCCGATTTATTAGATTATCTGTATGAAGTGGGTATTATGCGAATATGCTAGTCAGTGAAAATGCTGAACGCTGAATGTGGGTACGTTGACGGGCCGCTCGTGCGAGTTGGTTGAAGCACTGGAGCGTAGAAGGGTTGATTTCTGTGCGGTGCAGGAGACGAGGTGGTCCTGCCGCAAGTCAAGGGTCATAGGACGTGGCTTTAAGGCTGTTCTATGTGGAAGTCCCAGGACCACCAGTGGTGTCGGAATAATCGTCTCCGAACGATTTCGTGACTCGATTGTAAGCGTCGAGCGCTTTGACGATCGACTGATGAAGATCGTTGTCGCCGCTAAGGAGCGACTCTATCACTTCTTCTCAGCGTATGCTCCGCAGACTGGCTGCTCGGATCAAGCCAAGAAAGAGTTTTGGAGCCTGCTTGATGAGAAGACAGCAGAGGTACCGTCGAAAGATGTCATCATAGTCGCTGGTGACCTTAATGGGCACGTAGGTGCTACGAAAGACGGGTACAGCTGTCATGGTGGGTTCGGATACGGATCACGTAACGCCGATGGTGAGCGCATTCTTGATTACGCGGAATCGCATAACCTCACCATAGTGAACACCGTTTTTCGAAAACGCGACTCGCACCTTATCTCATACTACAGTGGTAGCACCAAGACTCAGATAGACTTTGTCCTTGTGAGAAATCGCGACCGGAGTCTTGCCACGACGCGAAGATCGTGCCGTATGAGACGATCGCCCCACAGCATCGACCGCTGATCTGCACTTTGAAGATCGCCCCTCCGAGGCTGAAGCAGGTTGAGCGATGCGGTGCAGCTAGAATTAAGTGGTGGCGAATCAGAGAGAAGGAAGCAGCTGTGATTTCTCGCGTGCGGTTACCGACAGTCACGACTGTCGATGAAACTTGGAAGAAAGCAACCGACGCGATACGCCAAGCTGCACAGTCGGAACTCGGCATTACGAAGCCTGGGCGACGGAAGGTCGACAAGCAGACATGGCTGTGGACAGATGAAGTGAAAGCAAAAGTGCGAGAGAAGAAGTCGCTTTATCACGTGTTTCTCGGCGAAAAAACGGTCGATAACTGGCGGAAGTACCAAGAAGCGAAGAAAGCTGCAAAGAAGGCCGTGGCTGTTGCGAAAACCACTCATTATGGAGATGTCAACGAGAAGCTCGAGTCTCGCGATGGTGAGCGGTATCTGTACCGACTTGTAAAGAATCGCCATCGCCAGACCGAGGACATCGAGAAGTTCTTCGGCATCAATGATGAGAACGGCCATCTTCTTACGGACCGCAAGAAGGCATTGAAGCGATGGCGTGATTATTTTGAGGAAATCTCTACGGTAGAGTTCCCTCATCCAGCCATCCCTTCAACGGCTCCAACCCACGGCCCCGTTCAGAATATCACCGTGGAGGAAATTGAAGCGGCTTTGAAGAAGATGAGGCCAGGCAAAGCGACTGGGCCCGATGCCGTGGCAGCTGATTTGTGGAAGTCCAAGTACTGGTACCCTGCTGAATGGTTGGCGAAGTTCTTTAATCAGGTTGTGGCAGAGAAGAAAGTGCCTGAGTGTTGGCGCCAAAGTACGACGATCCCGATTTGGAAGAAGAAGGGCAGTCCTGCAGACTGCTCCAATTACCGTCCGATTCGCTTGGTTTCGCACAGCATGAAGATCTTTGAGCGAATTGTCGATGGACGAATTCGGGACATCGTCCAGCTGTCCAGCAATCAGTGCGGCTTCGTGGCTGGCTGTGGCACCGTTGATGCCATACACGCCACTCGCCTCCTGATAGAGAAGCATCGCGAGAAACAGAAGGCAGTGCATATCGCCTTCCTCGACTTGGAGAAGGCCTTTGACCGCGTACCGCGTGAAGTGATATGGTACGCCTTGCGACATCATGGAGTTCCCGAAGAGCTCATAGAGTGGGTGCGAATTCTCTACTCTTGTCCAAAGAGTCGAGTGCAAGCTGCAGCTGGAACCTCGATGGAGTTCCCCATCTCTGTCGGGGTACACCAGGGTTCTGCGCTTTGTCCTCTTTGTTGTCGTCATGGATGCCATCACACGAGATCTTCAGAAGCCCGTCCCTTGGACGTTGCTTTATGCCGATGACGTGATGCTCGCTAGCGAAGATAAAGGAGAACTCGAGCGAGAGTTGCAAGCTTGGTGTGATCGCTTGGAGCGGTTTGGACTCAGATTGAACGTGAAGAAGACCGAGTATTTAACGACGGACGTTACCGAGTCCAGTTCCATCAAGGTTAACGGCATCGAGCTCCCACGCACTTCGGCTTTTAAGTACCTGGGATCAGCAGTCGCGTCTGACGGCAAACTGATGGTCGAAGTGAATTCACGCGTGAGTGCAGCTTGGTCCAAGTGGCGCTCGTTGACTGGCGTGCTCTGCGACAAGAAGATACCAGAGCGCTTTAAGTCAAAGATCTACAGAGCAGTCATCCGGCCAGTAGCGATGTACGGCGCTGAGTGTTGGCCTGCGACCAAGGAAGTTGAAGCGCGCCTCAGCGTCATGGAGACGAAGATGCTGCGCTGGACGGCAGGAGTCACGCGCATGGACCGCATCCGAAACGATGCTATTCGGCAGAAGTTCGGTGTCGCGCCGATAACTGACAAGATGCGCGAAGCTTGCTTACGATGGTACGGCCACGTTCTGCGTGGAGAAGAAGACAGCGTCCGCAAGATAGGCCTCAACTTCGAGGTAATAGGAAAGCGGCCTAGAGGGCGCTGGGCTGATACGTTACATACGGACTTGAAAGCGGCTGGTGTCCACCCTGATCTAGCGCTGGATCGGGAAAGGTGGCGTCATGACACCAGAATAGCGGACCCCGCTACGAAGCGGGACAAACGCTGAAGAAGAAGAAGAAGAAGAAGATGCTAGTCAGTGAAAATGCTGCTTTACAACGAATACTGTCGACGCTCTTCCAAAAGAATCGTCTGAAGTGGGCATCACGCGAATATGCTGGCCGATGAAAAGGCTATGTTTCGCAATAAATGAATAGTATTGATCGGTCAATTAATATAGATCGGTACTGTCCAAAAACTGCAGCTTGAAATGGGAATCTATTATGCTGTGGACAAACAACTTTACTACAGGTAAACAGTCCCCATCTGTCAATCAACATCGATCAACATTATCGATTTTGTCCTAAAGTAGTTTCGAAAGTATGGATCAGTAGAGTATATTGGCCAACTGCCGCATTTGCAAATGGACGGTATTGATCAACAAACAGAAAAACAACGATTTGAATCATGTTTTAGACAGCAGGAAGGCTCCATTTTTTAATGCAAACACAGAAATTGCGCCACGCCCTTGTCCAAAACGCCACTATTTTTATTCGATTGATAGCAACAGTTCTGTTTGTTTCAGTTTCACATCTGCAAATGGTACATCATAAACAAACAAAAAAAAACGTAAAAACGTTTTGTAAAAACGCACATGTCCTGACTTTGATGCTGCATGTAAGCACTTACACTATCAATCAAATAAACTCTGCGACTTGCTTTTCGCGTGCATGGCGCGATCCAGTCTTTTAATACACTACATGAGTGTTTTATTGTTGCGCTTCGAAACAAGGTTCAATTTATTATTTTCTCTCAAAAAATAAACATGTTATAAAATTATTATTCCACTTTTAGGGAAGCCGAATTAAGAAATTTCAAAGAAATTATTCCAATTTTTTGGGCAAAAAAATTATTCTAACCATTTTAGTGAGCCTGTAGTTTAGCCTACCTAAACATCATTTCGACTGGGAAGAGTCCCCTTTGATTTCAAAAGTCTCGGACTAGCCTAGAAGAATGTCCAGTTTCATTTGAAACTGCCAAATTTAAGGTGGAAAGTGTCCAATTCGACGTGAAAATAGTAGAAACAGTTTTCAACAGATTCTGGGAGTTTGAGGACTACATCACCGGAGTGTGATAGTACCTATCGGTTGATCGATATCGATCAATATTATAAGCGTATGAGGCAAAGTCCAATCCGTAAGTCAGACCGACTGCTAGGCCAGCTGGCTGGTGGCTTAAAACTATAGGTCGACCAGCACTCATTAATTGATCGATTTGCTCCTTCCGAACCTCGTCGAGCGGCCATTAATTTTGCGTGGAATCATGACATACATGACAAAGTAGATCACGATTTTTTTGAAACAGACACGGTCTTCAAACAAATTAAGCCCACTTTATGGACACCGACTTTCAGGCCGATTTGATCGACGTCATCTGTGTGAATCGCTACTACGGTTGGTACATCGACATGGGCCAGCTGGACTGGATCAATCAGAGCGTCTACTGGGATATCTCACAATGGTCCGAGAAGTATAAGCGACCGATTCTCGTCACCGAATACGGTGCTGACAGTCTTCCGGGTTTGAATCAGGTACGTCACAACCTCTTACCATTGTGGATCTATAGCGGCGCGAAAATAGTTGCCGTAGCAACGGTAAAAACGAGGCAGCAAATTTCTCGACAATTTCTCGATTTCTGTCTGATTTTAGGGTAATATCTTGATCAAAAAATACCTACAGGTTTCTGAAGATGACTTCTTTCCCCAAATACCATAGGAAATATCCTCCAGTGACCATTTATCCAAGCGGCTCCACTGAATCCGTTTTGATGAAGAATATGTCACGGACCTCGAGTTTCAAGAGCACGAAGGCATTCTAGGAGCCGTCGGTGGATTTCTCCGAGCAATATCAGAATGATCTCATCGTTCGTACGCATCACGCCTTCGACGTGCTACGCCGAGAACATCGACTCGCCGGCGAGATGATCTGGAACTTCGCCGACTTCATGACCGGCATGAGTAAGTGCTCTTACAGTATCATGCGTCTCCTACCGTAGTCCGGTCCGTCCATAGTGCGTCTCCTACCGTCTCATCGAGAATACTTTCAGCCACGACTCGTGCCGTCGGCAATCACAAGGGAGTGTTCACTAGAACACGACAGGCGAAGATGGCCGCCTACACCCTCAGGAAACGATACTTGTCGCTGTTCAACCAGACCGCTTTGGAGGTGTGGAGATAATGACGGCCTTTTGTAAAATATGCATTTATCATTGTATAGGGTCAATCTGTCTTTGACGTAATAAGTATTATATGTATTGATTGAACTGGTGTCCCGGACAGAATTGGAATGAAGTGTTCCAAATACCATTGTTGGAGTTTATCAAAACACTAGACATCCAGTAGTGAATCTTATGGTAAGACTGGACTTCGGTCGCCTTCAGACGCTCGCTCTCTAAAAAAGATAAAAGATAAAGGACAGCGTTACTCAATCCCTTTTGGGATGTACCACGCTACTACCACGTGATGTCGAGGCGGCGATTTGAATGCGTATTTGGCCATACAATGGCTTGCGACGGCCAGCCAATGAGCAAGTCAGCGTTCTATCCTTCCCAGACGGGTCTGCTACCAATTCACCGACACTGGAGGGATGGCATGGGTAGGAAATCCGAACCAGGAACCTGGTATCGGGTGCACGCGACAGTCAGCACCTCCTCTGACTGCGCTACACATGCACATTGACTTCTTTAACCTCATTAATGCATATGCTGTACTGATTCTATGCCTGTTACCAAGATTTACTGACTATCCTCATCTTGTTCCCCTTCTGCTCCTCCCCTTCTTATTTTTCTTCTTCTCTCTACTCTTCTTTCCTCCGCTTCTTCTTTCCTCTCCATCCCCTTTCCCCCTTTTCTTCTTCTCCTGAATGTCTAGTCCCGCACAGTCTCAGATTCGTTGTTCTTGTGGTCCGTCATCCCTCATCCTATTCAGGACGTCTTCTACCGTGGCACCGACTTCGGCGAGATCTTTCTTGATGACGTTCTTCAACCTCTTCTTCCCATCCCATCGTGACCGCTTCCGAGCGATTAATAAGGCTAATCTTATCGGATGATTCTGCTGTCTTCTGAAGATGTGGCCATACCGTCTCATGCGTTGCTCCTTCATCGGCAACCGGATCGAACAGTTTTGCTTGTAATTAATTTCATTGGAGTTATGGAGCACCTGCATGCGACGGCTATGAATCGTGTGGGACAGCAGGTTGTTCGCGTCTTTAGGGCCTGTTCATACTTTGGCGACAACAGCGACAACAGCGACGGACACAATTAATTACGTACACCACGCAACGTCCGTCGTCCCAGTTCTTCCACCATGGCTTTGAGTTGATCGTCGTTAAGGAGTGATGGCGGCCTACCTCGGTCATCTCCAAACCGAAACCTTTAGCGAATGTGCGTTACTTAGCGAAATTCTCCCCAAATTCTTTGACTATAACTACCTCACATTCTCATTTCATAGTCAGATGTCAGTCGTGAGTCGCGAGCTGCGAGTTGTGAGTGCTGTTGTTATTCGTACGCCTCTCCTCTGCACGGCTACTTCCGTCGCCGCATTGGAATTCCGATTCCGCTCTACCGAAGCCAATAAATCTGTGGGCTATAAACTCCACAGAGGGAAAGGAGGATAGAGCACAACAGCCCTTAGGCACCATTTATAGTTCGCCGAGCGAAGCGATGGCATGTACAAGGTCCCGTCTATACTTCGACGCCAAGCGACGCGACGCAACGTATGGTTGCTAAATTGATTGAGCGGCACGATCGATCAATAAGGCCACTTTACATGCTGTCGCGTCGCTCGGCATCGTAAGTATAAACGGGGCCTAATGGACAAATTGTTCGATCGCGTCGCTCGATCAATGTGGTCCCCCTCATACGTGGCGTCGCGTTGTTCTGCGTCAAAGTATAAACGGGGCCTTAGGGAGGGTTTAGTGAGTATACGACGCGCGACGCGATGCAGTGATAAGCTCCCATTTCGATTCATCGTGCGGCACGATCGATATGGGAGCCTATCACTACATTGCGCCGCGCGTTACGCACACACTTGAACGATCCCTTACCCGATCCGTCTATTGGAACCAACCGCCATATAAAGGGAGCCGACCTGTACAATACAACACAAACGCCCAATAACTCCAGTGAGTCCAATTTCAAACAGAACTGTTTGATGGATGAAACCGCCCTCTACTACGATCTCCATGTCAGAAATTCAAAACCAAAAATAGCAGAATTTATTCGAAATTAAACTTAACGATTCACTGGGCACGAATTTTGAGAGATCACGAATGTACATGGAGCAATTAAAACGACTGAACAGCAGTTATCATCTCACAGATTCGGACTATCGCTTATAAGGGAAGCCCATGAACTTCCCCCAAAGATTCTCAAGGAGATCTATGTGGTCTTGTAGGGCATTGGACGAGGATCACAGAACTGTGTTCCGCTTTTGCTACGGGCCATTGGGTGGTCCGAAAATGGCAACAAACGGTATCGCTTCAGGGAGGACTGATAGGCTAAAGTGGGACCTGGAATGGCCTTGGCGTGCTAAGAACATGACCTACAAAAGGTTTGGGGCTCATATTAAAGTTGAATTATGGTGATATGATATTTTCCGACGTTTCCTAGACGAACCTACAGGATGCATCCAAGTGATTCATTGTCAACAATGGTGGCAGCGACAGGGTGGCCGAGGGGATAGCTGTGGGGGTTTACGGGAGTGTGTGTCGACGGTTCGACTTCGCAGGTGGTTCTGCGATTTGATATGTGGACTGATCCCCTTTTTTACGAAAGGAGAGTACATTTTGGCTTCGGTAGGGTTCCATGTTCGCTTCCTAACCCCGTTTTCAACCTGCTGTCAGATGTGGAAGAAGCTGGTTTTGTCGTGTTGAGTGATGTCGTGCGTCCATTAAACCACGCTTGTCTCGCTGAGGAAGGTCCCGTTATGCGCTGTTCCCATGGGACCTCTTCGGAATGTTCTCAATTTGTTTCATAAGTGTTGCTTCGCGAAGTCAGGTCAGTGAACACGGTACCCTACAGAAGCCAAATTGTACTATCCCTTTGTGAAAATGGGATCAGTCCACCTATCAAATCGCAGAACCACCTCCGAAGTCGAACCCTCGACACTCCTCCCGTAAATCCACACAGCTATCCACTCCGCCACCCAGTCGCTGCCACTATGGTTACTAATGAATCATTTGAACCCTGCAACTACGTCTAGGAAACGCCGGAAATTATCATATCACTATAATCTAACTCTAGCTTGAGCTCCAAACCTTTTGAAGTTAATTTCTTAGTACACCAAGGCCATTCCAGGTGCCACTTTCGCCTATCAGCCCGCCCTGAAGGGATACCATTTTTTGCCATTTTGGAACCATCCAGTGGCCTGTAGCAGAAACGAAAACCGCTTGTGTGCTCCTCGTCTCATGCTCTACAACATCGTATAGTTCCTGCTGAGAATCTTTGGGGGAAGTTCATGGGCTTTCCATGTTAGTAGAATGAATTATTAAAGGCTCTGATGGTTCACCCAACGTTCCATCAAAATGAACAGCCTGAAATGAGACATAATGCGTCGACGAGACGAACGAAGACTAAGCCTCGAGCCGTTCGACTAACCTGCAGTTGTATCCTGAGCTCTGCATCAGGCTCGACGTCCGATATACGAGCCGCATTGTACGGAGCTCGCACAACACCGCTCTCCACTCCATTTGTAAGCACTTTGTAGCCTGAATAAACGACCCTGAACGGTAGCTGGCCTTCGTAGGTGTCACAAAGACGTACATTTTACCATCGGCAGATCCCACACGATCTCGTAGCAACCGCTGTCCACCTGCCGCGAAACGTGAAGATTACATGGCTGAGGCTTAGGCGACGATTTCAGCGACGTCAACTCTGCCGACAATTGTCTGACCTCACTCTAAACGATGCTGAATCGAATCTGAACGCCGGACAATGGGCAAGATGGACCATACCTTGAATCGCTCAGTCATTTCAACAAGCAGATGGCTCAGCTCATCGTTGATCTTGGTCAGATTCTGATTCTGCTCAATAAGGGTCGACACATTCTCTTCGAGGCACATGATGCGACGGACAACTGACTCCTGCAACAGCTGGACAGTCCCTAAAGCCGAGGAGAAACAGCGACGAAGCGGCCATTGCAAACCTCGTCATAATCACGTCTAGCCCGAAATCTTGGGCCAGCCATATCCATCGAGATGTCCGTTGCTATCGCTGGTGGACTGCGCCGGAAGTGACGCTGAAAATAACGCTCCAATTTCGTTACAACAATCTCAATGTTGGTATTCCTTCTAAACACACGTCTCGGAACCTAAACTAAGCTAACCACCTTCGTCTCATCTATAAACCTCCATAAGGAATAAAAGAGTACAAAAGACGGCATCAATCGATCCCTGCTTAAGATACGCCATGCATTCTACTTCTGCGAGCAGTCGTGGATGCTATGTGAACGCGCGTCTAGCTTTACAATGTTGGTTTGTGCTGGCTAGCGGAACATAATTTTTCTTCCTTTCCAAGCCAGTTCAGCACCAATTTTTGGACCCGTGGGGGAGCCCGCTCATTCGGTCATCTGTCTGTTTTGGAAAAAATTCCTCAGCGTTGTTTAAGCCCCTAGTTTCCCCAGCTGCCTTATTTATTTCTGTCAATAATTTCTCTTCTTCCTATTTGCTTAGTTTCTTGGAAACTGTCACACCTGCATCACCTCTCCCTTTGGTCATCGAGTTGCTTGATCGTACGCTAGCAGCGTCTCCATCCGTCCCTGTCGGGTGCCAGAGTGCTCCAATGGATCCTCCTCGCTCGAGGGACACGAAGAGCGCCATATCGTTCGTTCAAGGTTTCCACGAAGAAGTCCGACCTACGCGTTGATGAGCGTCCTAGTGTTCTTCTGACACCCCGCGGAATCCAGTCGGTGACGACTTTCGTTCAGCTGGTGTCTGCGAACCGCATTACGCGGCCGATCCACTTAATTTTCGTCGACTTGGCCATGTGACAGCGCCTTTGATCTTCAAACGTAGATGAAGCTCGGAACTCTGGAAGCCTTCTCTCGCTTGCGTGAATGTATCACTCCGAACATCGTTCCCCTCGACTCCACGTTGATCGCGCGTTCGTCCTGCTTTCGCATGGCATAGGTCTCTGAGGCGTATGTTAGAGCAGAAGGACAGGTGAATCGAATAGGTTGGCGTTCTCAGATACTATGTGTTAGTGTTAAAGGCACGATTACCCTCATGTAATAAACCTAATCTAAAACCTGATTACCCTAGGCGTGGCCAAAACATTCAATGTATCGGGATATAAGCGCAAACCGCCGCCTCAGGCAGCCAAAACACGTCAACTTCTTTAGTAGAACTAGGGGGAACCCAAAAAATTCAAAATTGACTAAAAAACTGAACTGAACTAAAAAACACTCGAAACTGGAATTCAAAAACGCGAACCGAAGATTTCCAGAGCTGAGGGATGGGAACTTAAGCCCTATGGTATACTCCCGCGACGCTCCGTCGACGAGCGGGCTGTCAATGATGCACATTCGCTGCAGTCGCGAACGGCGCAGTGTGTGGCGCGGTCGTCAGTTGTCGCGCCGTCGCTTTCGCGACGCGTCGCAGAGGCGTGTTATACCTCTAAGTGTCGGGAGCGGAACATACTCCCGCGTTACGGCCGTCGCTCGTCGCCGTGCAGTGCAGAGCGACGAGCGGCGGTCGCGGAGGGTGAAGCGCCCGTTGCGCACTATTTCTACACTTTTTTCGACTGCTGGTCGCGAAGCATCGCTGTCGCTGTGCAATGTCGCGTCGCTGCGGTGAACGGGAGTATACCATAGGCCTAAGGCTATCAAATGAAGCAGAACCAAAAAGAACGCAAAATTGACTAAAACCCTAAACTGAACTTTAAAAAACACTCAAAGCTGGAATTCAAAAAAGGAGCCGAAGAGTTCACTTAAGGCTACCAAATGAAGCAGAGAGACGCGCTGCGCTGCCAGCAATGATTGAATTGATTTGAATTTAAATGCGTTTTTGGTTTATGCAATGACTTGCAGTGAGCAGCAGATGGAAAACTCAGTGCTTTATCCTTCCCATACGAGTCTGGCACCAATGCACCAATCCCCAAGCGATGGAAAGCTTGGTTGAGGAACCCGCTGTCGGCTGCACGCCACAGTAGGCGCCTCCTCTGACTGCGCTACCTCGCACCCATGTATGACAAATACACATTCATGTCAATACCCCGTAGAAGAAGGATGCAAGGCGCATCCCAAGCAGGGTTAATTAGGCCCGATCTCTGTCTGTTATCCTACAGGAACATATGCAGCATATGCAACGGCCATTAATTTTGCGCCGATCCGAATAAAAACACCCGTAAATCAACAGACGAATTATTTCATTTCCCGTAGTACGTCGATATCAATGGTCAGCGCAGAAATAATTAACAACCAACTGCCAACTGTTATTTGTCCATAATTTGCTTTATGAGACTTATTTCCTCCTTCTTAGTGTATTCGCTTCTTCGATGTTTAGCTTTTGCTTCTCGACTACTCACTTGTAAGCGCATTTTAGTGTACATAAATAAACGATGGAGTAAGATAAAAACCTCACCTCATTTGAACGTCGACTACAAGCCGATCTTGAAGACATAACTCCTGAGGTATGGTGCTGATCATCGAACTCATTCGTACGTCGCTCATGTCTTGACATCGACTGGAACCATCGAATGTGATTTGCTGATGGGGTAGCTACGCGTAATGAAGGCTTAGGTTACCCGTTGGGTGTCTTCAGTTCGCTCCACATCCATCGAAGTATCGTTATCCAACTGATGCGGCCGCTCGCGCAGGAATCTTGCACTGCGATCCGCCCTTGCAGTGGTCGCTGTCGATGGTGTACTCCTTACGCTGAAGCATGTGGCAGTAAGTAAGCACTATGTGGCTCATCTTTCAACAACAGCGATGTTCTCTTACAATTCTGAGCGCTTGGCAGCTGGTATAAGAGTGACAGTAGACGTTGAGTCGACCGAGTCCATGGTCGACGTCCTCGACAGGGGCTCGAAGACCGAAGCAGTTCTTGACGTCATCGACGTGTCCCTCGATGGGGTGGACGTTTTCGGTGCTCTTGCCGAAAACGAACGTCGAGATACTGTAAACCTCACCGTATACTTTTAGGGTGCCCAATTACACTACGAAGTCTGCTTTATCTCTCAGTTGGCTAAGTCTGGTGCAGTTCATGCTTGTGCTGCTGCGCGGCGAATTATCGATTAAGTAGCGTCAATGATCGATATCAAAGGCAGCTGGGCCACGTGGCCGGCATTTCAAGACACCCTCTGACTAACTCGAAAGCAATCGAACAGAAAACGCTCACATTCGCTCTCATCCGCACTGGAGCTCGGAATCTGATTCTCCTTCCCCTCAAGTTGAGCCGTCCACGCTCCGTAGGGAGAATGCACGCTGAGCGACTGGGAAGAGTCCTCATCTAGCCCACTGTTGCTCATCATTTCTCGACGCTTCTCCATCACCTGTAATCGCTACAATTGCACATATTTCAGACTATTATTGAAGTACAAGTTAGCTGACAGAGGATTTTAACCTTTCCTCAAAATGTCGAACAACGCTGTCCGACGCTTGTTGGTGGTGTCAGACAACTTCAATCAATGTTACAGGAAAGCGAAACAATTCCTTCCTCTTCTTATCCCACACATTGATAAATTAATAAGTGATGTAGTTTTTTTGACTTAGTTTTGTCCAAAAAAAATAAATTTACTAATAACAATTACGGTCACGACACCAAGGGAAGAATCATATTGTCGCGAAAGGGTTCATAGCCACACTCAAACATCTAAAGGGAGGATTCCTGTAAAGTGACTCCGCTACTGTTTACATAAGCAGTCATTTCAGCTAAACATTAAGAAATACACTTGAAGAGGTAAGATTTAGTGTTTAATAAGGCCGAAGACAACAGTGGCCATGCCAGAGCTAGTGTGCGTAAATCGCCTTGCTTCTGAATTCTGTTTCCCAACATCTAGCCAAACCTCATTTTTTAAATAACGGTTTTTCTCGTGTGCTGGAGTAGTTCGATGTCCTGTAGTCGCTGATAGCTTTCTTACAGATCCAATACATTTCTCAGACAAAATTTGGTTAGTTATCAAGAACGAAAGGGTTGTTTCGTAGATAGATATTTTTTAGATATTAATGTTTCATATACAGGGTGTCTCAAAAAATGTATACACTGTTTGAAAGGTGATAACTTTGTTCATAGTGAAGGTACTGAAGAAGTTAAGGGCTCGAAAGCTTAAGAAAATAGAAATTTTCTGACATATGAGAGGCATAAAATACGCCATGCACTCGCCTGAAATTTTCTATTTTACACTCGATTGATTACGTTCTCTTGAATGCATGCTATAATTTCTTCACAAAGTGGCTGTTTCGATTGATTTGTGCTTATTTTAGAGTTCAAAACTTAATTACACATTATAGCTTGCGAAAAATGGAGTATTCTAAAAAAATTTCAGGTACAGTTTGAAAGATTCTATCATTGCTGCTGGTCAAGTTTTGAGCACGTTTGAGACTCATATGCAAGCGTGGGGTAACGAGAAATCTGCAAACAGTCAAGATTGCGCCATGTACACGCCTGAAACCTTGCATTTCATACTCGATTGATTGTGCATGGGCTGAATGCTTGTTACAATCTTGTTGATACTTGGTCACATTAACCTGTGCTGTGCTTCTCTTAACGTTTTCCGTCGTTCAGTAGCAGTAGTTATGCCAATTAACCTCTCCATTCAGCTTAAATGTAGCTTTATCAGTCCACAAAATGCGTCTTGCAAAATGCGGCTCCTGCTCACAGTTCAATCGTGCAATCAATAAACTCGCATGTAGCGTGTCTTTCACGAGGTTGTCAAGTTCAAAACGTTAAAAGAAGCAGCACAACGCAAGTTAATGTGGCCAATTAGCAACAAGATTGTAACAAGCATTTTGCCCATGCACAATCAATCCAGTCTGGAATGCAAGGTTTCAGGCGTGTGCATGGCACAATCTTGACTGTTTGCATGCCACAGCAATCCCTCGCCCTGCGCTTTCATGTGAGTCTCAAATATCTCCTAATGGTTTACTAGCAGCAATGTTCCAACCTTCACATAGCACCTTTATTTTTTAGAATACTCTCCATTTTCGCAAGCTATAGTGTGTAATTAAGTTTTGAACTCTAAAATGAGCACAAATCAATCGAAACAGCCACTTTGTGAAGAAATTATAACATGTATTCAAGCGAAACACAATCAGTCGAGTGTAAAATCGAAAATTTCATACGAGTGCATGGCGCATTCCACGCCTCTTATATGTCAGAAAATTTCTCTTTCCTTAAGCTTTCATACGAGCCCTTAACTTCTTCAATACTTTTATTATGAACAAAGTTATCACCTTTCAAACAGTGTACACATTTTTTGGGACATCCTGTATTTCAGGTGTTTCGTAGATATCCATGGCTCAGTTGAAAGCTGCAAACGCCAATTAGCATGACAGCTCCAGATGTGAAATAAAACAAAAGGATAAATTACGGCGTTGTTCAATTCCTTATGGGATGCGCCACGCAGTCCATTCTACGAGATGTCGTGGAGGCGATTTGAATGCGTATTTGGCAATAGAATGACTTTCAGTGGCCAGCCGATGAACAAGTCAGCGCTCTGTCCTTCCCAGGTAGCAATTCATCAACCCCGGAGGGATGGAAGGCCTGATTGGCCTGGGCGGGAAATCTCCCAGGCCAGCCATCACCTGGTAATGGGCGCACGCGACAGCCGGCTGACACCTCCCCCGACTGCGCTGCCCGTGCCCAGTCTTCCGATACATCGAGAAAATATAATAGAAAACCGACCTTTACGACGGATTGATCCAAGGTGGAAACCAGCTTCCCTTCCACGTCAAAGGGACAGTAGCGCTCAAGGTACTTCACTAGCGCCTCATGAACTCCCGTATCTGGTTTGTACGAGCGACCTTTTCCCTGACTATATAGCCACTCACCTGCAACGAAGAATAAAGCCATGGCCCTGTACGAAGCAAATCAACCAAGCTTACCTTTTAACTGCTCCTCTTCGGAAACAACAAAGCCATCTATATCTTGTAGAGACGTTAATATAGACAGTATGTAGATACGGTAATCAAAAGTCGGCTTCGAGATGCAAGGGTTATTGGCTGAAAGCGAGAACTAGCACCATCTTTCTGATCGAGAACACGGAAAACACAGCGTACCCAGAGAAATCGATTCAATTTTCTGCAGAGGTAGCAATCGCATGAATTCCGTGAGATCTTCAATGGTATTCGAAGCAACGTTGAGAGATAACAGGCGTTTTGGAAAGACTGTGGTCTGAAAGGAAGATTTCGTTTAAAAAACTAACATTTTGACCAGTTCTCAACTTGAAGTCTTTTAACTAGCTGAAAGACGCCTTGCTCACAATCGTAAGGTAATAACTATAACGGCCTAGCGACATCCAGTCCAACAAATCGCTGGAGTCATTTAAGTTATGTCTTTGAAAACATCTGTTGACCTATAGCTCAAAACTAAAAGTGTCTCTCGAGTTACAAGAAACACTTAATAGGTCGTTGCATTCGAAGTGGCCGGTTTTGACTGAAAACTTCGACAGATCATAACTTTGTTTGGAAGCAATTTTATTAATCGAAATAAGCACCGTTCTAATAAACATGCTTTTCCCAATAACTTATGCATTCCATCTTTGTAAAAAGCAGAACTAAAAAATATTAGAGATCGATAGCTCTGTCTCGTAGCTCGCTCGACCAATTGTTCACACACAAGTCGTAAGCGCACTTTATGAACCTCAAACTTGGGTAATTAAACCAATAAACAAACACAACAAACGAAGCACAATAGTGGAAGTTACAAGACTAATATTCTAAACCTAAACTTGGATCCCAAGGTCGTAGACAGTAAGCAGTAGGTTTCTAGCAGCAGCTGATTCCCCATCCTAAGGATAGACACATAGACAAGTTACCTAGGTCCAAAGAGGAGAAAAACAGAATAGCTCAGGCGCACGGAAAAGGAGCAACCCCAGGCACAGGAAAAGACTAAACGGAGGAAAAGTAGCGCACGATCTGCCCTTTCGCCCTTTTATTCACACCGAGCCTGTCGCGGTTCTGATCTGCGCTAAGATAGCGCTGAGTTGCAACATCCGCGCAGTTTTTCCTTGAGCCGCAGAAGATAAGGTTGCTTGTTTTCGTTCCCGAAGCCTCGGCTCAATATGTGGTGATCGCGGATCCCCGCGATAAACTACGAGAATTGATAAAACATAAGAAGCCATTTTCGACATCTTCTTCTTCGTTGCTGAATTTTTCATCCTTCGCGTAACGATCCAAACGCTTGAAAAAAATGATAATCGGTAGGGGACAGATCTGGTGAAAATGCTGGATACGGCAGAGTTTCGCATCCCAATTCATCCAGTTTCTGAACAAACGTGTGGACGAGTGTTGTAATTAAGCCCCCAAGAATGAGAGTCCCAAGGAGATGTCGAAACCAAGTTGCCATCTAGAGAAGACCATGGTGACATATGGCGGACAGTGGCTGGTATATTCCATCACAAGTTCTTGGAGACTGGAGAGACTATTACAGCGGAGAAGTACTGTGCCGAGATTGAAGCGATGCACCGGAAGTTGATTGAAAAACAGCCGGCCTCGGTCAATCAGCGTCCGGTGCATCACTTCAATCTCGGCACAGTACTTCTTCGCTGTAATAGTCTCTCCAGTCTTCAAGAACTTGTGATGGAATACATCAGCCACTGTCCGCCATACTTCACCATGGTTTCTCTGGATGACAACTTGGTTTCGGCATCTCTTTGGGACTCTGATTCTTGTCGAGCCGTTGTGCAGAGCGACGACGATTGTCACAAAGGACCCATTTTTCGTAGCACGTCACGATCCTGACCTTTCTCTTCAAAACGCTACATAGGGTAGATCTCGGAGAAAAGCACAATCACTCAACATAACCTATTAGGTTGGAAAAAAAGTCTTTTCATTTTTTTCAAAGATTTATTACTTTACAACTACAAAGTCAAATCAATTGAGATAAACTCTATTTTGTTCTACTACACTTCTCCAAAGACGTGGTAATTTTTCTAATTCCTCCCGCGTAAAAGACTGCAGTTCTGAAGTCGAATCACCGCTGAATCCAATTTTTGAGGTCCTCGTCCGTTTCAAAATATTTCTCTCCAATTTCTTGCTTGAGAGCGTGGAAGAAATAGCATTCGGGAGGGCCGAGGTCAGGGCTATACGGTGGATGTGGCATTACCTCCCAGCCCAGCTTCTTTATTGTTTCTCTTGTGAGTCTTGCAGCATGTCGCTTTGCGTTGTCATGCAGGATCATCACCTTCGACTTCTCAGGCCTCTTTTCTTGGAAAGCTGCGGCGACTTTGTGGAGTTGGCCACTGTATGTGGCAGCAGTAAGTGTCTCTCCACTTCTGAGAGTTTGCCGATAAATCACTCCTCTGATATCCACCAAACACTCAAGAGAATCTTCCGTTCGTGAACATTGGGCTTGAGATCAGACTTAGGGCTCTCTCCCTTTTGTACCCATTGCCTTTTCCTCGGAAGTTGGCACACAGAACCCAGGACTCTTCGCCTGTCACAATCCGCGGAAGAAACGATTTTCTTCCTTATCTGGACAGAAGAGAAGCAGCGATGGAGAGCTGTCGACCTTTCTGAGTGTCTGACAGGGCATGTGGAATCCAAGCTCCAAATTTCCATGAAAGCCAAGATTCTTCAGATGGATCCCCACTATCCTATGAGACACTTCGAGCTTCTCTGCCAGCTGACGTGTCGTCTGCCAACTATCGGTACGAAGAAGATGGTGTAGTTCACTGTCGTCCAATCCAGTTGGCCTTCCTGACCATGCTTTGCCCTCAGTGAATAATTTCCCTTTAAAGACTTTCCGAACCACTCATAACAGGCGCGATGAGTAGTAGATCCCAAGCCATATATGTGGTTAATTTGGTCTGCTGCCTGACGTGCTGTGGATTCTTTAATGAATTCTTGAAGAATGCCGTGCTGAAAACGGCCATGAGGTAGATCTGGCATTGAGTTCGGAAGATTGGATGGATAACGAATTACAAGAAGAGTCTTAACCTGTGTCTGCGTGCGAACGGTAGACAAGTGTGATAGGATTACGAAATCAGCAATCAACATTGGCTAGTGCGTTTACAAGGGGAAGGGTAAAAAAAATTTCGAAGTGTGAAGAGACTTTTTTTCCAACCTAATACCAATATCATAGAAGTCGACACCTGGCACTGCGCCGAAAAAAAGAAAAAAGAAGAATTAAATCTACTGCACTATTGGCATAAGTTGACTCTGTTGACACTAACTTGGCAAGCCCAGTTGCTTGATTAAGCATCATAGCGCTACAAATAAAGCTACTATTCGAATAGACAAACGATTGAGACGTACCTTAAACGATGAGATTTTGTTGCCGGAGATATCCAAGTGTGTTAGAGACCTCAAATGCGACAGATCTGGTAACGACGTAAGTGAGTTTGAGCTTAGATCCCAATGTGAAAGACGAGGATTGTCGAGAGAGGCAGGAATATTCTGGAATAATGGGTTAAAGATTGAACAATAGTGTTCGGTGGTAAATCAATAGCTTTTTTAAAGCTTTAGAAACAATAGATAGTCATTTGCCTAGTGTTGTAAGCGATTTCGACTAATCCTTAAAAACGGCGGACCTAATCGTCGTTATTACTCAGCATAGAACTCCTCGAACGTCTATGTAGAATGACCGGATCATAGTCACTTCTTAAGAAGATGATATTCATGAAAAAATGGACGAGTTTCTATTCGCTTTCTTTAAGCCTCTAGTGGCTGGTTCTGAGGTTCTGAGTCGTTGTGATGATATTTTGTTGTGATCAATACTCTAGCTCAATACTCTAGCGCCATGTGGGACTCGAACCCGCACTCCTGCTAACTTTACACGAATGCTCTATGCCATTACACAATAGACGAGTTTCTGATGCACCATTCACGCTGATCTGATCGCGCATCTCCGAGTCTTTCAGCTCTCATTCCTCGGTGAGGAAGCGAACATTGCCAACGACCAAGGGCCAAAGCTGGGCAGGAGAAAACGAGTGAGATGAGGACCTCCCAAAAGCTCCCAAGAAGTGAAGACGAAGAACGTCCGGCTCCGTGCCCCCTTTTCGACTCCACTGTTCCTCTCGCACTAACATACGCCTCGCAGACCTGAGCCATACGAAACTAGGATGAACATCAGCGGCGCGCTGCCAGTAGTCAAGAGAACGATGATCAGA
This sequence comes from Heligmosomoides polygyrus polygyrus, assembly GCA_947396885.1. NCBI lineage: Eukaryota > Metazoa > Nematoda > Chromadorea > Rhabditida > Heligmosomidae > Heligmosomoides > Heligmosomoides polygyrus. The sequence continues at coordinate 88,176,135 of OX377205.1, forward strand.
AAAAGTGATTCCGTGAGAAGATTCCAGAACTGTATCCGCTTAATTCCTTACCCCAGATGATGCGGTAAAACATGGTACCACTCACTGACTAATGGGTCGTAACAGTGATACACCAGCAAAGCAGTACAAATCTAACGAAAAACTGGAAGAAAAGAGAGCTGGAAGCAAGCAATAAGTCATCATAGCACACAAACTCGTTATGCAGCGAGTTAAGAGGAAATAGCAAGGCATATGCAGCCTTGAGCCCGAATAAGAAAGAGTAAGCTCGGAGCTCCTAGCTTCCCCAGCATTCAAGGATGATAGACGCTGCCACTTTGGACAAAAAGAAAGAAAAAGAAAGACCGAAAATTAAATGACCCATAACGTTATTCCTGACAGTAATACCCGCTGGACAACAGCTACGAGTAAATGGACCCCTCGGCATTCCAAAACGATACCAGGATGACCACCAAAGTCCTAGTCTTCGTGGATATATTAGGTTGTCTCTTAAGTCCCTGCCGTTTTTTTCAACGAATCATCGCGGATTCTGCCCGCGGTCCCTTGCATAGCGCTATGCAGCTTTCGAAAGAGAATGATTTGCTCTATCAGAACATGTATTGCATTTCTTTTTTCATCCTGGATTTTGTCAACTTTTAGGTAGTTAAAGTGAAGAGAGAAAAAGTGGCCATCTGCGCAGTCGCTTCTCTCCGTTTAGGTTTGAATTTTTGCGCAGTTTTTCATAGTATTTGGAAGACAATGTTCTATACTACAAGAATACGTGTTGGCGCTATTTGCTCATTTGTCCTTTATTGATTTTTAGGTCGCCAAATTGCGACGTCCAACTTTTCCGTCCGAATTTTTACCGACAACTCATGCTCTGGGGTGGACTTTTTTGCTTGGTGTTATATGTCGTTCGGAAGAAGATGTCTTGCTCAATAAGAATCTGCGGCGCGTTTATTGGCTCACGCTGATTTCTGTCGAATATCAACAACTGAACAAGGAGAAGGAGTTATTGGTGAAGATGATTTTTATCTTTTTGGAATTTTGTTGATATTCGACAGAAATCAGCATGAGCCAATAAACACGACACAAATTCTTATTAAGCAAGACATTCTCTTCCGAACGACATATAACAACAAGCAAAAAAATTCCAACCACAGAGCAGTAGCTGTCTATAGGAATAAATCTTCTCCTTCGGGCGTCCCAATTTGATGCCCTAAAAATCAATAAAGGACAAATGAGCAAATAGCGCCAACACGTATTCTTGCAGTACAGAACATTGTCTTCCAAATGCTATGAAAAACTACGCAAAAATTCCAAACCTAAGCGGAGAGAAGTGATTGCGCAGATGGCCACTTTCACTTTTCACTTTAACGACCTAAAAATTGACAAAATTCAGGGTGAAAAAAAGAAATGCAATACACGTTCTAATAGAGCAAATCACTCTTTCGAAAGCTGTAGAGCGCTACGCGAAAGACCGCCGGCGAAATCCGCAATGAATCGTTTAAAAAAATGGCGGGACTTATGGGACAACCTAATACTAGAGGATACTAGTGCCCACTTGAGTGAGGAATACCCACTGGGCTACTTTGGCACACCACAGAAATGAACGTAGACGTTGATGGAGTCCGCGCGAAAAAATCGACTACAAGGCTGATGCATGAAGTGCAAATAAGGGTTTTCTGACCCAAAACGCTGTCAATATTTCACTATCCGCAGCAACTATTTGACTGATTTTCCAAAGACTATGACTTTACGCTGACAAACTGGGTGATTTCGCCGCCACCACCCTTCTAGCACCTTTTCTTTTACCATAGACGAGACTGAACCTAATCTAGTCACGGAGGCAGCGCACACCTACCTCTATATCGTTGCAGGACACATCAAGCGTCTCCAGGTTGACGAAGACTCGCATGCAGTCAATATTAGTAATCGCGTTATTAGAAAGATATAGAGCCGTTAATGTCTTTGCAAGAGGCAGAAATGAAGACAGCTTGTGCAGCTGGTTGTCAGTGGCATCGACCTGAAAGGCACCATACTTCATTAGATCTCGGACCACCTCAGAACATGCAGCACTTGCCTGACAGCACTGTTTGAACATATCAAAGCCGGCCACGTTGGTGAACCTGTTGCTACTGATAACCAGCTTCTTGACACAACCTGAAGGTCACGTCCTTTTAACTCCTACTTTTGTGAGATTGATATAGGACACTTACCGTACTCCTTCCTGAATTTTCGGGGAAGCTGAGTCAAGCCTCGGCGAGATAAATCCATAACTCCATTTTTGCACGATGGAGGATATTCTTCTCCTTGTCTGACGTCAAAGCACGTCAAATACGTAGAAAAAGGCAACCATGATGAACCTAACCTCGAGTCATCGCTGAATGACTTATCGTGCGACTTATTGCTCGCCGCAGTTGCAGGTCTTCTACACTCTTCCAAGGATTGAGTACAGTCCAGTGTGCTGAAACGTTGAAAAACAGGTACAATAAATAGAAGAGGAAGTGGCAAACGACTCACATATCACTGCGTTGTTCAAGCGTTGAAGGCGTTTGCCCTCGTTGTGCAGGGGTAGGAGCTGCTGAAGTCGTAGCCGCGTGTAGCACCGAAAATATTATGCGCTTATAGAAATGAAGTTGTGCATAATTTTGCACCGCCCGTGAAAGTGCGCGGCATTTCGTTCAGCGATCCCCTTGCGGCATGTCGCCGCTATCAAAAGCCTCAAGGCTCATCGCGACTTAGCGGCATGCCGCAGAACTGCTTCCCGCCTGCATCTACCAAAATAGCGACAATTACTCCATGAAAATGGTAGATTTTGCAGGCGGTCGTTGTGGAACCTCCGGAGTCGAATTATGATACACATCAGGGATGAGCGGATTAACCGTTAACCGTTATCCGGTTTACGGCGGGGGGGGGGGGGGGGTTTGGCCCTATCCGTTTTGCTGTCCGTTATCCGGCGATTTTGGGCCGGATAACGAACAACAAATTACATGACTCCTAGGTTTGAACGTGGTGATGGATGGACTATGTAAAGGATCCTTCAAGATCGTAAGAGTGGTCGTTAGAAACAACGGAAGTCGTTCAAATCCAGAAGGGTTTGTTGAGACATTTCCTCACTTGAGAACTGCTTACATAGCTTTATAGATACCTCCATTCTATCCTCCAAGAGTCCCTAAGCATGTACCATACATTCACGAGGCCTGCTAAGCATAGCATTGTTCATTCATCTCAAGTGATGCAGACCAAGAAGGCGTACAAACTGCTAATAGCGACCGTTAAAAGTGCAGGGCCTGGCTCAACCGAATTTTTACCGCCGACATTTGCGTCGTGTCATATGTGGCTCCATGACTTCAGCGTGTCCAATTTACTTGCATGCGGTAGAGGTATGCTTTTGTTGTGAACCACCAAACATATAGCGTAATTCAGCAGTGAATGCGAGCGAAAGGGAAACAGGTTCAAATCGGATACATTGAAGGAGCGAATTCTCCATTAAACATTTCAGCGGTGTAACAAACTGTACTAAATAAACTTAGAATCGCGGGTGCTGCAAGACTTGCAGATTCGTTATATTTGTGAGTTTTCCAGTGAAACTTCTCTATTACACAAGGAACCACCCCCTTTTAGGAATGTGTCGGATAATCCTGGATGTCATGAATCCTTAAATGTGTGAAATGGCCTACACAACTGCTTGCTGTTTCCCATTCCCAGATAGAAAGTTTATTGTATCTACCCCAGATAATTCCATGTTCAACTACCTTAGATCTTGGGGTGCTATAGGGCAGCAACAACAATAGCAGTTCTTGTCATGTTATGTCGACTTTATTCGGCTGGACGTCTCCCGCCTCTCAGCACGGAAAAGTCAAGGGACCTCAGGAGAATTGCTCTTACGAGGATCATTCTATTTTCAGCAGCTTTAATTGGAAAAAGAACTAGACGGCTAATAAATAGAACAATACAAGTAACCCTCTCGAAACAGGCGAAAGGCAGGAATGTTGCTCTTTGCTTGCTTTCCTTCTGATCGGCAGAAAATCCCGTAGGGTGTCGTTAATCTGGCGACTGCACTACGTTTAAAAGCATTATTAAAATGTTTAGGAATGGCTTATAAATTAACAGTGCTTCAACTCCTCATCTGCCGTTGAAATTAGAGCAACTTGAAACAAGTTTTAATTTTGTTGTTTGTTCATTATCCGTTTTTCCGTTATCCGGCCATTTTCGAGCAAAATTATCCGTTATCCGGGCTTCAAAATTTCACTATCCGTTCATCTATGGTACACACTTCCCTAAAACTTGTCGCTATTTCAGTAGATTTAGGCGGGAAGCAGTGTTTTGCGGCATACCGCCATGTCGCGATGAACCTTGCGGCTTTTGACAGCGGCGAGATGCCACAAGGGGATTACTGTACGAAATTAGGGGCTTATTCCACCAAACTTTCAACGACAAGTATATAATCGACTGCGGGCGATAATGTGAGAGAAGAGCGAGATATCTCGTAGCTCCTCCATATGGCATTTAAGTGTTGTGTGTTTGTTTAGTCGGAGAGGGAGGGAGGGGTTCGAAAATAGAAACAAATCCGAAACAAAACAATCCTTAGATGTTAAATGCGTTACGCATCCCAAAAGGGGTTGATTCACGCCAACCTATACGATTATTTTGCAGAGATTTTTCTGTTCAACTTGTTTTGTACCTCTTTGGGCTCAATAAATGTTCATGTTCATGTTCATTATGGAATCCATTTTTAAAATTTTGGCAGATTATGGCAGGAGTGGATAGCAAAAGTTGGCCGAGTCATGACCACCGATACCACCGAAATTCAGCCCAATGTTGAGTGAGTTAGGCTATGAAAACTAATAGGAAAACGGACTAGTTTTCGTAGGGCACAAAACTAAGATTAGAGCACGATTGCGTTCCAGCGAGCGTTGAATTTAATGATAGCGATGAGCATTACGTTTAGGCTAACTGATAGTGAACTTACTCTGATCTCCATCTATTGGTTTTGGGCGTAAGTTGGGAGGCATTCATAAGCTTGCCCACTACATTTTTTCGTCTTTTTCCTCACAGACTAGTTTAATTTGCTTGTGTGTTCACAGTTGGGTTCTGCGCTCGCGCAGGACTACGCAAAGGAAGGAACCCCGGGGTACCATCCATATAAGCTACTCTAGTATGATTGATCAGTCTGGACCTGTGCCTGCCGCAGTGAAAAACCCAACTGTGAACACAGAACCCTGAGGTCATCTCCACATCCCATTGTCTATATACCTATTCTGTCTTTTTCCAATCGAAATCCGTCATATCGAACGTGTGTAAGTGGTGCTTAACAAAAGCCAATATAGGAGTTAGTATGCGAAACAATGCATAAACGAATTGAAGTATGCCTAGCGCACGAAAGAACGACTGTAGGAATGTATGCTCTAGCTCCGTTTTTGCGCTCGAAAGGGCCTAACCCATCTTTCCTGTAGTTGTCGTAGGAAATCCCGGGGTTATTTGGGCTGCTGATTACCAATAGGTCATTCCTTTTTCAAGTTGTCATTTTCGCTCATTATTTTTCACTTCAAAGAAAAAGGTTGAGAAATAATACCAACCACATGGGTGGAGAAAACGACTCCGTTGGTGTAGTTGTAAAGGTCTTCTCAGAGGCCAGTTTAATGTGTTACCTTCGCGACATAATTCTTAATTAATTTTTGCCTCCATTGTTAAACAGACAGACTGAAGTGTTGCCCTCTCTAGGATATTTTCTTTACCTATTTTAAAATAAAGAGAACATTAATGTATTAAAACCTTACCACACTAGCTTTGTTAGTAACATCTTCTTGCGTCGAATCCTCGCCACCTTCACCATCGCTTTCCCCAGCCATGGTGCTTCTACAAAAATAAGCAATTAATAGCGATACAAAGACGAAGCGCCCATAAATGAAATAGAAATCCAAATTTTAAAAAGCTCAAAACGCGGGGTGAAATTTTGCGTCATCCCGCCGAAATTGAATCCGACGCGAAATTGCGGAACGATGTAAATTACTTCTCGCTGTGGTTTGCTTGTTTTGAGTTCACTTTTATTACTTCACTGTGGCTCTGATTCGTCGTTGGACTCTCTAAACTTTAGGAATAGGATTAATGGAACGAGTAGGAATGTGATTAAGTCGTTTTCAGATTTTATGAGCTTGGGATATAGCTCGGTTTCATGAGCTCTTCGCCCAGCTCCAGTAAATCGTCGACACCTCGAAGAGATGGAAATTTCTTAACAAAGTCAAGACAGGATGAGAATCTCTGCGCTACTATCGACGTCCCAAAGATTGATCGAAGGTTAGATTTTACGTGTGTTCAAGATCTTTGCCGGGTTCTTTTCGCACCCTTCTCTCCACTTGCAGCTTGGTATTTGGTAACACTTTTTTCATTCTTTTACAACTATGTTGGGAGCAATCCTAGTTGGTGGTGGCCACTCTTAAACGAGTCCATGGTGGCTGCATCTTTTCAGTACTGAAATGCATTGAACTTACTCATTCCTTAGGCCGGGGCATACTTCCATCGCTGCGGTGCCATCGCGGCGCTCAGTTCATGGCCATTCCGCCGCACGCGGCAGAATAGTCAAAGAAAACTTCGCCGCGGCCGCCGCAACAGTGGCGGTCGGCATGCGCGACAGCTTCCCGCGCCCATCGCGGGCATGGCATACTTCTTCGCGCCGCGCGCGGTGTTTAGCGTTGGTCCTGGGCGGATCGCCGTCGCGTTCCCTTAGGCCCCGTTTATACTTCGTCGCGGCGCGATGCGATGGCCACGCAATGAGGCCAAATTGATCGATCGCGTTGCACAATCAATATGGCCACTATACGTGGCGTCGCGTCGCGCCGCGACGAAGTATAAACGGGGCCTTACAGAGCGATGGGCGATGCGACCAGCCCAGAGAAATTCAAATTCTTTCGCGTCGCTCTGCAAAACTCATCGCCGCGATTCCATCGCGGCGACGGGAAGTATGCACGAGGCCTTAGAAAACAGCTCCACTAACGACATCAAAATAAATAGCACAGAGAACATGAGAATATATAACATTTATGGGTACTAAGTGGCCTGGCGCCCGCTCCATTATGAGACGATGGTCGTGGAACACTCAAATAAACCCGGTTTCTTAGAGCGCAGAACTAGGCAAGGGAAGGAACTCCGTAGGTGGCTGATCTAAATTATATATTTATTTATTTATTACATGAGACGCTCATGTGTCAGCAAATCAAGCATCAAACACTAAAAACAACAAATTGGTTATTTGGACATTACCATCTATGAATGAATACAACGCAGGAATAGCAACTAAGAAACAACAAGCACTACGGAACCAAATATTTATCTATCGTGTTTTTAAAGGATATAACTCCGCTTGGAAGTGTTCTTTTCTTGCAGAGTCGGGTGTACTCAGACCCTGCTCTAATTGTAAAGAAACGCTGCCGAAGGTTACGTCTGGCACGCGGAAGCACTAACGACGAAGCTCCACTTCTAGTATTAGGTTCTCCCATAAGTGCCCGCCGTTTTTTTCAACGATTCACTGCAGATTTCGCCGGCGGTCTCTCGCATAGCACTGCACAGCTTTCGAAAGAGAATGATTTGCTCTATCAGAACCTGTGTTGCATTTCTTTTTTCATCATGGATTTTGTCAATTTTTAGGTCGTTGAAGTGAAAAAGTGAAACAGTAGCCATTTGCGCACTTGTTCTCTCCGCTTACCAGGATACTATCTCAACGGTAGGTCGGAACGGCGCAAGTGTTGTATATGGGCAGAACCGCCTCTTCCTGTGGAGTAACAAACTGCAGGTATCTCGACCCCAATACAACTCTGCGCAAAGTTAGGGGCGACGGAATTCGCCTGTTGGCGCCCCGTTGATTCACGTGCTCCACAGTTGACGGGCGCGCGCGGGATGAGGGTTGGTATCGAGGATCGACGCAGTGCACAGTTGGCGTAGTAGGGAAGAGCTCGGGCTCGTGAGCGAGGGGTCAGGGGTTTGGATCCGGCAGACTGCGCTTTTTTTGCACTTTTGCAAAATCCATGTTTATCATATAGATAGTCCACCTAGGAGTATTATAGTGTTATAGAGCATGTTTGCATATAACATGTGCTTCAAACTACAGATTAGCTAAAGTGTTCACTTCTGTGTGTCACATATTTTAAGCCTATTTTGTGTGAAGCTGTAGTTATGTAACGATAGATATTTTGTGGCACTAGTTAAAAGTTCCGACCCACCAACAAGACTTCGGTCAAAAAAGTTTTTTGCTGAAACTCCGTCTGGGGGGGGGGGTGATTTGGGGTGCTGATCACGAATCTGACATCCGTTTTTTACGATTCGGTCGGAGGCCACCCATACTGTTAACAAGGTGGTCCAAGCAGGGTCACCGATTTCGCTGAAACTTGGTCTAGGGGGGAGGATATTTGTGGTGCTGATCACGAATCTGACATCCGTTTTTCACGATTCTGTCTCTACCTGCCGTCACCGGCAGAAACTTTAGGAATGTAATCCTGTGCCTTCCTGTATTTATATTATCCAGCCGAATCGTGAAGAATGGATATCAGATTCGTGATCAGCACCCCAAATAACCCCCCCCCCCCCCCTAACCGAAGTTTCAGCGAAATCGGTGACCCTGCCTGGACCACCATTGTTAACTGTATGGGTGGTATGTTATATTTAAACATGCTCTATAACACACTATAATACTCCTAGGTGGACTATCTATATGATAAACATGGATTTTGCAAAAGTGCAAAACAAACGCAGTCTGCGGGATCCAAACCCCCGACCCCTCTCTCATAAGCCCCACCTCCTCCTTACTACGCCACCTGAGCACTGCGCTGAGGCGCGATACCAGCCCTCATCCCGGCGCGCCAGTCGGCTGCGGAGCACGTGGATCAACAGGGCGCCAACAGGCGACTTCCGTCGCCCCTAACTCTGCGCAGAGTTGTGTTGGGGTCGAGATACCTGCAGTTTGTTACTTCCCAGGGAGAGGCGGTTCTGCCCATATACAACACTTGCGCCGTTCCGACCTACCGTTGAGATAGTATCCTGGTTAGACTTGTAATTTTTTGCGCAGTTTTTTTTTACAGCACTAGGAAGGCAATGTTCTGTTCTACAAGAATATGTGTTGGTCCTGTTTTCTCACTTGTCCTTTATTGATTTTTAGGCCATCAAATTGGGAATTCCGACTTTTCCGTCCGAATTTTTACCAAAACTCCGGTTCTGTGGTTGGACTTTTTTGCTTGGTGTTATATGTCGTTTGGAAGAAGATGTCTTGCTCAGTGAGAATTTGTGTCGCGTTTATTGGCTCACGCTGATTTCTGTCGAATATCAACAACTGAAGAAGGAGAAGCAGTTGTTGGTGAAGACGATTTTTCCCTTTTTGGCATTTTGTTTGATATTCAATGGAAATCAATAAATGCGACACACGTTCTTATAGAGCAAGACATTTTCTTTCGAATGACGTATAACACCAACCCAAAGAGTCCAACCACAGAGCAGGAGCTGTCGGCAAAAATAACCATCCCCCTTCGGACGTCCCAGTTTGATGACCTAAAAATCAATAAAGGACAATTAAACAAATAGCACTAACACATATTCTTGTAGTACAGAACATTATCTTCCAAATGCTATAAAAATCTGCGCAAAAAATTACAAACCTAAGCGGAGAGAACAAGTACGCAAATGGCTACTTTTTCACTTTTCACTTTTCACTTCAACGACCTAAAAATTGATAAAATTCATGATGAAGAAAGAAATGCAATACATTTTCTGATAGAGCGAATCGTTCTCTTTCGAAAGCTATGCAGCGCTGTGCAAGAGACCGCCGGCGAAATCTGCAGTGAATCGTTGAAAAAAGCGGCGAAGACTTATGGGACAACCTAATATATGATGTTCTGTGGGTACAAAACTGATCAAGCTGTAGACCAGTGACTCCTTGACGAACCTTATAGAATAACATGAGGTCGAATTTCCTTCTTCTTTGAGAAAGAGTGTGAAGTTTGAAATTAGCATTCCTCTCAGAGCTTAACGGAATGCTGTCATATATGAAGCCAAGGCACCTAACCATGAGTTTCCGCGTGAATCTGTTCTGGACCTTCTCAAGGAGGGCTACAAGCTTAGAGTTTTGTGGATTGAAGACCGGTGCGCCATACTCCAGGATAGGCCTAATATACGTTTTGTAGGCTCGAAGTAATACTGCAGTGTCTTTAGTGCTGAGGACTCGGAACAGCTTGTACATTAAGGCAGTCGCCTTGCGAGCAATATTTTACCCGTTTTAAGCTAGTGTAAAGCCGGTGTAAAGCGGACACCAGCCCGCTTAGTACCCATTTATGAGCTAGGTCGGGGTATTTTATTGATGTAATCTGTTTTATCTGCCAGAAGATGGTCCGTTCTCGGCGCTAATCTAGTAAGGAGCTCCTCTCTTATTAGATTTGGGCGCAAATAGAGTCGGGAGGTCATCATGCTTCACCGTGGTGCGCACCCATTGTGCGTTTCTGCATACATCGGATGTTAATACGCTATTATCTCCTCGTTGCGATTACAGATTCGTGTTTTGTCTACTTCCGAATTGGCCAATGGAGGAAACTCCAGGGGCCGGATTCATCAACGACTTACAGCAAATTAACAGGGAAATTTACAGCCGAAATACGTGATAGCGCGGCTTATCAAGCGATATGGTGGGCGATAAGCCGCGTTATCAGGTATTTCGGATGTAAGTTTCTCTGTTAATTTGCTGTAAGTCGTTGATGAAACCGGCCCCTGGATGTAAGCGATCTTAACACGGGTGCGTCCCGATACACTTACAACCGGAAAGAAACCCCGTCCGAGTTGTCCGGTACGCAACGCACACAGCCGCGTGATTCAAACCTGGTTTTTACTAGCAATGAAGCGCCCTTACTACATGGATGAGGGACATTAACGACGTTCAATGGGATTTTCTGCCCATCAGAAGCCCCTCTCTCTGACCCTGTTTGCGACATACAAGCGGACAAGCGCGCAAATACCACTAGCTGCAGCTGCTGACTAGTAAAGGGAGGCTGCGGGACATTATGTACGAATGGTCGCCGCGGACGCGGCGACTCGCGCGGCGAGCGCGGAAGAAGACGTCGCAATTGGGTGACTTCAGCTTCCAGTGGTATCTAGACCTGCATCAAAACTTGCACATCAAGTGTTAGAAAGTGTATACCAAGTCAGTTTCATTGCGATAGTGTGTCATATTTTCAGCTTTTCCTGAAGAAGCATCATATAAAATTGAGCATTAGAACGTTGTTTAGTTTTATAACTCGAACTCAATTTCTAAACCAGAGCATGTTTTCCCGCAGCTCCTGCAACAGCAGAAAGGGATATCAATAATTCAAACCTAGCGTCTGCAGCAAGTCATGAGCCACAGCTCCCACGACCGCAACTGAGCTCATCGCGCACGCGACAGTCGTCGTCGCGGGCGCGGCGACCATTCGTACATAAACATCGCCCCTCGTAAAGGGATAGGCAGCTGCGTGATCCCGTAACGATTTCCCTGAATTTCACTCCTAAACTACGGTGTACAACTCAGATGGGTTTTTTTGGGGGACGGCCAGGAGGTACACCCGCCCTGCTGAGGGGCGTGCGATCTTCCTCTAACCCCCCCCCCCCTTGCTCTCCCACCCTCAACCCCTAGGCTTCACCAAGAGTCTAATGGCTGCCATACGAAACCTGTCATACCCGATATGCATATTTAATCGATATGCATATCGATTAAAACCGAGCGCGCGCCGCCGAAAAGTGTTCATACTCGAGCGCCGGCATTGTCGCCCCAGCCGCTCTTGTCGCTCTAGTCGCCTGTGCATACTTCGCTGCGCACGCCACGCGCGCTGCGCTCTTGTCGCTGCTGCCGCGAAGTATGAAGAAGCCATGGGGCGACGGATGTAGTTGGTGTACGCTCTTCACACTACATTCGCCGCGGACGGAGTGTGGAGTACGCAATTATTTACGTACACCACATTATCTCCGTCGCCCCAGTCGCTCTTGTCGCTTTTGTCGCCCTTGTCGCGAAGTATGAACAGGCCCTAAGTTTATCAAACACTCTCCCCTCCCGACCCTATTTGCGCCTAGTTTTGCACCGAGAATGGCCCTTTAGGGTACCCTCTTCCGACTAGGAATTCAGAAACTGAGTCTAACTGGGCAGCCAGGTTGGCGTAGTTCATTTATTTCTACATGTTGTTGCCTGTTCATTATGTCTTGTTGTTTGTAAATCCTTTAATAGCGGCCACAACCAACCAGGATTGCAGCCTATGTTGCTTTTGGAATTGGTAATAGATGTAAGCGTGAGCAGCAGAAACCATTTTATTTTGCCTTCATCAAATCTCTAGGAAGTAACAATAACATAATAACTTCGATTCCCATTATAAGGCATTTGTTAAAAGGGCGAATTATCGCATTTACAACTTGTTCAAACAGCTCAAAACCAATGATTCTCTTGCACTTCTTCGTGCATCTAAGACGTATGTTAGGCCTGTTTTAGAGAGCGATACTTCAGTGTTCAATCCATTCAAAAAGAAAGACATTGCTCTTCTGGAAAGCGTCCAGAACAACTTCACCCGAAAATTATTTTTAAGATGTTTTGGAACTAACTATGACAACATACCTAGAGGTCCAGACAGGGCCAAACAGCTTAAGTTACCTTGCCTCCGCAGTCGAAGGAGGATGGTCGACATGACCATGATGTTTAAGATTCTTACAAATAAAATTTCAATGGATCCCACGATATTTTTTGGTGCACCTCTGGCTACGAATAGGAGAGGGAACCTAAGGCTTTACCTTCCTGTTCCAAAATCGCAGGCGAGATCAAACTTCCTCACTTACAGATATCTTAAGGAGTTGAACTTATTATTAGGTGAGGAGAAGAATATCATAAACATGTCCGTGAGTTCGTTCAAGTCCTTAATGGTACGTAAAAAGTTATGTTAAACGTGATGTGTTTAATTTTATGTTTGTTGTAGTTTGTGTGACCTAGTATTTGTTTATCTGTCATTACTCATGTGATGCATGACTATGTTCATGTCTGATAAATAAATAAATAAATAATGAAGGTGGCCCGCAGTTTCATTCCTCTCTGAGATTCTTCGAACTCATACATGCTCCACCGTATCAACTTATCCGGCTAGGACCTTCCTGTTTCTAAATAGTTCATTTATTTCTCACACTCACCACTCCATATTGCAGCCAGATCGACGATCTCAATAGCACGAAGCTAGGTGAAGGTACGTATGGACACGTTATGAAATGTAGATTCCGGCAAACACCCGAGTCTTTATGGGAGTGAGTTTTTGCCACTTTTTAGCATTACTGTCGTTCTTTCATTACATGTGTCGTATTCATATAAAATGAGCATTGCAGGAACATTGCTATCAAATATGGTACGGATCCGTCGCATACGGAAAACTTGATACGGGAAGCAAAGGTTATTCTCACGCATATTCGACATCCGAACTGTATACGGATTTTCGGATTCTACGAATGTCCAAAGAATGGAATGGGCGTCGCTATGGAGTTGATGGATTGCAATCTAGCTTACCGTAAGTTTCAGCATAGTCTATAATGTGATTCGGTTTTTTTAGTGTACCGTATTTTATTTTATTTTTCGCGTCTTTCATATTTTATTTACGAGATTTGTTCTTGCTACTTTAGCGTAGATTGCCATTTTTTATGTCTATAAAATCAAAGTTTTTGAAAACCTTCAGCGAATGAACAGTTTTCATACAATGAAGCCTGCCTTTCAAACTTTCTCCATTTAAACATGAGAGTTTCGCATATTGGTCAACTTTTCCAATCTAACCAGTTATATTTGAGGGCCTTACATGTGCAAATGGTGTCAAAGAACTGCTTTCCTTCTTCTTTGTGTGAGTAATCCTTAGAAGAGTTATAGAACCCGCGGTAGCTCAGTCGGTGGAGGTGCCTGTCTGTCGCATGCATCGCCGAAACGAGGTTCTTGGCTAGGGTTTCTGCCCAGGTCCACCAAGCTGTTCATCCATTCGGGGTCGGCAATTTGAACTGGTACAACACCTGTCTGAGAAGTATAAAGTGCTGACTTGTTCATCGGCTGGCTACCGCATGTTATTTTATAGGCAAAATATGCATTCAAATTGTCTCGTCGACCTCTTGTAGAAGCAGAATGCATGGCGCATCCCAAAGAGGATTAATCAACGTCGTTCTTTATCTTTCGTGCTCCATACTAAATAGTCAACGATAAGCCTGAGCATCACGAACAAATCGATGGAATTCCTCTTCCTCATTGGCCTCTAGCAAGAATCTGTACTTTACCCATTCGTCTTCATTTGCGTCACGGATGTCATGCCGCGAGATGCTGAAAAACTGGCTCTTTCACCGCTCTGTATGCTGTGACGTAATGTGAGGGTAAGAGTTGAACCGATCGACAAACTTAAGCATTTTGAGATATTTTGGCGTTCAAACTCAAGTTAAAAAAACTCTTTGGTTAGACCCGGTTTTATTGGGATTACGAATAACTGCCATCCAGTATATTGGATTAGGACCAGGGTCTTGGATTTCGTATGGCAGACTCTGAAGCCTGATGAATGCTCCCGTGTGTGAATCCTGTTCCAAAATGCGCTCGTCGAATTAACGTCTTCCGACAAGAGGGTACTGACTCACTCCAAAGCAAAGATCCATAAAAAGAGCGCGCCACTCGAGACGCCCCTCCTTGTTACGGTGGGATGCTCATCATGTTGAATATGCTTGGTCGGGATTTCGCGGCACCAAGGTAGATCTCACTTTGCGAAGCGAGGTAATGCTTAGCTAAAGAGGGAGGTGGATGTGCCCGTTTATATGATTTTATATGACTCGAACCTTGTCGCCGTCTTTAGTTGATTCTAGCGATTTAACGATTTGTCTGGTGCAGTCAGTCAGTCTATCCTTCGGCTTATCTTAGAGTAGGCTCTTACTCAGGGTCGTACTACTACAATTTATGCCTTATTTAACTATGGAACCAAGATTGATACCGGCTTTATTGGTGCTAAGCTTTCGGCGTTTTCGCCTTCTTCGGAGCTTGGAAAAGTCGAAATCATTCAAGATTCTGCTCCCCCAAACGAGTAAGGACGAATGTACTGCAATCGGAGGAGGTGCCGGCTGTGGCGTACATCCGATACCAGGTTCTAGGTTCGAATTCCCTCTCCCCCCCCCTCCCCTCTGCCAGGCTAACCAAGCCTTTTATCCCTATGGTATCGGTGAATTGGCACCACGCTTGTCTGGGAAGGATAAAGCGCTAACTTGTTCATCGGATGGCTTACGAAAGTCATTGTATAGGCCAAATACGCATACAAATCGCCCCAACGACATCCGTAGAAGTAGAATGCATGGCGTGGAGCACTTCTAAAGAGAGAGTGAAAATAACGCCATTCTTTATTCTTTATCATTTACTCCCATAAGCACTATTTTAGCCTACAATGTGCCTTTATTGAAGAGATTAGAGACAAGATCAGGCATTGAAGGTTCGCAGCCTCAATAAAATCAGGCGTCAGTCTCGGCTCGAGCTAAACTGCTAAACAAGACATCGACAGTCTATAATCATCAAGCTATGATTCTGCTGGCATAGTCTCCAGTGGTACAAGTGGACACCCAACACACAATCCTCCTTAAAATCCGCTTCCATCTACTAGTCGTCCATATGGTTCGTAAACTACGCCAAGCTTAGTCAACATGAAATGGTAACTTTGTTTGTTTGCGCCATGCTTGAGGCCTTCATGGATATTAGCTCTAAAGCCTTCTTCGTGTACACTGAAGGCATTATAAATTTACGATCTAAGCGCTAGAATGTAGAGTGGCCTAAGCAGAGGATATGGGACGGTGTTAATTAATTTTGCTTGGGGTTGCGCCACGCATTCCACTTTTATGGGATGTCGTGGAGGTAATTTGAATGGATATTTCCCTATACAGTTACTTGCGATGACCAGCCGGTAGAGAAATCTGTGCTCTTTATCCTGCCTAGACGAGCTGCTTCCAATTCACCGACTCCGGAGAGGTGGAAAACTAGATTGACCTGGGCGGCAAATCCGAACCAAGAACTTGGAATCGGTCTTACGCGGCAGCGTGCGCCTCCTCCGACCACGCACCGTCATGGACAATTAATAAAAACGGTTTGTCTGAAGGGAGGTGGCGAAACAAACCATTGAGGTTTGATATTATTTCTCCATAAATCTCAAGTATATTTAACTTACAGCTATAATATGGTACTTATTACTTAACCACAGTCGGAAGAAAAGCCGTCATTACACCAGAACAGCGGGGTCCATTACGCTCGCTAATGAGCATAGAGACCTTTTCTAATGATTTTGGTGAGAGCTTCATTAAATAGAGGAAAAATCCACGTTTTTTTTTTCTATTCAGAAAGGCTCAACGGCGCCTATAACGCAGTCGGACAAGGTGCCGGCTTTCGCGTATTCCCTGAATTCATTCAATGTTCGAGTCTCCCACAGGCCTAGTAGGCCTTGCGTTCCTCCGATGCTGATTGGTTGGTACCAAACTTGTCTGGGAAGGATAAAACACTCACTTCTCCGTCAGCTGGCCACCGCACGCCAAGTGCTTATCCAAGCTGTCCTACAATATCCTATAGAATCAGAATATATAGCGCATTACTAGCAGTGATTGATCACCTCTGATTTTTATCGTTTTACCGCTGTTCAAATAGTCATATCATCGATCACTTGATTTCAGTTTTAACCAAGAGAACGATTGAGTACAAGATTGATCATGCTGTGTCGTGGCTGTACCAATTATCTGACGCTGTAAACTACTTCCACACTAGAAATCATATTCACAGGGATCTGAAGTTGCAAAAGTGAGTTTCTATACCTTGACGTGTTCTCGATACTTCTTTTCATTGCTTTTGAAAGCCTTGTCTGCTTCTTAGTCCTCGCTGTGGAGTCGTCAGTTTCATTACACTGTTGCTTTTTTCAGTCTTCTACTTTGTAACCGCTATCACACGCTGAAAGTCTGTGACTTCGGCACGTTCACCACGTTGCACGAGTCGATGACACTGAACCGAGGGACACCAATGACCATGGCACCTGAGATAATTAGAGGCACGAAGAACTACACGACCAAGTGTGACATCTATAGTTTCGGGATTATTATGTGGCAAATCATAGCCAGGCGGTTAGTTTTTTTTTAATATTTAGAGGTGCGGAAAAATGATTTCTTGACGCTTCTTTTCCAATATTTTGTTACGTTTTACCTTCAATGTCTGATTTCCATTTTATGATTAATCCTACTACTATGAAGTTAGAGCGTGAGTTGCTTTCATAGCAGTGAAGGGTCTAGGCGTATGTCGGAGTGGCGAAAATGAATATCACTACATACGAGAATTTCCAGCGTTTAAACACAAGTAATTGAAAATTGTGTTCCATTTTTGCAAACTCCTTGAACCTATTACTATGAGTTAAGAGGTCTGAAACTTTGCTGTAGAATCGCATAGTCGCAAAATCTAATACTATTTAAATATCAAATAGGCAGAAAAATACAAAAAGGCAAGGCCAAGGGACTCAGCAGCTGACCCTACGCCACTGATGCAGTACTTTTGATTTTTTTTTCGGTGTACTTCAAATTTAGAACGTATTACCTTGTGAACCTGCGCGGTTCTTAGTAAGGTTTCAGACCGCCTGACTTTGTCGATTCAAGGACTTGCAAAAATTGAACGGTATATGTCGCGTAGGTGAGCAGCACTGGTAGGTGGGATCGCCTAAACCAATCAGAACGCGTTGGGCATGCCGTTCGGAGAGCGCGTATTCATTCAGTCGGTACCCTGATGGGCTGGTATGTGTTCGGGCTGTGCTCTGTTTGGTTTTCATTGGTTGGCGCGCTCCCACCTACCAATGCTGCTCACCTACGCGACATGTTCCAATTGAACATACTTTTCCACTACTTATATTTTAAAGGTCGAAATTATCGCACTGGTATCCATTTTCGCCTTTCAGACACATGCCTGAGACATTTTCCTGTTTGGCTTACTATGTGAGGAAATATGAGTAATAGTATGCAATCTGGCCTGCATGTGGAGGCGAAAACACACCTTTCAATCGAAGCATCAGCAGTATACTCTCCATCTGGGTGGATTCCCAGTCAGAGTTTATGTCACCAGCTTTGACTTTATGTTTCGGGGGCAGAATCGCTATCCCGAGCAAGCTTCTTCCACCTACAGAAATTTGAGGGGCTCAACCACATTTTGAGCGCAAATCAGCAACTCTTAGGTGTATCTTTCCGAGGTTTCAAGAAATTACTTTTACGCGTACAACGAGTGCCTTCAGTTGTGTTTATTTGTTTTTGATTGAGTTCGTTGGTATTTTATTTTAACACTGTATTTCAACATGTGGCCTCGGCCCACGTCATAAATAAATAAATAAAATATAACTCAGGTACCATGGTTAATTCACAGTGTAAAGCAGTGTGTGTAGTAGTCGACAATCTGGCCTTCATGTGGAGGCGGAGGCACGCCAGGCAATCACCGCCACCCTTACACCACCTCTCTATGGTGCCAACTAATCATAGAATAGAGCTCGGCAAGAGAAGAACTCTGAAGAGTACAGTCGATGCATTGCCGCCTCTCCATGAAGGTCACATTGCCGACCACTACCGAAATACATAGTGTGAATGTAGAATCTTACCGTAATTTCTTTTTCTCTCAGAATTTCTGATCAGATTTGACGACCATATTTATTCGACAGATTATCAATATGAAAATTTTGCGAAAATCGTTTCAGTGAGTCACCGTATCTGGCTTCACATCCGCATGATGCCTATGTTATTTATTGGAACATAGTGACGAAGAATTTGCGGCCACCGAAAGTGCTCTGTGATGAGGTTCTGTCCCGATTTTATGAGCGGTGAGCATCTCTTCCATTTGGTATTCTTATTCGAGTACGGTCTTGCTTCCATAAGTGTTACGAAACGGTATTTGTTGACGGAATTTGAACAGTATAAACTGTTTGCTATATTAACTTGCTGTGAGCTGGAATCGATTCATGATGAGCTGAGAAACGGAAGACGAGCTTTCGGGAGTGGTGCTATGTGATAGAAACCGAGTAGCTTCGGTCGACGAAGAATCCTGAACCTGAGGCGATTCATGTAGGTGGAGAATGAGGTCCGGAGTTTCAGTTTCGTCGATGTTCGAGAATCACAGACGCTGTTGCTTGGGCTAACTCGTCGAAAATTAGGTGGGTCGGCCGCGTAATGCGTCTTGCTGACATCCGCTGGACAAGAGGTAGACAGATAACTGACCGGATTCCGCTGAATATCGAAATACCGATATGCTTGACATGCTTGATCGGATGCCGATTCGGATAATTCGAATCCGTAGTTTTTCAAACCTGATTAAAAGGATTATGCAATTAATGGCATTTTTTGGAAAATAGCCCGGATCTTGGGATGTTTTGGACAACGAGCAGCTTCAACAGGAAGGATTTTCGAATGATCCAAATAACTGTTTTATCTTCGGATCTCGCGGATATCCGAATCGGATAGGATTCCTGATCAAAATCAGTTATCTAAATTATCCGAAAAATCGATATGATGAAGATCTTCCCCTATCCGAATCGCCCTAAGATCCGCTCTTTTCAGAAATCCCATTCTTCGCACAGTCCTTTCAACTAGAGTTTGAAAAAGAATTATCCGAATCGGCGTCGTATGTCGTACCAGTGTCTATGATATGCCCATCAACCTATCGGTCCGACTTCTTCGGAAACGGGCTGAACAACAGATGCATATGTCCTTTGTGGCTCTTTTGGATAGGGACCTAATCTGTTATACTACTGCCTATGATATACTCCCGCAAAAATGTCCACGGATGGGCACGAATCGTGCAGGGATTCCTCAACTGGCCAATCGCCGCCGACGGACGATGAGTGGGGCCGGTATAGTTCCCGCCCGAGGGCAGACAGCCTTGCAGTGCAGTGCACCGAGGAAAGCTGTCATCCCGCGGAGTCCGACGCCAGAAACGAGCTCCAATGCGAAGCTGGCCGCCCCGGGTCGACGGCGACCATCCTCGGACGTGGCGCGAACACTCCCGCGGGAGTATACCATAAGCCTATGGCAAGTGATAGGGCCGAAAGGAGAGATTCCTGGCGGTGTCTCGGTCATATCGGGGACAAATGGCCCTAAGCTAGGGACTTGCTTCTTTTCAGCGATGATGTTGCTTCGATAGAAATGAAAGACACGGTTTTGTCAGACTGCTTCATTGAATGATATCGGTGTTGTTCTCTCCAAACTTTTTTCTCCCATTCAGATGTTGGCACGATGATCCTGACAAGAGACCGGACAGTCAGCAGCTGTTGAGATATTTCTCAATTCTAAGAAAGGTGAGTTGGGGTATACTTAAGCTTGTACGTCACACATTTTTTCTTCAGTTCGCTTGCGGAAATGTATTCCAACCCATAATATTTTGTACTCTCTCCACCTGTCTCTTTCATCAACTTTTGTTTTCGATTCGTCCCCAGTTCAGAACTGGTCATGATGTGAAGATTCTTAATGGTATGGTCAGTTTTCCGTTGCACCAGTTCTTCGTTTTCTTTTCCAATCGGACTAGAAATGATGGCCTTAGACTCGCGGGGCCGGTTGCAGAAAGTAAAGCTAGGACCAGCTTCTTTTCTAACAAAATTTATTAGATTCTTCCTTCCCCTCTAACAGAGAACGCTCTTCAAATGTCGCTCAAAGCTTTAAAAAGCTTTCTTGACCGTCGACTCAACGGAGGTCATTCGGTTTTTTTAACGAAATTCATTATTTAGTTTACTTTTTGCAGAAGCAATTACACTACTGTTGTTTTCATTGGTTTCAACTTGTTTCAATCTGATTGGTCACACTTTTTATTTGGTTGTCCCATAAGTCCCCGCCGTTTTTTTCAACGATTCACTGCAGATTTCGCCGGCGATCTCTTGCATAGCGCTGCATAGCTTTCGAAAGAGAATGATTTGCTCTATCAGAACGTGTATTGCGTTTCTTTTTTCATCATGAATTTTGTCAATTTTTAGGTCGTTGAAGTGAAAAGTGAAGAAGTGAAAAAGTAGCCATTTGCGCACTTGTTCTCTCCGCTTAGGTTTGTATTTTTTGCGCAGTTTTTTCGAGCATTTGAAAGACAATGTTCTGTACTACAAGAATATGTGTTAGCGCTGTTTGCTCATTTGTCCGTTATTGATTTTTAGGTCATCAAATTGGGACGTCCGAAGGAGGATGGTTATTTTTGCCGACAGGTCCTGCTCTATGGTTGGACTTTTTGGGTTGGTGTTATATGTCATTCGAAAGAGAATGTCTTGCTCTAGAAGAATATGTGTCGCGTTTATTGATTTCTATTGAATATCAACAAAATACCAAAAAGAGAAAAATCGTCTTCACCAACAACTCATTCTTCTTCTTCAGTTGTTGATATTCGGCAGAAGTCAGCGTGAGCCAATAAACGTGACACAAATTCTTATTGAACAAGACATCCTCTTTCAAATGACATATAACATCAAGCAAAAAAGTTCAACCACAGAACCGGAGTTTTCATAAAAATTAGGACGGAAAAGTCGGAATTCGCAATTTGATGGCCTAAAAATCAATAAAGGACAGGTGAGCAAGTAGGGCCAACACATATTCTTGTAGCACGGAACATTGTCTTCCAAATGCTATAAAAAACTGCCCAAAAAATTACAAACCTAAGCGGAGGGAACAAGTGCGCAAATGGCTACTTTTTCACTTTTCACTTCAACGACCTAAAAATTGACAAAGTTCATGATGAAGAAAGAAATGAAATACATGCTCTGATAGAGCAAATCATTCTCTTTCGAAAGCTATGCAGCGCTATGCAAGAGACCGCCGGCGAAATCTGCAGTGAATCGTTGAAAAAAACGGCGGGGACTTATGGGACAACCTAATATTTTCTTTCAAAATCGTACGGTTTCAAAGTTATGCTGTATTCTACTGCTTTTTTTATGTAAGGCTTGCATGACATTATCACGTCTCCAATAAATAAATAAATTCAGGAGTACCCGAATTCTGATGATCCTCTTATCGATGTAAACACGAACGAACCAGCTGTTACACCTCAGCCGAAACCGGTACGCGCAGAGTACTTTCAGTCCTGCCCTGTCATATGTAACAATCGATGGATTTTTTGGTGTTTAAAGTCAATCTTTCAGAACAGTTCGTCCTTCCCGAAGCATAGACGAGGACGGTCGGACCAGTCAACGCTGATAAAACTTGTAGGCATTTTGTCTCATTCCTCCTTTCTTTTTGTTTGGGCTTCCTGGCCTGCAATGTACCACTTGATACTTTCCGGGTAAGTTGGTCAACGCAATGCCGCAACGAAATTACACATACCGCACCTCTTGTCATTTACTGTCGCAAAAAGACCTTGCAAAAAAATATAACAGGGGCTTGTGAAGCGCACTAGCCTGTTGGAATAGTGTTTCAGAATGAGATGCCTTTCCTTGTTCTTTTCCCGGCTCCCCTGTTGACCAAATGGCATGTAGAGTTTTGCCGCGACGCGGCGTCGAGCAATTTGCCCGGAATGTACCCTCAATTAAACTCTCACTATCACCCATGATCACAGAATGGTGTGGCCGACACGAGAGTGACGCAACTGGTCAACGAAGATGAAGGACAGCCAAATATGAGGAATAGCAGATCTCACTCGGAGATTACGCGTCGGAAGGAATCAGAGGATGAACGCCTCCGACCTCTTTCACAGGCCACCGAAATGCCGGCAAATGTGCTCGACTATATCGACCACTCGCTACGCGTGAGTAGATCACTTTGATTATCAGTCTGATTATCAGTCCGAACTATGTCTCGCTTGGGCGTAAATACTTCGCACTGTGGTCGCTATCCCAGTTGGAGGAGGCCACTCTGAATGTGTGCAATATCGCGTGAGATTGTAGACGCTTCTAGAGAGATCTACAACCTCACGCGATACTGCAAACATGTAAGGCTTGCTTAAAGCTACACGTGACGTGGCGTAATGATCAGCCTCCATATCGAATGCGCAGGTGTCGAACCTATATGGAAGCCAATGATTACGTCAAGTCGCATTGGTGCCATGGAGCAGTAAACGTCTCCTAAGGCTATATGTTCTTACAGGATGTTTTGCTGTGATCAAAACTTGCACCATACGGGACTCGAACCCGCACCTTCTTGATTTCCGGGCAGCGATGCTCTACGCCTTATACCTCCGGCGCTGTTTGACCGCACGTAACATCCGCGATATCACGGTTGAGTGCTGATGCGCCTCGAATATATCTCAGATGTTATATTCTGTCAAACACTGTGCCGGTGGTGTAAGGAGTAGGCGTACATTAGCTGCCCGGAAAGCAGGAAGGTGCGGGTTCCAGTCTCGCCTGGCGCAAGTTTTGGTCGTAACAAAGCATCCTGTAACAACATATACCCTCTCTTCCAGCCTGCGTAAACGTAGCTAGTGATTGCCAAGTGTAGAGATGTCAACGCTCTCACTAATCGATTACCATGCTGCGCTCGCGAGGTGTTGTTAAGACATCGCAGAGAGAAAATTTGTACAGTTTTCAGGTTCGGAATCTTTTGGAGTCAAACTGGACACTTCCAAGCATGCTAGACGCATTTGAACTCGACCTGCCTTCTAAATCATAAATCAAATCAAAATCCAAACTATCCTCTAAATAAAGTATCTTCTTTATCGAATCGATCTTCTTCGAGATGAGACTAGGAACTCTCTGATAAGGCTGAAATAGTTTCTATCTGAGAAGTTGAGATTCAGTTTTTAATTCACCTGCCCCAAAAAGCAAACCCACTGTTTGATTTCATTAACTTTTCAAGTTTTTTTTAGGGAAAATTATGCCTTCTAGCGTATTTTAAAGTGCAGGAACACAGCAGTGTTTAGTGCTAAAGGAAGGCACTGCGTCATGCATCTCCATCTGTCATCCACGACGTCGCGGTTTTTCTGTGAGTGGTAGCAAAAAGTCTGCGTGAAGTTGTACACTGTCAACGGTACAACAAGAACATTTGTAGAAAAGACATATCCTTATCTGTTTTAAGTAGGCAGCGTTTACACTCCCAATTATATTAAAAATCACAACGAGCTAGCTAGAGTGATCTCTTCCCTTAGTATGTCAGAAATTGCAACGATTTTTCACTTTAGAACATGCATTGAACTACAATTTTTCTTGAAAAATAAAATCACAACGGAAACTATCTCAGCGGTAGGTCGGAACGGCCTAAGTGTTGTATATGGGCAGAATCACCTCTCTCTGGGAAGCAACAAAATGCAAATATCTCGATCCCAATAAAGCTCTGCGCAGAGTTAGGGACGACGGAAGTTGGGCCGTTGGCGGCGTTAAGGCCCATGCACACTTCTGCGACAGCGCGGCACGGCCATGATGAAGGATAGAGCAGCGACGGGCGCGGTGCGACATAGCGACACGCGCCGCAGAGGGGGTATGCATAGTTTTGCGGCTATCGCGGCGGCTATCGCCGGCGATGCCGCGCTGAGTGCCGCAGGCTAGAATGGCTCAAATCATTGCTAGCGGCGCGACATGCACTGGGACGTCGGTCCCGTTGCCTAAAACGGTACTCTAAACGCGCCCGCGCCGCGACCGCCGGATTTCGCGGAGGCAGCTGTCGCCCCACTTGCCGCACCGCGGTGTCGCAGAACTGTGCATGGGCCTTTAGGAGGTGGCCTGCAGGCTGAGGCGGGCTCATGTTGGCTGGAAACAGCGATAATGAGCGAGCGATGGTGGCACACTGGGTGGAGGGGCGGCGTAATCCCCATAATCGCTGTTTTCAGTCAATTTGAGCTCGCCTTCAGCGTGCAGGCATAGGGCCAACGCCACCAACGGCCCAACTTCTGTCGTCCCTAACTCTGCGCAGAGTTGTATTGGGGTTGAGATATTTGCATTTTGTTGTTTCCCAGAGACAGAGGTCATTCTGCCCATACACCACACTTGGGCCGTTCCGGCCTACCGTTGGGATAGTCTCCTGGTCAGACGGTGCGCTCATTTTTTGCTGGTGAATTTTTAAAAAATTTGAAAAAAGTTATATTTTCCGTGATCAAAAATCGTTTTAGTCGTCTCGGAGAGTGTCTAATTAGTCTGAAAGAAGCTGATTTTAATTTGGAAGACGTTCAGCTTAATTTCGAAGGCGTCAAGCTTGCTTGGAGGAGTGTTCAGCTTGATTTGACAAGTGTCCAATTTGACGTGAATTTGAGACAAAGTGACAAAAACATATTGGACAAGTACGGGTGTCATCATCGTCTGTAGATGCCCCTTCCATCTGATCTAGGTACCTTTTTCGTAACTATTCTTTTTTTTTTTCGAAAACTGCAAGAAATTGTATAGTACTTTGTCACGCCAATCACAACCCACTTGATTCCACTGACTGGGATGGCGCTGCGAAAGCATTTGGTAGTAGTCGGTAACGTGACTTACACAGAAAGTAGGAACGCACCAACGCAGTGATTTGCCGCCCAGAGGGTCGTTTACGGTCAGCGCTCTGATTGGTTTTTGTTGATGGCGCGTTTCAGCCTCCCAATTTAGTCCACATTAACGAATTCTGCCCTTTATTCTTACTATAAAACAAACGGCAACCAGTGATGTATTGCAGCCAGCTGACCCTGTCATCGGCGACGAGGCCTCGGAGCAGATTTACAACGAGCACATTGCGGCCTGTCATGAGCTTTACGATCATGATCTGAGTCTGCAACGGGCACTTGCGGACAAGTAAGTCAGGTGTCACACAGTGACAGATCTTTTCAGTTGTTTTTTAAGTTTTTGCGTGAGGAAGCAGCGTGGTTTAAGCCATGCACTTAAACGGTTTAAGCCCGGTTTTCGCTTGTATTGTTAGCGTTGTTACGCGAAGAACGATTATACGTATCTTCAGGCACAACGCTATAGTGAATCTTGCTCATATGGAGGAGTATCGTAAACTAGCGGAAAGGAAGGTGCGATTTGCTTTTTTTCTTTCTTTTTTGATGGGGAAGGGGTTGTACTGTTGGGATAGAGAAAATCATTTTAAGTTTCTCAGTTTTTATAATTTTCACGTCAAATTGGACAGTCCTTTAAGCAAACTTGGCGCTTTTGAGATCAAATTGTACATCTGTTATACAGGGGTCTCAAAAAAATGTATATGAGCGGCATGGAATGCGCCATGCACTCGTCTGAAATTTTGCATTTCACAGTCGATTGATTGTGTTTCGCTTGAATACATGTTATAATTTCTTCACAAAGTGGCCGTATCGATTGACTTAAGCTTTCTTAAAGGTTTAAAACCTAAAAACACAACGCGACTTGCAAAAAATGCAGGGTGTCCTAAAAAATGCAGGTACTATTTGAAAGGTTCTAACATTCCTGCTAATGAAGTTTTCAA
This sequence comes from Heligmosomoides polygyrus polygyrus, assembly GCA_947396885.1. Taxonomy (NCBI): domain Eukaryota; kingdom Metazoa; phylum Nematoda; class Chromadorea; order Rhabditida; family Heligmosomidae; genus Heligmosomoides; species Heligmosomoides polygyrus. The sequence goes on from OX377205.1 coordinate 88,202,445, forward strand.
AGACGTTTGAGACTCGTATGAAAGCACTTGTTAACGAGATTTCTGTGGCGTGTAAAAAGTCAAGGTTGCGCCATGTCTTCTCCTGAAACCTTGCATTTCAGACTCGATTGATTGTGCGTGGGTTGAATGCTTGCTACAGTCTTCTTTCTACTTGGCCACATTAACCTTTGCTGTGCTTCTTTTAAAGTTTAGAACTTGTCAATTCACGTGAAAGACACGTGACGTTCAGGTTTATTGATTGCACAATTTAAACGTGAGAAGAACCCCCATTTTCCAAGGCGGATTCTGCGGACTGATTAAGCAAAATTCAAGCTGAATGGAGATGGTAGTCGGCATAATTGCGGCTACCGAGCGGCGGAAAACGTTAAAAGAAGCACAGCACAGGTTAATGTGGCCAAGTGGTAACAAGACTATAACAAGCATTCGACCCATGAACAATCAATGGAGTCTGAAATGCAAATGTCAAGCGAGCGCATGGTACAATTTTGCCTACTTACACGTCCCAGAAATCTCGTTACTCTTGCTTTCACGCGAGCCTCAAACATCTTCAAATGCTTCATTAGTAGCAATGTTAGTTGTTTCAAACAGTACCTGCATTTTTAGAGCACTCTGTATTTTTCGCAAGCCATAGTGTTTTTCAGTTTTAAGCCCTAAAAGAAGCTTAAATCAATCGATACGGCCACTTTGTGAAGAAATTATACCATGTGTTCAAGCGAAACACAATCAATCGAGTGTGAAATGCAAAATTTCCAGACGAGTGCATGGCGCATTCCATGCCGCCTATATGATAGAAAATTTCTATTTTTTAAGCTCTCATATGAGCCTTTAGATTCTTCAGGACCTTCACAATGAGCAGAGTTATCACCTTTCAAACAGCGTACACATTTTTTGAGACACCCTGTATTTTATATCAAAGCTGAAATTTGCTATCAACGAAGGGGAAATCGCGACGACATCCTAGACAGATGCGTGAAGCAGTCTCCTTTTTCTGATTTAAAAATAAATAAATAAATTGTCGCCTTAAAGAAACGACTCTATTACAGGTTAAGCTAGAGACTCGTCAAGACGGTTAAACACGGTTTGAATCATTTTTTGTTCATGAAAATTTATTATGGCTTTGAAATATCTTCATTCACCTGCACCAGTAAGTGAACACACTGTTTGAAACTTTCTAAAACTTTCAAGGAAAAATAATGGTTTAGGGCCTAGTTTGAAGTGCCGAGCGGCAGCTATTTTTTCGCTTATTAACAGAAGAGATCGGGCCACGCACTTGTATAGCTCATCCCGACTTTCACTCGATAGTGCCAATGCTGCCTATTTGAAATTGCGAACTGTACATGTGCTTTCTACTAGAGTTTTGTTGTAGGATTGAAAAGTGTGTAATTCCACATAAACAGACTTTTGCTATCACTCAAAGGAAAATCGCGACGGTCTGAATGGATGCATGGCGCAGTCTCCTTATTTTCCAAAATGGCTGCTTTCCTGTATTTCAAAACGAACTTCAGAACGTAATTTTTAATTAAAAATGAATTCCATAGAATTCCAGGGAATTTGCTCCCTATTTTGGGACAGATGAATCAAAAAATTTCAGAGAGAGTCATGCTGATCTTTCCTTGGACCAAAAATTATTCTAACCCTTCTGTGACCAGACTCATCAACCGCTTGCCCTCTTAACGGTGAAAATATCACCAAACCTGGTGCTGAATGACTGTCATGTCAGGGGTTCGGCGGTATTTTCACCGTTAGAGGGTGGTAAGCGGTTGACGAATCGGCCCTTGGAGAGCCTCTCGCTTAATCTAGAGAGCGCTCACTTTTATTTGAAAAATCATCATAGTTTCAAAAGCATCAAGCTTGCTTAGAAGTCCTGTTTCATCAGGAAAGTGTTCATTTTGGTTGGAAAGATGTTCATTGTGTCGCGAAACTTGTGTATCGTTGTTCTTCGGGAGATTAAATGTTTGGTGTTTTGTTTCAGAGACAACTGGAACAACTTAGGGATGACGCCTTGAAGAGGATTCAGCAGCACTCATAGGGCTTCTGTACTGTAGAAAATGTGTGTGATTCGGTTAACCTCGACGCTTGCCTTGATATGCTTTAGCCGCAACACGATGAATGTGTCACAGCTTCGTATGCGAGATGTACATACTAGCAGTTTGTAAGTAGAAACTTTGTCGAGCTGCCCCTTACAGACGTCCGGTGACAGTTTTGCTAATAAATATTCCATAGACATCGGTTTTCATTAATATGCTTTTATGTGATGCGACAACTTCTAGAAAGGCTATCAATACTGCTGTGCCAAACGAGGTTAGGTGGATCAGTTTTATTGAGCGGCCTAACGTTTCGACCTGTTCGTCGTCTTCAGAGGCCTAAAAGTGGTTCAAGACTTTAGATTTGTTACTTACCCGACCAAGCGCCTTACCCGTAGTCGAGTGGTGACTGAGACATACTGTGTCATTCGCACTGATTATACTGAGTATACCAGTGTCATTCGTAAGGACACTCATGTCACCACCGGTCGTTCTATAGCTCACAATGCGAAAGGAATGGCAAGAAGTCAGTAGTAATCGAGGGACACTTATTTCGACTATTCAGTGCTGGATTCCTTGCGGAAATCCAGAATGCTTCCAACGCTTTCCTAGACGAAATGTCGGTCTCAAACGTCAGAACCGTGCACTTAACATCAAAGTCGGTTTCTCTATGCCCCTCAACCCTGTGCTTGCCTAACGGACTGGATAAAATACCACGCCTTTTACTAGCCAGGTGTTCTTTAATGCTAACTGCCAGTACCCTTCCGGTTTCCCCGATGTATATTTGATTGCAAGTCCCACATTCAAGTTGATACACTGCACCAGCTTTGGCGCAATCCCCCAACTTATTGTAGGGACATACAACACAGTTTTCTGATATACACTCCCTATCGTAGAGCCTATTTCGGACTAGCTGCGCTTCTTGATGTTGTCATTCGGGATGTTTACAAGCACAACATCATCTTCTAGCTGAGCCCGAACTATGCTCCGCTGTATGGCAGAAGTGATATTATCAGAAATAAAAGGAAGACAAAGGGGTATACGATCTCGGCGTGGTATATTACGTTGCACAGTGCGGACTCTTTGGTGGTGTTGTGATACCACGTAGCCATTTTGGCAAGCGATCTTTGAGGCTAGCCTCAGTGACTCTTGTCGTTCTTCCGAGCTTGTGCATACATCACGTGCAGTTTTGAACATGTTCCTTACAACTGCGCGTTTAACAGCTGTAGGATGTGCGGAAGATGCATGGACCAAAATGTTCTTAGAACTTTCTTTCCGGTACCACTTCACCCTGACGATGCCACCCGATATTTTAATTTGCGTATTCAAATAAGCTAGCCAACCGTTCTTAGGAGTTCTAGAAAGGCTGTTTTTCCGTGGTCCGGATTTGTGAAGATTCCACCGGCGAGGAAGTTCTGAAGGTGCTTAGAAAGGTGGCAGTCGGTTGGCACAAGGTCCGGTGAGTATGGCGGTTCAACTCCCAGTTTGTTTAATTTTCGCATGGTGATGTGCGAACCACGGATCTCCCTCGATAGAGAGCCTTCGGGCTCTCTTGTTAAGAGGGATCTCGGGCCGCTTGTCGCAGGGCCACGTGGCGCGTCCCCGGGTGGTGGATAGGGGAATTAAACGCGAACCAAATGCGACCGTGTACTGCCCAGAGACGCATGTGGGATACAGGGGATGGACTCCTTGCTCCTGCTGTGTCGGGTCGACGCGTTCCTTGTGCGTGGGAGCGGCATGTTCGCGCACAGTGTGCGTGGATGTGTCCGTGACTGTGCGGATTGTAACAGTGTCGGCTCGGCCAAAACCTTGCACTCGGTAGACTGGGAGTACATGTAAGGCGATTCGAGGCCGCCTTAAGTCTCGCCCCGTCCCTTCGGGCAGTCTGGCTGGCTGCCCGGAGTACCCCGCCCGCACGACAGAGCCTGACTAGCTACCCGTGTTGTATTCCAGTCAAACACAGCAGCACTAAAGGGCCTCATTCCCCTGACCCCGAAAGAGCCCCCATTTCTGCAGCGATGGGAAGGACGAGTACGGAGAGGCTGCTAAAATCTCAGGGCCTAACCAGGCTGCACAAACTGAGAAGGACTAGGATGACGATCTGTACTTACAACGCCCGCACGCTTGCGTCGGAAGCATCCGTCGAGGACCTGATGATGCAAGCCAGGAAGATCAAGTACGACGTCATCGGACTGACCGAGACGAGAAGACACCACCCTCTACACGCCGCCTACGACTCCGGAGAAGAACTGTTCCTCGGAACATGCGACAGCAGAGGAGTAGGCGGCGTTGGTGTCCTCGTCAACACGCACTTGGCCATGAACATCGATTCGTACGAGTCTCTGACAAGCCGAATCGGACGTCTGCGACTGAAGCGATGTGGTTCCGTGCCAGCTTTGACTGTGTTCGTCGCGTATGCCCCAACATCCGACTACGACGACGAAGACGTCGAGGCCTTCTACGTGGGGCTGGAGAAGTTCTATAAGGAAGATCACACCTTCTACAAGGTGATCGTCGGCGACTTCAACGCCAAGATCGGGCCACGAAGGTCGCCGGAAGAACTTCACATCGGAACCCACGGTTTGGAGTGGAACGAGCAAGGTGAAAGGCTGTCTGAGTTTATCATGTCGACCAAGACCATCTATGGAAACTCGCAGTTCCAGAAGCCTCCCTCCCTACGATGGACCTGGGAATCCCCCGGTGGCCAGTTCCACAACGAGATCGACCACATCATCTTCAATCGCAAGTATTGCCTGACCGATGTCTCCGTTGTCCCCAAGTTCTACACGGGGTCGGACCACCGCCTCCTTCGCGCGAGGTTCCGCTTTTCGCGTCAAGGAGAGAAGGCCGCGAAGTTCAAGAAGAGGAATCCCAGAACGACCATCAACTGGGATCTCTACACCTCTCTTGTCGGCCTTTGGAAAGATGCCGTCATGGACAACGTCGACGAGGAATACGATCGCTTCGTGCACCATCTCCACGATAGTGCTAAGGGAGCCGAAAGCTTAAAGACCACCAAGAGACGCCTGTCTCCGGAAACTCTTGAGCTGATACGCAGCGTGGAGCAGCACGAGCGTCAGGCAACTACCAACTGACGTCCGAGCTTGCAAAGCTATGCAGAGCGGCGATAAAGGAAGATCTCAAGGAGAGAAGGGCGGAAGTGTTGGCTGAAGCAGCAGAGGCAGGGCTGAGCATCCGCAATGCCCGCCGGAACTTCGCCAACTTCAAGACCAAGATGACCGCTCTCCGACGTCCTGACGGAACCATCACCTCTTCCAGAAGGACCATGGAGAAAGTCATCCACGACTTCTACTCCGATCTCTTCAATAGCCACGTCCACTTGCCCCCATGCCATCTTCCGCAGGATGGATACGTCGTCCCCTCTGTTCTCCCTTCCGAGATCCGACACGCCATCTCGTCGGTGAAGAAACGTACAGCACCCGGTCCCGACAGGATCAGACCCGAACACCTGAAGAACCTCCCGCCAGCGCTCATGAACACCTTGGCGCGGCTCTTCACACGCTACCTGTCCGAATGCAAGGTTCCATCTCAGTGGAAGACCAGCAAGACCGTTTTGCTGTACAAGAAGGGAGACGTGCACGACATTGGCAACTATCGCCCGATCTGCCTGTCGTCCGTAGTCTACAAGCTGTTCACTCGAGTCATCCTGAATAGGATTAGTAGAACGCTGGACGAAGGACAGCCATGCGAACAAGCAGGAATTCGGAGAGGATTCAGCACGATCGACCACATACACACCATTACGAAGCTCATCGAAGTGTCGCGAGAGTACAAGCTGCCGCTGTGCCTTACGTTCATCGACCTGAAGAAGGCATTCGACTCCGTCGAGACTGAAGCGGTCATGGAAGCCCTGCTCACCCAGGGCGTTCCTACTCAGTACATCAGAGTCCTTCGAGAGCTGTACAGTGGATTCACGACCAAGATCTCACCATTCTACAACGACGTCGTCATTGACGTGAAGAGAGGGGTTCGACAAGGGGATACCATATCCCCGAAGCTCTTCAGCGCCACCCTCGAAAACGTCATGCGCGAACTAGAATGGGAAGACATGGGAGTGAAGATCGACGGCCGGCAATTGCACCATCTTCGCTTCGCTGACGACATCGTGCTCATAACACCGAGCATCAGTCAGGCGGAACGAATGCTGGCCGACTTCGATCGTGTATGTGGAAGCGTTGGACTGCAGCTGAATCTTACGAAGACGATGTTCATGAAGAACGGATGGGTTTCTGATGCCCCATTCTCGCTCAACGGAACGAACATCTCCGAATGCTCCAGCTATGTGTATCTGGGTCGCGAAGTCAACATGGCCAACGACCTAGCACCAGAGCTGAGCAGGAGGAAACGAGCGGCTTGGGGAGCTTTCAAGAGCGTCGAAGAAGTCGCGAAGAAGGCGAAGAACGTCCGACTCCGTGCCCACCTATTCGACTCCACTGTTCTTCCTGCCCTAACATACGCCTCAGAGACCTGGGCTATACGAAAGCAGGATGAACACGCGATCAGCGTCGCGCAGCGTGGAATCGAGAGGACGATGCTCGGAGTGACACGACTCACGCAAGTGAGAGAAGGCCTCCGGAGTTCCGAGCTTCGCCGACGTTCGAAGATCAGAGACGCTGTCGCATGGGCCAAGTCATCGAAAATTAGGTGGGCCGGCCACGTAATGCGATTCGCAGACACCCGCTGGACGAGAGTCGTCACAGATTGGATTCCGCGGGATGTCAAAAGAACACCAGGACGCCCACCAACGCGTTGGTCGGACTTCTTCGTGAAAGCCCTGAACGACCGATATGACGCTCTTCGTGTCCCTCGAGCGAGGAGGATCCATTGGACCACTCTGGCACGCGACAGGGACGAATGGAGACGCTGCTGGCGCCCGCTCGAGCAAGTCGATGATCAACGGGACGACAGGTGATACAGGTGATGTGCGAAACGTGTGGGCGAGCGTTGTTGTGCAGGAGAATTGGACCTCTTCTGCTGACCAGTGACCAGTTTCGGTGCATTTTTCCTTACAGTAGAACTCTGCTGTAATGCTTCGGCCTGGTTCCAGAAAGCTGTAACCACACTGTTGCCATCGTCTTTTTCCCACTGGGTTTCGGCTTCGGGAAGTGCCTGGGGGTTCGTCGACATCAATCCACTGTCCTTATCGTCTTCGGCTATCTTACAGTACCCACTTTTCATCAGTGTGACGACTCGCTCCAGAAACGGGCCGTTTTGATTCCGGAGAAGCAAAGAAGAACAGATTTCGAAACGCGACAATTTCTGACGATTACTCAGATCGTGGAGCGTCCACTTTTCAAGCTTTTTCACCTTTCCGAGGCGTTTCAAGCCATCTGTAACAGCAGTTTTACTGACCTCTAGACCCTCCACAATCCCTCGGATTGTTTGGGATGGAGCTTCCACGAAGGCCCTCAGATCGTCGTCCTGGATTGCAGTAGGTCTTACGCTTCGAGCAGCGTCTTCAAGGTTGAAATCTCCAGAACAAAGTTCCTCGAACTCCACTGTTGCCCGGTCCTTTCTCCAACACTATCCGGCCTCCACACGTGGTTGATTTGCTGGTCTGTTTCGACGGTGGATTGGCCCTGTTTGAAATTGAAATAAAATATTGTTCGGAATTGCTCTTTCGACATAATTCAATAAGTCTTTAAAAAATTGAACATAGGTGGAACAGAAATTATTATTGCAGATAGAGTGACGAATTCCGTATTACACGTTATATAAAAATGCAAAGTTGAATACGGGTTTAGAAATGAACGAACGGAAAGCGGTTGCACAAAAATCGACAGAGCTTTCCGGCCAACCTTATATAAACGAGGCCTGTGGCAGATAAATGTCTCGTCACTACCATTGGAAGTTGGCAGCGCGACAGGAGGTACGCCCGCTCCCTGCTGGGAGGCGTGGCGTCAGGAGGTACACCGCTGTTCTGCGGACCGGAAACCTTACGGTAACGATTTGAAAACGTGTTACCCTAGTAAGAACGTCTTGTGCAGTCCCTAACCATAAGGGCTGGTTGTTGTCCTACAGAACAAATGAGTAGTGACACCTGGCTGTCCACCATGTCCGATGAAGCGCTCTCCAGGAGCCAGATTCATCAACGACTTGTGTAAGGCACCTGGCATACATCCGAGTCGCTCCAGCGACTGGTCGCGGCGATAGTGTTGCGTGGGTAGCTGCGAACTGCTTAGCTACCTTCGCAACAATATCGCCGCGATCAGTCGCTGGAGCGACTCGGAGGTATGCCAGATGCCTAACTTTAATGGGGAATTGTAAGCTTATCAAGCGATGTGGTGAGCGATAAGCCTGAGCTTTTAACGCGGCTTATCGCTCACTATATCGCTTGATAAGCTCACGATTCTCCGTTAAAGTTACGTAAGTCGTTGATGAATCCGGCCCCTGAACGTCATCCACATTAAATTGGAGAACCTCGAAGACGGTGAAATTAGTTTTTCTTCAAGGAAAATTTTCTTTAAAAAGTGAACACACTCTTTGGAATGATATAAAATTTTTCTTTCTCAAGGAAAAATAAAAATATTCATTTATTTATTTATAAACATAAATAATAAAAATAAAAAACATAGTTCATTTCAAAGCGCAATTTTTAGAAAATAAGAGGTGGTGCCATGCACTCGTCTAACTTTTCGCGATTTTCGTTTGATTGATAGTGTAAGCTGCTGCTCATTTCTAATAACGAAGTGAAGATATGTCCGTTTTCTTCAATTGTTTTTGTTCTACCGTTGACAGCTGTGTAACTGCACTCAGACAGGCCTTTTTGCAATTAATCAAGTGAGAATCGTGACGAGCTAGGCAAACGCATGTTGAATGGCGTGATCTCTTCTTGTAGTACTCTAAAAAAATTGCTGCCTTCCTACGTTTCAAACTAAACTTCATACCACTATTCTTCCTTAAAAAAGAAGAGTGCGTTTAGATTTTGGAGCAGGTGAGTTGAAAATTTCCAAAGCAAGTTATATTGAAATTTCCTCGGACGAAAAATTATTTCAATATTTTGAAGGGTTTGTAGATTAATCTGGAAGACGCTTCTTTCGATTTGAAAGATGTTGAGTTTGATTTCAAAGGAGTCATCGCTGCTTGGAAGTGTGTTCAATTTGTTTCGAAAAGTGCACAGTTTGAGTTGAAAACTGTTCATTTTGGCGTAAAAATAGGATATAAGCTTGCGTATTGTCTTTTATGCTCATGCAGACGATGTAATGTTTCTAGATCTACCCTTATACCTCCCTTGAAATGACTTAAAAGCCTTCACACCACAAATCACTTATCGGGTTCTCTAAAAAATTCAAGAGGGAATTGTGGCGCAATAAGTTCTGTAATCTACCTCGCCCCCAACTAGGACTACGTCGGCAAATTTTATTTGAATAATTATTTAATAATTTTGTCCTGTTAAATTTGTATTATTTTTGTACTATTTTACTATCCTTTAGTTTAATTTTAATTTTAGCAATCAATCTTACCGAGTGGGCGCGTGCAGCGCTATCGGAGGAGGTGTCGCGTGCACCCGAAACCACGTTCTTGGTTCGGATTTTCCGTCCACACCAACCAAGCCTTCCATCTTCAGAGTAGGTGAATTGGTACCAGAAGGATCGTCTGGACAGGATAAAGCGCTGATTTCTTCATCGGCTAGCCACCACAAGTCACTGTTTGGCCAAATACGCATTCAACTCGCCTCCACGACATTCTCTAGAAGTAGACTGCGTGGCGCATTCCAAAAGGGATCGAGTAACGACGTCCTTTATCCTTTTATCCTTATTCTTACCTAATGAAGACGTCAGAAAAATGCAAAAATTTGAAGAAAAAATACACGATAAACAGGGCAAACGACCCTCCTGAACTAGGATTGTTACAAACTAGATTTTCTTCAATAATCTCATTAATAAGGATAAGGATAAAGGACGACGTCACTCAATCCTTTTTGGGATGCACCACGCATTCTACTTCTACGGGACATCGTGGAGGCTATTTTAAATGAGTATTTGGCCATGCAATGACTTGCGGTGGCCAGCCGATGAACAAGTTAGCGCTTCATCCTTCCCAGATAAGCCTGGTACCAATTCACCGACCTCGAAGGATGATCTGAGGGGGAAATCCGAACCAGGAACCTGGTATCGGGTGCACGTGAGAGCCGGCACCTCCTCCGACTGTACACGCGCCCAATTTCATTAATATTAAAATTATCTATTTTACTTATCTATTTTATCTTTTATAATTTTTTAAATTGATTTAAATTCCAACAATTTACTTTTGCTAAGACAGAAAAACACAAAATTTGGAAGAAAAACTTTGAGCAGCAGGATCAGCGCCAAAAAAGTCCATGCAGAATCGAGAAAATGGCGATGACGTCATCATCGAGCTTATCCATAAATTCAAGTGGCCAGTGTTTTTCATGGTCTTACGACGATTGCCTGAATGTGGTAGAGAAACTCGTCAAATTCGGAGGACGACTCGTCCATACGGGGGACGGCTAGGAGGTACACCCGCCCCTGCTGGGGGGCGTGCGATCTTCCTCTCATCCCCGTTGCCCACCCACCCCATAAGCACGGAGGCAGCGGACGGTTGACATTGGGTCTACCGTAACCTTCACGCGCGCTTCTTTGTGCCTGGTGCAATCACCGAGGATGTACGAAGATGACGCCTGAAGGAAGTGAACCTGGATGAGTGGAAACGGAGGATCACCCATCATTTGTCTAAAGAATTCGACTTCCTAAGTGGTTTTTAGTTTGGAAATGAAACTAGATAGGTGGAAATGAAGCATCACACATCACTTGTCTCCAGAATTCGACATCCTAACTGGTCTTTAGTTTGGAAGTGAACCTAGAAGAGTGGAAACGAAGCTGCACACATCAATTGCCTCCAGAATTCAAATTCCTAAGCGGTTTAATTTGGGAGCGAACCTAGATGAGTTGGAACGAAGCACCACACATCAGTTGTCTCCAGGATTGGTATTTTTCAACAGAACCGCAGCTGTGAACTTCTCTGAAGCGACGAGAGCAGTTTCCACATGAGCAGAATGGATACACCATACCCTGGAGTTTCTTCCTTTACCCAGTTCTGTGCTCTCCAGATAAGACGATGTGCACATACTCCACGAGCACACTACGTGTTGAAAGATTTATTTAAAATGCCACATCTCAAAGCATCTAGAGTCATTTTCTAAATAAAACCAGGCGCTATGGTAGTTAGGCACCTTATAAAAAGTGTCCCTAACACGAAAAAAAGAACCATGACACACTGATAGCGGAGAAAACAAGCTGACGCGGAGGAGAGCACAGATTTGGACAGGGAAGAGACTCCAGAGTGTGGCTCAAGTGACGCACCCGTGTTAAAATTGCCTACATCTCGGAGTTTCCTCCCCTGCCCAAAACGGAACCAAATAAAATCACGGATGTGTAATCGAACCGAGGAGATAAGACTGCATTTACATTCGCTGTATGTATTAGGTTGGTGCATAAGTTCTCGGACATTTGATCCCTCCTGAATTGAAAGCGCATTTTCCCGCCAAATTTTTCACATGTATCAACGCGTAAATGATCGATCGATAGAGAAAGGAAAGTGCTACAAAACTGTTCCTAACATTTACTTCTACGTTGTTAACGTCAGCTATTATGGCTAAGCAATTCATCCCAACTGAGACGCATATTCAGTACGTCATGTTATTCCTGCATCAATCTGACCTCAATGCCAACGAATCGTATCGTCGCCTGAAGGATGTTTACAAAGAGAGTGGTCCTGCTCGAAGTACTGTGTACCAGTGGTTCTCGAAGTTTGCAGTTGGTGAATTCTCCGTTGAAGATAATGAACGAGAGGCCCGATGACACTGGATTTGGATGGCCTCCGAAGTAGAGTGGAAGCGGACCCATACCAAACCACTCGCGAACTATCAAGCACTCTTGGTGTTAGTCACTCAATAGTCGTTCGAGGATTGAAGTCGATTGGCAAGGTGCAAAAATTGGGTCGCTGGGTGCCTCACGACTTGACACAACATGACATGGATCGCAGAGCCGATGTCGCTCTGTCTCTCCTTACCCTCAGAGTACCACGGATGGCTGGACAACCCTGTCACCGGGGATGAGAAGTGGATACTCTACTCTAATTATCACCGGTGTGCACAGTGGGTTGACGCAACTGGAGAGGCAGAGGACGTTCCGAAACCCGACCTCCACGTGAAAAAGGTGATGCTATGCATTTGGTGGAGCGTTCTTGGCGTAGAATACTGGGAGCTGCTGGACGAAGGGATAACAGTGACGGCAGAGGTTTACGTCAACCAACTGAGGAAGTTGAGGGCCCACCTTCAAACCACACGAGGAGAGCAAGTGAAGGTGAATCTTCAACACGACAACGCTAGACCGCATATTGCTAGAGCGACGGCGGCTGAGTTGGCGGACTACGGATGGACCGTTCTTCCACATCCACCCTACTCACCAGATCTCGCTCCTTCTGGTTACCACTTGTTTTCAAACCTTCAACGCTATTTGGACGGCCAGCAATTTAGGAACCGAGAGGATGTCAAGGAGGCCCTGCTCACATTTTTCGAATCACAACCGACCACGTTTTGGAGAAAAGGCATCCATGACATACCAGCACGTTGGCGAGAGACAATTGATGTAAAGGGTGGTTACTTCAAATGATTTGATATTGTTGTTCGTATGTTGTGATAATAAATATTTCATGCCCCAAATGTCCGAAAACTTATGCACCAACCTAATAGCTACCCGCTGCGCCTGCCGGCCGCGGCATACTATCGTGCCTCCCCCCCCCCCCCCAACTACCATAGCGCCAAAAATTTTTCATGCGGTTGTAATTGCATAGAAGCCAGTATCAGATGAGAGCGCGGTTTTGCTTTATGAACTGATGATTGGGACGATCATCAGACCAGTCGTGACTTCAGAAACTCACTGCAACGAAGCCCGTTCTACTCCAAGGCTTGTCATCTCATTGCTTCCCTTCCGTGTCAAGGAGGCTGTCTCGACAATGCTGAGGTACGCCATACACCAGCTCATATGCGCTTCGACAAATTCATTTCATCGCTCATCACGCGTTTACTGCTAAAAACGAGCAGAATACAATATAGGCCTCAGCTCGGGCGCCATCTCGGAGGTCCTCCGTGACTGCACCACAAGCACGTATTGCGCGTGAGGATTACTGTGGACCCAATGTCAACCGTCCGCTGCCTCCATTACCGTCACCCACCCCAACCCCTAGGCTTCACCGAGAGTCTAACGGCTGCCTTACGAACCTTTGACACGCAAAACAAACGTTTCCGGTCCGTAGAGCAGCGGTTGTACCTGCTGAAGCCACGCCCCCAGCAGGAGCGGGTGTACCCTCCTGTCGCGCTGCCCGTCCATACCCCTGGAAGTGTTTTGATTCACTTGAAAGAGGGACCGTCACCGAGAGCTGCTGCTTTCGCCATTTGGTCATGTAGGTGGTTCTGAAGAGAATGAAGACCTCCCTGACGGTCGTACTGAAGTGTTGAGTGACGTAGGTGCACAGGTGCTGGCGCGCCCCATGGCGAACGCGGAGAACGTGCGAACTGCCCAAGGGGTTCGTGCGTCCGCACTCTTCTAGTGTGAGCGCCGCTGGACTGCTTTGTACTGCCGGTCGGACCGCTCCATCGGGCGCTACTCGGTTCCGTCTTAACTTGACATCTTCTGGCACCGCCCATTCGTGGCATCTGAGCGCTTGCGAAGACGGATAAGCCCTTTGCAACCACCGGCGGCATCGTTATCGCGCTGTCTCCGGAATCATAGGCTTTTACCGATCCGCCTTCTGGATGCGTTCGGGTGAAGGTTATCATGATAGTCACACGTGCCATAGGGGCGTTCACAACCGATCCAAGAAACCCCTCCAGTTGTTCATTCTACTCGTTGCTTTGCAGAGAAGTGGGTGATTCCGACCATCGGAGGCTCGGCCTTCAAGCATCATCTGTGATCAATCAAGATGATGTCCATATTAGAGAGCAGGGAGATGTTCGGCACATCTCCCGAGCGACACCGACTGCTAGACGAGGATCGACTGGTTCAGCGAATTGGCAACTCGCGAACCATCAAGGTACGTCTCGAAAGCCATTAACCGCAGGCCACACCATTGGAAGCTTCCGTTTTCCATCCGCCATATAGTCGGACGCGCAAAATCAGTTGATATGCGGGTTGGGGGGGGGGGGGGGGAGGATTCCCTCATAGGCTTGAATACCTTCTATGTACAGCTCACGGAAGGATATCGTGTTGCACCTTCCTTACCGTGGACCCCCGCAGAATTAGAATTCCGTACTACCCGGCACAGCTTACAGCTGAAAAAAAAACCGTACGAGTTCTCCGGTGCGCGACGCCCGCAGCCGCGCGATTCAAACCTGGTTTCTATTAGCCATGGGGCGTCCTTACTACAGACTCTATACGTTGGAGCCAGAGATAGGGGACATTAACGACGCTCTATGGGATTCTCTGCCCATCAGAGGACTCGACGCTACACTTACAACGATGAAATTCTCATGGACGAGTTGTCCGGGGCGCACCGATTGGCTCGGGGTGCTGCGCGGTCTGAGGGCGGAAGAATGCCCGCCCTTCGGCACAGTTCCACGACCTTCGCTCCGCCCGGATGCCACGAACACCCCAACCAAAAATCGTGGTTTCAACTCAACCGCAGGAGCACTGTGCCCGAAGCCGTGCACTGCGAAACACCCATCGTCGCTATGCAGGGTGTGGCGTATGCGGCGCGGGTTGTCCGAGAATCGCTCTTGCGGCAAAGAAAACAAAAATCGATACGGTGGCGTTCCACCGCGTTGTTGTTGTTGTTGTAACCCGCCCCGGACAACTCGTCTGTGAAAATTTCGTCGTTGTAAGTGTAGCGTCGAGTCATCAGAAGCCCCTCCCAACCCCCCCCCCCCCACCCCGTTTCGCCGGACAAGCACGCAAATATCACAGCTGCAGCGACTGATCAGTAGAAGCTAGGCAACTGCGTGGTCCCGTAACGATTTCCCTGAATTTCACTCCGAAACTACGGTGGACAACTCAGACGGTTTTTTTCAGTATCAAATTATCAAACACTGGATTTCGTCGGATTGTAAAGGCATAGTTAGAGTAAGAGAAGTCACCACAACGGTGCACCCCCAGCACGCATTGCGTATCATTATCTGCTGTTTTCCGTTTCTCAACACTTTCTTATCATAGCAGTAACCTGAAGCAGAGAACTCGTCAAAATACAGGGTGGTCCACATGAAGTGTTACGCGGAAAAGGTTCGATGGTTGTAAGCCGCCATAATGTGACCGTTTTTCACCCAATCTGTAGAGGAGCTAATTAGGACCTATCCTAATTGGAAGGGGCATATTGTAATTTGCGTTTCCTATCCCTTGAGGGTGCAACCCTAGTTGGTGGTGGCTGCTCTTATACGATCTCGTAAGAACTGAATGCCCTCAATATTGAAATATATTGAACTCACTCATTCCATAGAATATCACCGAAATAATGAGAATATACATTTGCGAGCTAGGTTGACTCGCGTCTAAAGCTACACGGTAAGCCGCGTGCACACTTTGTAGCGGGCAGCGGGCAGTGGAATGTGGGCGGAGCTGGTTTCGCACACTGCGGCACTGTTAGAGTGCGCCGCGGCCGCACGCAGCGACAGTGAGGAATGCCCGCGGGCACTCCTCGCTGCCACTGCCGCTGCGGTCGCTGCCGGCAGCACTGCGGCAGCGAAAGTGTGCACACCCTCTTCACTGCTGCCTCCGCTGCCGCAGTGTGACTCCGCCCCTCCATGCTTCAGCGTGGCTGCCGCACTGCCGCAGCGAAGTGTGCACGGGGCTGTACTGACGAGTTTTCCGGGGCGGGTTGGACGAGTTTTCGCACAGTATGCAGGCGATCGTTGCGGGACCCAAGTGCTCCAATCAATCATCAAAAGACCAGCGCGAGCTCGTCAACCTTCATTTCGCTGGTGGGTACTATTTGGTATCACTTACGCGCAATTCTTATGAGTAGGCTTCTGTACTCAGCAGGAATCTATGGAAGCTGCATTGGAAAGGAGAAGAATGCTAGAATGTGCGGTAACTACAATACGAACATGGAACTGGAAGGAATAGGATAAGGATAAGGATAAAGGACGGCGTTACTCAATCCCTTTTTGGGTTGCGCCAGCGCATTCTACTTTACGGGATGTCGTGGAGTCGACATGAATGCGTATTTGGCCGTACAATGACTTGCGGTGGCCAGCTGATGAACAAGTCAGCGCTTTATCCTTCCCAAACAAGTCTGGTACCAATTCACCGACCCCGGAGGGATGGAAGGCTTGGTTGGCCTGTGCGGGAAATCCGAACCAGCAACCTGGTATCGGGTGCACGCGACAGTCGCGCCTCCTCCGACTGCGCTACACGCGCCCAAAGGATTAGAAAACCTTTAATTCCCTAAAAATTTGCACTGTTGGGATGAACATGAGCTTCTTTTTTCGCTTCCACTAGAGAAGTGTCTATGGCTCACATGTTATACTTGTTTTGAGGAACTGTCCGCCATACACCTGTCCGCACTGTTCATTGATGGTGGAAATTCCATTTAAGCGCGGCTTTGCAGTAGATGGGTGAACGATTTTCTTAGTCTGCCATAACGAACTGTGCCACTATGGTAGTTGTGGGGGTCACCTTATAAAAAGTGTCACTAACACGAACAAAAAGAAATGATGGCACACCTATAATGAAGAAAGCAATCAAAATGTTCTATGCTCTAGATCTGAGCAGGCGAAGGGACTCCAGGATGTGGCTGGAGTGACGCACCCATGTCAAAATTGCCTACACCCTGGAGTTCCCTCCCTCGCCCAATACGTAAGCAGACAAAATACGGACATGTAATCGAAAATGGGAGTTAGGACTGCATTTACATTCGCTGTATGTAGCTACTCGCCACACCTGCACCCCACGGTATGCTATGGTGACCCTTCCCCTAAATAGCATAGCGCCCGAACTATTTTTAAAGCAGAAATCTCGATTGCCTGAGGCTGCCCCACAACTTGGTTCCAAGCTTACGATAGCAGCTGAATATTAAATAGCCTACTCCAAGTAACAGTGGATTTGGTCTTTTGTGCTCCGAAGCAACGTTTGAAACCCTTTGTGGCTACCGCTTTCCTTCTGTGCTGACATCACCCACAACATTGTAGCTGCAAAGAGCACAGCAGCAGAATCTTCTTTGAATTCGAATCAAAAATGCTACAACCGTTTATTGATGAAGAAGGCCCTTTCCGTTTCCGTATGCAGGTCCAAAAACAAAAAAGGAATATAGAATATGGATCTATTTGAGAACGTCGGAAAATGCTTTCAGCAGAAGTGTCCTACCGCTCTTAATCCGCACTTAAAACCCTTACCTTCTCTTGGTGGAACCTAAGAATCATAGGTCAACTTGGAGTTACCTCGCCAGATAGGTTTTATATGTGTGTAAACATTGTATTGTATTCCCACGTTCGATTGCGTCACGGAACAGTTCAGCTCGACAGGGTTCGGTTTTCCGCGACTGCGTTGCAGACGCCACTCGGTCCCGCGACGATCGCCTGCATACTGTGCGAAAACTCGTCCAACCCGCTCCGGAAAACTCGCCACTACTATGTCGCTTTAAGCCTTCCGCACACTTTTGCGGCAACGCGGCAGCCCTATCTTTAAGCATGGGGCAGAGACGCAGAGTCGCCGCACGAGGCAAAACTAGCCTCGCGCGGACTGCCGCTGATGTGCCGCCTACGCGGCAGATGCGGCAGACGCGGTGCCGCCTACGCGGCGGCAGCGGCAGTAATCCTTCAAGGCATTGTTGCCGCATTGCCGCGTTGGTGATTGAGCGAGCGGGAGGAGTGCCGCATGAACTCTAGCACGCGGCAGTGGAATCCGCGTACGCGGCTGTTCTGGCCTCTGCCGCGTACGCGGCTGCCGCAAGAGCGTGCGGAGGGCTTTAGACGCGACTGCTAGGTTGGGACGTCGGTAAATAATTAGAACGTGAAGTCCATTGTCTTCTCTGTGTTCAAAAGGTTAGTTGATTGCTGGTGTTTTGGCCTGTTTTTTATTTATTTGCTGATGTTATCTCTTTTATCTACTAGGACATGATCCGTTCTCAGTGCAAATCTAATAAGGGATTCCTCCCTTGCTTCACGGAGAACGGTACTTTTTAAGCCCCTTTCCAGACTAGGAACTCGGGAACTATCTGGGCAGCGGGGCTGGTTTAGTTTACTTCCATGTTGTTGCCCGTTTATTGTATTTCGTTCTGTCGGCAAATTTAAGAGCGGTCACCAGCAACAAGGATTGCTCCGAAGACTTTAATATCCTGTTCTTATTTCTTCACAGAAACGTCACATTTATTTTGACGAGTTTTTTTTTTTGCTTCAGGTTGCTGCTGTGATAACAAAGTGTTGAGAAACGGAAAACAGCAGATAATGATATAAAATTGTGAAAATGAGAAGGAAACGTTAAGAAATTGAAAATCAAACGTAATGATGCTAGTGAAAACCGGGTGTGTGATAGCACTGTTATTTAAGAAGAAAGAAGAATTGGTTTTCCAATGAGAAAATGGTGTATTCCATCGATATTTCGCTCAAGAAATTTTAATGTGAAAGATTCACTACACACTGGTCGTTCAATCACAACTGATGACGACAAAGTAAAGATGTTAATCAAAATTGAACGGCGTTTGACAGCTCTGGAGATGGCAAGGAGCTTGAGTATCGAATTCAACCATTGATAATTCGTCAAAAATTAACAGAGCTTAATTGGGAACCTATGCCACATCCACCCTTTAGCTTTGTCTTAACACCATCAGATTACCATTTGTTTCTCTCCCTTGGAAACCATTTGAATGGTAAAACTTTTGGTTACGATCCAGCTGTTAAAAATGAGTTGTACCAGTTCTTCGCTTCTAAGAACCGAAGCTTCTTCGAGCATGGAATTATCCAACTCACCGATTAGGCAAAAGGTCATCCAACAAATCGCTCAATATGTCATTGATTAATGTTTGTTGGTTTATGTCCTGAAGGTGAGCAGCATTGGTAGATGGGAGCGCGCCAGCCAATATTAACCAAGAACCCAAGAAGGGAACAGGTCGAACACATGCCAGCCAATCCCGAGTACCGACTGTACACACCTCTAAATGACACGCCCATTCAATGCGGTCTGATTGGATGGAACGCTCCCATCTTCTAATGCAGCCCCCATCGTGATGTATACCATTTGTCATTAATATAGGAAATGATAATAAACCAGGCCACAATGTTAGACTAAAACGGCAGCGTTAGACATTAAAGAAGGAACTTCAGAAGTCAAATGGTTGGCTTCTGAAGTTCCTTCTTTAATGTCTAAAGCTGCCGTTTTAGTCTAACATTGTTGCCTGGTTTATTTTCTTTTCCTTTTTTTAGTTGCATGGACTACTTTTTTGTTGTTCTCACATATAGTGCGCGTTCTTGAGACGCATTTAAATAAATAAAATTAAGTTCCTTTTGAAAAATATGTAAAAACGACATTATTTATCGAACGACCCAATAGAATAGTGAGCTCTAGTAGGAAAAAGAAGGAAAATTCATGGGAGTGCCTCCCCAGACTGTATTGCGTCAAAACCTGCTATGATGTGATAGATTAGGTCAGTGCGTTTCCTTCCACTAGTTGATTACTCGCATTTTTTTTTGCAAGCATTATCGAACTCTTGGTGGGAGAAGGATGACCCGGACCATCGACTAGGATTGCGCTCCTGGCTAGAATCTGTATGATTATGTGCAATATCGCATAGGGACCTGCATATAGTCAGCGACACCGCCCTCGTAGGCTATAGTGAACAGGCCTAAAATGCCCAACAATTGTATCAGAGTTCCTCGCCTCCCGATCCATTTGTTAAACGTAGACTTCATCTCGTTTCAGGCCCATGAGGCTTGCGTGAACACACTGCGATGGAACCGTAGCGGCACGTAGGTTTAGCATGTGAAGTGTAAAGTTTGTGTTTTTCACCTGTCATTCGGTCGTTCCACGCTGTAGCTTTCCGAAACTCATGTCGTCGACTTTCAGCCTTCTCGCTTCCGGCTCAGACGATCGAAAAGTGAAGATATGGAATTTGGCCGGGCACTGTCTCACGTCCATTGAGACGGGCCATCAGGCCAATGTGTTTGCTGTTGAGTTCCTGCCTGCTGGTGAATTTTAATCTAAAGCCGCCTTGCCATTGTCATCTTCTCAAAGAATAACATTTCTTGATACTTTCTAGTAGGGGTGGGGAGGGACGGTGTTATCGAATGAAAACAGCCGGATTTTTATGAAAATTACAGACGCCACGTGACCTGCTGTAAGCAGTGTACCCCTTCCAACTAGGAAAGTGCCTTCACACTCACTCAAGTAGATCCTGACACTACCATTCTCTCCACTAAAAAAGCTCACGGTGACTAGCGGCTTCCAGGTAACGATCGTATTCTGATTTCTGCGGCTGGAGATCGTCAAGTGAAAATGCACGACCTTGACGGATATAGAGGTACGCAGAGTCACTACTTGTCTCCATTTATTACCAGCGCCACCAGTTCACTGCTGCTTCAGATGAGCCGTTTACGTGGAGCACCGGGGGACGGGTGAAACGACTGGCTACGGCTCAAGACGAGCCCTACATGTTCTGGTCCGCTTCTGAAGATTGTTTCGTAAGGTTGGTTGGCATTCATTCTCTTTCGGCTTCTAGGGGCCAAATTCATCAACCGCTCACCGTCCTCATGGTGGAAGTACCGCCAAACCCCTGATGTGACATTCATTAGCATCAGGTTTGGCGGTATTTTCACCGTTAAACAGCGGTGAGCGATTGATGAATCTGGCTCAGACTTTTTTAGTAGATAAAGGGTTTGGTAGACAATTGGTGGAAGGTATGTCAAAAACTAAAGAGAGCACGGTTCTTTCCTAGTCGGGGGGGGGGGCACATGACTAAAAATAATGTAAGAAATTGTTTCGGCAATTCACGGTGCGCCTTCTAGAGAACCAATTAGGGCCCAAGATGAAAAAAATTAAAAAAATTCATTTTCGACACGGTTATAAACAGACAAATCAGACCCCTAACTATTATGAATCTGCGTTATAACATGTCAAGCGGTGGTCATTACGTCGCATTCGACTTCACATGCCTCCCTCACGTCATGCAGGGTGTATCAAAAAATGTATACACTGTTTGAGAATTTGCTTAAATTTGCTCGCATGGAAGGTACTGAAGAAGTTAATGGTTTATATGAACGCTTAAGAAAATAGAAATGTCCTAACATATGAGTGGTATGGAATGCGCCATGCACTCGTCCGAAATTTTGCATTTCACACTCGATTGTTTGTGTTTCGCTTGGATACATGTCATAATTTCTTCACAAAGTGGTCGTATCGATTGATTTGCGTCTCCTTTAACGTTTAAATCTTTAAAAAACCTCACTGGTTGCGAAAAATGGAGTCTAAAGAAATGCACATAGTATTTGAAAGGTTCTAAAATTGCTGCTAGTGAAGTATTTTAAGATGTTTGAGACTCATATGGAAG
>OX377205.1:88224177-88299637 GCA_947396885.1 Heligmosomoides polygyrus polygyrus
CAGCAGGCAGGTCGGGCGATAGTCGCCAATGTCGTGCACGTCAAAAAGGGCATCCAACAAAATGCTCAATATGTCGTTGTTTAATGTTTGTTGGTACATGTCGTGAAGGTGAGCAGCATTGGCAGGTGGGAGCGCGCCAGCCAATAATAACCAAGAACCCAAGAAGAGCACATACCGAACCGATGGCAGCCGATCAGAGTACCGACTGTACACACCCTTTTAATGGCACGCCCATTCAATGCGGTCTGATTGGATGGAGCGCTCCCATCTTCCAATGCTGCAGCTCATCGCGATGTATACCGTTTGTCATTAATATAGGAAAAGATAATAAACCAGGCAACAATGTTAGACTAAAACGGCAGCGTTAGACATTAAAGAAGGAGCTTCAGAAGTCAAATGGTTGGCTCCTGAAGTTCTTCTTTAATGTCTAACGCTGCTCTTTTAGTCTAACATTGTTGCCTGGTTTACTTTCTTTTCCTTTTTTTAGTTGCATGGACTAATTTTTTGTTGTTCTCACATATAGTGCGCGTTCTTGAGATGCATTTAAATAAATAAATAAATATAATTAAGTTCCCTTCGAAAAATATGTAAAAACGACATTAATTATCGAACAACCCAATAGAATAGTGAGCTCTAGTAGGAAAAAGGCAAGGAAAATTCATAGGAGTGTCTCCCCAGACTGTATTGCGTCGAAACCTGCTGTGCTGTGGTAGATTAGGTCAGTGTGTTGCCTTCGTATAACTGCTTATTCCCACTTATCGAACCGTTGGTAGGCGATGGATGACCCCTGCCACCGACTAGGATTGCGTTCCTTGCTAGAATCTGTATGATTATGTGCAATATCGCATAGGGACCTGCATATAGTCAGCGACACCGCCCTCGTAGACTACACTGAATAGGCCTAAAATGCCCAACAATTGTATCACAGTCCCTCGCCTCCCGATCCATTTGCTAAACGTAGGCTTCATCTCGTTTCAGGCCCATGAGGCTTGCGTGAACACACTGCGATGGAACCGTAGCGGCACGTAGGTTTAGCATGTGAAGTGTAAAGTTTGTGTTTTTCACCTGTCATTCGGTCGTTCCACGCTGTAGCCTTCCGAAACTCATGTCATCGACTTTCAGCCTTCTTGCTTCCGGCTCAGACGATCGAAAAGTGAAGATTTGGAATTTGGCCGGGCACTGTCTCACGTCCATTGAGACGGGCCATCAGGCCAATGTGTTTGCTGTTGAGTTCCTGCCTGCTGGTGA
The DNA here is from genome assembly GCA_947396885.1 of Heligmosomoides polygyrus polygyrus. Taxonomy (NCBI): domain Eukaryota; kingdom Metazoa; phylum Nematoda; class Chromadorea; order Rhabditida; family Heligmosomidae; genus Heligmosomoides; species Heligmosomoides polygyrus. The sequence continues at coordinate 88,225,426 of OX377205.1, forward strand.
ATTTTAATCGAAAGCCGCTTTGCCATTATAGTCTTCTCAAACAGTAACATTTCTTGATACTTTCTAGTAGGGTTGGGGAAGGACGGTGTTATTGAATGAAAACAGCCGGATTTTTATGAAAATTACAGACGCCACGTGACCTGCTGTAAGCAGTGTACCCCCTCCAACTAGGAAAGTGCCTTCACACGCACACAAGTAGATCCTGACGCTACCATGCTCTCCACTAAAAAAGCTCATGGTGACTAGCGGCTTCCAGGTAACGATCGTATTCTGATTTCTGCGGCTGGTGATCGTCAAGTGAAAATGCACGACCTTGACGGATATAGAGGTACGCAGAGTCACTACTTGTTGCCTTTTATTAACAGCGTTACCAGTTCACCGTTGCTTCAGATGAGCCGTTCACGTGGAGCACAGGTGGGCGGGTGAAACGACTGGCTACGGCTCAAGACGAGCCCTACATGTTCTGGTCCGCTTCTGAAGATTGTTTCGTAAGGTCGGTTGGCATTCATTCTCTTCCGGTCTCTAGGGGCCAAATTCGTCAACCGCTCACCATCCTCTAAGACCCCGTTTATACTTCGTCGCGGCGCGATGCGATTCCCACGCAACGAGGCCAAATTGATCGATCGCGTCGCGCCGCGACGAAGTACAAACGGGGCCTAACAGTGGAACTACCGCCAAACCCCTGATGTGACATTCATTAGCATCAGGTTTGACAGTATTTTCACCGTTAAACAGCGGTGAGCGGTTGATGAATCTGGCCCAGACGTAAGAAATTGTTTCAGCAATTCACGGTGCGCCTTCTAGAGAACAAATTAGGGCCTAAGATAAAAAAAAATTAACAAAAACGCGTTCATTTTGGCCCCGGTTGTAAGCAGACAAAGCAGACCCCTCACTATTATGGATCTACGTTATAACATGTCAAGCTGCAGTCATTACGTCGCATTCGACTTCACATGCCTCCCTCACATAATGCAGGGTGTCTCGAAAGATGCATACTGTTTGAGAGATGATAACTTTGCTCGCATGGAAGTTACTGAAGAAGTTAAGGGTTTATATGAACGCTTAAGAAAATAGAAATGTCCTAACATATGAGCGGTATGGAATGCGCCATGCACTCGTCTGAAATTTTGCATTTCACACTCGATTGTTTGTGTTTCGCTTGGATACATGTCATAATTTCTTCACAAAGTGGTCGTATCGATTGATTTGCGTCTCCTTTAACGTTTAAATCTTAAAAAACACCTCACTGGTTGCGAAAAATGGAGTTTAATCTAAAAAAATGCACGTAGTATTTGAAAGGTTCTAAAATTGCTGCTACTAGTGAAGCATTTTAAGGTGTTTGAGACTCATATGGAAGCGCAGTGTAACGAGATTACTGTGGTGTGGGAATAGAAGATTGCGCCATGATCCCGCCTAAAACCTTGCGCATCAGAATCGATTGATTATGCTTGCAGTGAATGCCTATTACAATCTTGTTACTGCTTGGCCAGATTAACCTGTATTGTACTTCTTTTAACGCTTAGAACTTCACAATCTCGTGAAAGACACGCTACATGCGAGTTTGTTTACCGCACAATTTGAATATGAGCAGGAGCTCCACTTCCCAAGATCGATTCTGTGTGTGATAAAGTAACATTCATGGTGAATGGAGAGGATAATCGGCATAACTGCAGCTACTGGACGATGGAAAACGTTAAAAGAAGCCCAGCACAGGTTAATGTGGCCAAGTAGTAGCAAGAGTGTAATAAGCAATCAGCCCATGCAAAATCAGCCGAGTCTGATGTGCAAGGTTTTAGGCGGGAGCATGGCACAATCCTGACTATTTGCACGCCACAGTGATCGTTACCCTGCGCTTTCATATGAGTCTCAAACATCTTAATATGCTTCACTAACAGCAATTTTTGAAGCTCGCGAATACTACCCGCATTTTTTTTCGAATAGCCTGCATATTCCATAAGCCATTGTGTGTTTTTAAGTTTTACACCTTAAGAGAAGCACAAATCATTCAATACGGTCCTTTAAAGGAGAAGTTACAACAAGTAAAAGCGAAGCAGCAAGCGAAACACAATCGATCGAGTGTAAAATGCAAAATTTCAGACGAGTGCATGGCGCATTCCATACCGCTCATATGTAAGAAAATTTCTATTTTTCAGGCTTTCATATGAGCTTTTAACTTCTTCAGTAGCTTTCCTGCAAGCAAAGTTATGACCTTTTAAACTATATATATATATATAATATATATATATATATATATATATATATATATATATATATATATATATATATATTGAGAACCCCTTTAAATCCCGGTTATAACATGGCAGGTGGCGACCAGATGTGTGTGAATGGGCTTTGCCTGCCGAGAGTCTTTAGAACCGCGGCGATTTTTTTTTGTATATCGTTTGTTCGCTCGTTTATTTGTTCTATTTTGGTTAGGTTCTATTTTGTCTTTTTAAGGAGCTCCAGAGTGTGATGTCAGTTCGTTGAACAAAGTTTAGTTATATGCCCCCCCCCCCAGGATTGTCCGAAAACACTAAAACAGGTCATGCATGCCTTACTATACCGCGAAATTCGGTCGATTAGTAGACGCCATGAAGGAGCTTTGTTACCTACTCTTACATAAGCACAGAAATACCACAATAAGCGAGTGATATTCATTTTTGTCGTTCAAATATACGTCTGAGACCCTTTCTTGGTAAAGGTTTGCTTTTCCTCATTGTTATGGCACTTTTAGTCTGTTTATCTGTTCAGGGAATATGATGCTCGAACAAATGAAGAGAGGAAGCTGATCAACACGGAGGAAAAGCATGTGAAATCATTCGCAGTTTGTCAAGGACGAACTGAACTGGTAGCTCATTGCTCAACGTTTTCATTATGTTATTTTCTTGTTGTTCATGCATGCGTTGATGAGTTTAGGTTGCCGTCGCTACGGATGAGGCTCCTGTACCGATCTACGATAGGAGAAAGCCGGACAAGCCACTGTTAACGTGTGTCAATGGTTTGTCTCGTTCTCTCTTTTAGATTAGGCCAGATTTCTCTGCAAGAAGTCGGTTTGATTTCAGCCGACGACAAATGCCATAGCAGTTTTACTTACACAACTCATGTTTCGTTTGATGAGATGGGAACCGAGTGCCTTGTGAGTGTCCTTTGATCCTTCGCTAGCATTAGGGGCGGTTGGAGATGGGGCGCGAGTAAATGTGGCAGGTGCCGTAGGGCGTGGGCAGCTCGAGTGAAAATTGAAGAGCCAGCTTCCCCACGCTAAGTGGCATTTGTTGTCTTATCTTGTTTTCGATTTGGTGACGGCGAAGTCATTTCTCCATCTAGGAAAACGCGACAAGTCCTTTTATTCTTTAGTTTTCATTACGATTTCCTCGGTGATTTCAGGTGAATCAGGGCTGCGGCCCTATATACTTGTTCAAGTTGAAGTCAGATGATCGGCCTACAGTTCTGCAGAAAATTAAGGCAATAATTGAAAGCGACGAAGAAGGTCTGCCTTGGTGTTTCGATTTTTTTTCACAAATAATGTTGCTACTGTTCTGCGCTGCAGCAGTTCCAATCAAAGGGTGGTGTCCATTCCATTGCTAAGTGACTTTGTGCCAAAAATGTGTCCTGGGGTCGGATTCATCAGCGACTTACATAACCTTGACAGAGAATTCACAACGGAAAGCTCAGATAACGCGGCTTGTCAAGCGATATGGTGAGCGACAAGCCGCGTTATTTAAGCTTTCCGCTGTTAATTCTCGGTTAAAGTCATGTAAGTCGTTGGAGGCTCTTCACCGCTTCTTCAGCATGATATAAAGAGGACAAAGTCAGCGTTTACAGCTGCACTTTTCCGAGGACCATTATCTCAAAGTGGATGCTGTTAATTTCAGATTCGATAACATGTTAGTAGCCATCGAGGTGCTGTTTTGGGAGACCGTAGACCATCTACCATATTCTCCTGGCACAGTCCCCTCAGAATATCACTTGTTCCGCCCCTTTCCTGGCTTTCTTGGCTAAGAAGAATTCCACAAAGTTTGAAGAGTAAAGTCGGGCGGTGGCCGACTTATTCGACTCTCGGTATCCCCATTTCTGGGAAATGGGGATCGCTAACCTGCCCAGTAGGTGGACCACTCTGGTGACTAACAATGCTGAGCATATTGTTGATCGATCTGCATTGTATGCTGAATCAGGGAATATCTGTCACCTGTCGTCCTGTTGATCATCGATTTGCTCGAGCGGGCGGCAGCAGCGTCTCAATTCGTCCTTGTCGCGTGCCAGAGTGCCAACTGATCTTCCTCGCTCGAGGAACACGAAGAGCGTCATATCGGTCGTTCAGGGCTCTCACGAAGAAGTCCGACCAACGCGTTGGTGGGCGTCCTGGGGCCGGTTTCATCAAAGACTAACAGAGATTTCACAGAAAAATTACATCGGAAAATCCTTATAACGCCAACATTTCATCATATCGCTTGATAAGCCACGTTAATTCGCGTTTTCTCAGGAGCTTACGCTGTAATTTCTCTGTCAAATCTCAAATGTGTCAATGTCATATCAATCAAATCAAAGTCGTTGATGAATCCGGTCCCTGATGTTCTCTTAACATTCCACGGAATCCAGTCGGTAACGGCTCTCGTCCAGCGGGTGTCTGCGAAGCGCATTACGTGGCCGGCCCACCTAATTTTCGACAATCAGGAAATAAAGAAGGAAAAAATGAAAACCCTGTCAAGGCTTCCCGATTAACCAATAGTTAGCTGCTGGATAAAGGCACAGTGATTCTTGCTGTGTCAATATCGGTCTTATTTGTTTTCAGTACTTACGAATGGAAAGCATACTCTTAGCTTCACACAAGCACGGGAGCAGGCAAAAGGATTCTTCGACCTGAAGAAATTCCCCGAGGTAAATTTACGCTCAGGTTTCTTCTGTTTTCTTTTTCGAGGTTCTTCCTGTTCATACCAGAAGTTTCATTTGCAAAAATGGTTGTGAATATTGTAAGTTATCTGTAGATCTTGGATTCTTCTGGAGTAAACCAGACTTCTAACGTTAGGATTTAAGGGCGCTTTCTTAGTTTAGAAGTGAGCATACAGGGGAGGAGTAGGAGCAGTGCACTCGAAGACTTGAAGCGCTAGAGCGGCACGCGAGTGGCGTCTGCTATTTGGTCCTACTATGCTTGTTTCTGATATGTGACAGCTTCCGTTGGAATGAAACAAGCTGCAGACGGCGCGTTCTCATTCGTCTGCAATGTCCTCCCCTTCTAGGAAAGCGCCGAGTAATGCGATTTGTCTCCGATTGCCTGATGAGCATTTGAGATTAGCGCCTGTTCATACTTCGCGACAGCAGCGACAAGAGCGACGAGAGCGCAGTGCGCGGAATTATGAACAGGCGAAAGCAGCGACTGGAGCGACAGCGCCGTCGCTCAATTATGAACACTTTTCGGCGGCGTGCTCGGTTTTAATCGATTTGCATGTTTTGCACGGGCGACGGGAGCGACAAGAGCGCAGCGCGCGTGGCGTGAGAAGCGCGCAGAAGTACGAACAGGCGACAGCAGCGACTGGAGCGACTAGAGCGACTGCAACGACAGCGCCGCTGGCGCTCGAGTATGAACACTTTTCGGCGGCGCGCGCTCGGTTTTAATCGATTTGCATGTTTTGCACGGGCGACGGGAGCGACGAGAGCGCAGCGCGCGTGGCGTGCGAAGGGCGCGGAAGTATGAACAGGCGACAGCAGCGACTGGAGCGACTAGAGCGACTGCAACGACAGCGTCGCCGGCGCTCGAGTATGAACACTTTTCGGCGGCGCGCGCTCGGTTTTAATCGATTTGCATGTTTTGCACGGGCGACGGGAGCGACGAGAGCGCAGCGCGCGTGGCGTGAGAAGCGCGCAGAAGTACGAACAGGCGACAGCAGCGACTGGAGCGACTAGAGCGACTAGAGCGACTGCTACGACAGCGCCGCTGGCGCTCGAATATGAACACTTTTCGGCGGCGCGCGCTCGGTTTTAATCGATATGCATGTTTTGCACGGGCGACGGGAGCGACGAGAGCGCAGCGCGCGTGGCGTGAGAAGCGCGCAGAAGTACGAACAGGCGACAGCAGCGACTGGAGCGACTAGAGCGACTAGAGCGACTGCTACGACAGCGCCGCTGGCGCTCGAATATGAACACTTTTCGGCGGCGCGCGCTCGGTTTTAATCGATTTGCATGTTTTGCACGGGCGACGGGAGCGACGAGAGCGCAGCGCGCGTGGCGTGAGAAGCGCGCAGAAGTACGAACAGGCGACAGCAGCGACTGGAGCGACTAGAGCGACTAGAGCGACTGCTACGACAGCGCCGCTGGCGCTCGAATATGAACACTTTTCGGCGGCGCGCGCTCGGTTTTAATCGATTTGCATGTTTTGCACGGGCGACGGGAGCGACGAGAGCGCAGCGCGCGTGGCGTGAGAAGCGCGCAGAAGTACGAACAGGCGACAGCAGCGACTGGAGCGACTAGAGCGACTAGAGCGACTGCTACGACAGCGCCGCTGGCGCTCGAATATGAACACTTTTCGGCGGCGCGCGCTCGGTTTTAATCGATATGCATGTTTTGCACGGGCGACGGGAGCGACGAGAGCGCAGCGCGCGTGGCGTGCGAAGGGCGCGGAAGTATGAACAGGCGACAGCGGCGACAGCAGCGACTGCAACGACAGCGTCGCCGGCGCTCGAGTATGAACACTTTTCGGCGGCGCGCGCTCGGTTTTAATCGATTTGCATGTTTTGCACGGGCAACGGGAGCGACGAGAGCGCAGCGCGCGTGGCGTGAGAAGCGCGCAGAAGTACGAACAGGCGACAGCAGCGACTGGAGCGACTAGAGCGACTAGAGCGACTGCAACGACAGCGCCGCCGGCGCTCGAGTATGAACACTTTTCGGCGGCGCGCGCTCGGTTTTAATCGATTTGCATGTTTTGCACGGGCGACGGGAGCGACGAGAGCGCAGCGCTCGTGGCGTGAGAAGCGCGCAGAAGTACGAACGGGCGACAGCAGCGACTGGAGCGACTAGAGCGACTAGAGCGACTGCAACGACAGCGTCGCCGGCGCTCGAGTATGAACACTTTTCGGCGGCGCGCGCTCGGTTCCAATCGATTTGCATGTTTTGCACGGGCGACGAGTCGCTCTTTTCGCGAAGTATGAACAGGTCCTTAGGATGCTTATCATCCAGAGCTATTAAATTTTGAGCATTTATTAATATTATTTTTTCTGTGGGAAACACGCAGGTATCTGAAGTTCTGGTAGGTTAGTTAGAGGATATCATTTGATGGCAATGATTTCAGTCTGAGTTTAATGAAAACGATCATGTGGGCATGTGTACGGTAGGTTTCGTTTACACTAAAAACAGTAACATTTCTGTAATTTAATGATGCAGAACTAGTTGGGGAAGGCACACTGTAGAGGAATTAATGCAGTGGGCTCCACGACATGTGACGTTTGCTAGTTTGTTGCCTTCTTCTTCGTTTTATAGCCGCGAGTTCGACCTTTGTATTAGGGTGTTCAGAAAGTAGGTCATTGTATGTCCAAATACGCATTCATATCGCCTTCACGACATCCCTTAGAAGTAAAAGGCGCTGGCGCACCCCAAAAGAGATCGGGTAACGCCTTCCTTTATCCTTTTATCCGCACGAAGAGGGTGAATATAATGCGATTGTGTTTGAACTTTAAACGCCGTGATAGGCCACAAACTGTTGGTTTTAACATGCTTTTAATGCTGGCAATGCTTACTAGGATCAGCTGCTCGACTGAAAATACCGCGCAACAATTTTTCATTCTGCTACAGTGTCCTTTCCCCACTTAGGAAGACGCCTTGATTCTTTATTTGAGAAATCTAGGTTAGGCCGAAGTATCTTTCAGACTTGTTTTGAAAGTGCTGAAATCTTTTATATAATGACCGTGTTCTCCACTCCTTGCCGATCATTCTTTGAATTCTTTGATTCAGGCCATTGAAATCTACAGTCGTGCGCTTAGTCTGTCACCGAGCAACTATGACCGAAGTATACTGCTGGCGAATCGTGGCATGGGTTTCCTTTGTCGAAGATGGGAAGGCGATTCGTACGCGTGTGTTCGTGATTGTGTGGAGGTGAGTCGGTTTTGAGCGTCATGTTCCCTACAAAGAAGCTCCTGAGTCGGTTTCCCAGTTGGGTGGGGCCGATGTGAATTTGTGCACTGCATTGTGCCCTGTTCCCGTTTTGCGGCTTTGTGTTGTTCATAGTCTGTGATGACAGCGACTGATCGCCCGGGCAGAACAGGCAGAACATGCGAATCGATTAATGGCGAGCTAATGCTTGAAATGAACGACCAGTCGCTGTTGTCACGATACTGTACTCGTTTATACCGGTCTCATTGAACTTGGAAAACGTCTAAGGTAATGGATTCTGCGGTTCTTTTGATTGTAACCATCATTTCTCAGGCGCTGCAACTCTATCCTGGAAACTCCAAGGCTTTATGGCGACTCACACGTTCGCTGATGTTACTGGAACAATGGGAACTGGCAGGGGAATGCATAGAGCTATTCAAGAAACGGTTTCCAAACGACAAATCAATAGGACGGCTTTCGGAACAGGTTTGTTTTCTACACAAGTCAGTGCGAATCATCCTGTATTGTACTGGAAGACTGTTGAACTTTGGTCCGTATGTTTAGAGCGGCTAGAAGGGAGTGTAGAGTATACAGGGTGTCTCAAAAAATGTATACACTGTTTGAAAGGTGATAGCTTCGCTCGTAGTAAAGATGCTGAAGGAGTTAAGGGCACGTATGAAAGAGTAAGAAAATAGAAGTGTTCTGACATATGAGCGGCATGGAATGCGCCATGGATTCCATGCCGCTCGACTGAAATTTTGGGTTTTACACTCGATTGATTGTGTTTCGCTTGAATACCTGTTATAATTTCTTCATAAAGTAGCCGTTTCGATTGATTTGTTCTTCTTTTAAGGTTAAAAAAAAACTTAGCACACTACGGCTTGTGAAAAATGCGGGATGTAGGTGCTACTTGAAAGGTTCTAACATTGCTGCTAGCGAAGCTTTTGAAGGTGTTCGAGATTATGTAAAAGCGCAGGGTAACGAGATTCATGTATCATGCAATTAGTCGAGATTGCGCCATGCCTCCGCCTGAAACCGTGCATTTCAGACTCGATTGATAGTGCAGGCTAAATGCTTGTTGATAGTGTAGGCTAAATGCTTGTTACAATCTAGTTACTACTTGGCGAGATTAACCTGTTCTGTGCTTCTTTCTACGTGTAGAACTTGAAATTTATGTGAAAGATACGTGGCATGCAAATTTATTGTTTGCACAATTCAAGTGTGAGCAGGAGCCCCATTTTCCGAGACGGATTCTGGGGAGTGATGAAGCAATGTTCAAGCTGAATGGAGGTTAATCGGCATAACTGCAACGATTGGACGACGGAAAACGTTAAAAGAAGCCCAGCACAGGTTAATGTGGCCAAGTAGTAGCAAGACTGTGACAAGCAATCAGCCCATGCAAAATCAATCGAGTCTTATCTGCAAGGTTATAAGCCCGAGCATGGCGCAATGTGACTGTTTACACGCCACACCCATCCCGTTACCCTGCGCTTTTATATGAGTCTTAAACACCTTTAAAAGCTTAATTGCAGCAATGTTAGAACCTTTCAAGTAGTGCCTTCATTTTTAGGACACCCTGCACTTTTCGCAAGCCATAATGTGTTTTTAGGTTTTAAACCTTAAAAGAAGCTCAAATCAATAGAAACGGCCATTTTGTGAAGAAATTATAACAACTATTCAAGCGAGACAGAGTCAATCGAGAGTAAGATCAAAATTTCAGACGAGTGCATGGCCCATTCCATGCCGATCATATGTCAAAACATTTCCATTTTCTTCACCTTTCATATACCTCACAGTAAAGATACTAAAGGAGCCTCTAATTCTTTTAGTATCTTTACTGTCAGCAAAGTTGTCACCTTTCAAACAGTGTATACATTTTTTGAGACACTCTGTGTATGTCCGGCACTATTGTACTTTCATGAATCCAGAGCTGAAGGAGCGGTCGAAAAAAAAAATCGCCGAAACCCCGCCCAGGGTTTTTTTTACTGATCACGAATCTGGCATCGGTTTTGTGCATTACATTGGAGTGCAGTGGGTTACGATAGGTGCGGGTCATTGAGGTCGTTGTGCTCTATACAGCCTTAGTCACCAGCACCTACCGTAATCGGCCAAAATTTCGAAAACAGATGTCAGGTTCGTGGTCAGCACCCTGAATAAGTACCCTGGATGAGGTTTGGGCGAAATCGGTGACCTAGGCGGCCTTAGTCACCCTACTTACCCTCGTGACCTACCGTAATTGGCCGAAATTTGGAAAACGGTTGACGGATTCGTGATCAGCATACCAAACAACCCCCTTAGCGAAGTTTGGGCGAAATTTTTTTTGACCTGTGGAGTTGTGAAAGCACAATAGTGCCATATGTGCTAGTCGGTGGTGTTATCATACATATGGCAACTTTTCAGCCTAACAAACTAACAACATCAAAATAACAATAAAGGCAGCAAAGCAGCAACGTACGTCGCAGAAGCCCTAGCTAACAATAGAATAATTTTTGGACCTTTCGTTTTGCACCTTTTCTATGATTGTATACCCAGCAAATAGGATAGATGCTGTGCTCTTACAAGGAAAGGTTCCCAACTCAAGGTGAGCTTTTGCTGTGTTATTTTGACAGGATGTAGCGCCCTGTGAGCGGAGTCCAGAACCGGAGTCAGTGTTTGCTGAACGCTTTTTTGAAGACCTGAAAACGAGGGCTGGAAGCGTGCGCGCAACTATCATCAACCCCTACGACACCCCACGAGGTGGGCTTCGGAGCGCAGTTGGTAGGAGGGACGCCTCATAGGAGCACACCGGAAGCGATTTAAGTTCGAGTCCGCCTACTGTCGAATTTCTCGCACATATTACTTTGCTGTTATTATGTTTTCTTCTGCTCACAGGAGTCAATTTTAGACCATCAATGCTTACAACAAACCGAGGCTCTCTATTTGCACCTTCATAAGTGCTAGTTTTAAAACAATGCCTATCTGCACCATATCATTTCTCTGGAAATGAAAAGTCCTGTCTTGTCTTCCCCTTTAGTCAACAGCTATGGTAGAAATCTATGAAGCAAGTAAAACATATGCGCACTTGTCACACCAACATCATCTTACACTAAAGCCAGCGAGGAACAATCTTCTCTCTCCTTCTCCCTGACAAGGAATGACCACTTCTTCTTCGTTGAACGCGTAACCGTGGGTGTAGCGAAAGATCTTGGGTGAACAACGACGTATCCAGCTGCCACTCACGCGTATGGCAGACGTAGAAAGATCCGATTTTCGTTATATTACCCCTAACTTGAACAGCCTCTTCTTCCTGGCAGTCGATATCTCAATATATGGCGTCCAGGAGGAGTACTTTCATGGTATCCGAACTCGCAGTCTCTCCTTGTCGGAGATGTGGAATCCAGTGTGAAGGTGGAAAGTAGTCGGCCGACAATATGTTCAGGTGAGAACGACATTTTTAGTGCACTTAAGTACCGATATGGCCCGGGTCCATGATATTCAATCATAAGGTACGCGTACTTGTGTACAGTTACGGTATTATTGGTGATATGGTATGATATCGTGAGGCATTGTTGAAAAACTAGCACTTATAAAGGCGCAAATGGGCAGCCTTGGTTTGTTGTAAGCAGTAATGGTCTAAAATTGACTCCTGTGAGCATGAGAAAGCGTAGTAACAACAAACTGATATGTGCAAGAAATCTGGCTGTACGCGGAATCGAACTCAAAACCCCACCGGCATGCTTCCATGAAGCGACACTTGCCAGCTGCACCGCCGAGGCACACCTCGGCGGGTGTCGTAGGTGTTGATGATAGTTGCGCGCAGGCTTTCAGACCTCCTTTTCAGGTCCTTGAAAAAGCGTTCAGCAAAAACTAACTTTCGTTCTGGACTCCGCTCACAGGGCCCTACATTCTGCCAAAATAAAAGCAAAAGCTCACCTTGAGTTGGGAACCTTTCCTTGTTGGGTACTACTGGACTAAAGATCATGAGAAACTGTAGGCAAAAACAGGCGAAAGCATTCCTTTGCTTTCATTGAGTGCGTGTGATTGCATTCAGCTAAGTGTGCGGCTAAAGTCCCACTATGAAAAACGACCATCTCTACTGGATTCTCCACCTTTGAATTGGTAGGAAGCCGTTTTCTGAATAAAATTCTGAATAAAGTTTTTTTTTTAAATTCTGAGTAAAGTTACGGGTGAAATTTAAATTAGGGAGTTGTGGCATCGGTCTCTGTTTCGGTCCGTTGGGAGCGAAAGATTCGTTGCGAGTGCCTGCAGCGACTCAGATGGCGTTGTGGGTAGCGGAGATGATCCATGAGCATGTGGTCAGAGGTACGGTTCCTTCATGCTGTAGGCATATCCAGTTAACACACACTATAACATTCTCCAAAGATTAGATTTTTTGGAATCGGAGTGTCAGTTCTTGTAGTGATAAAAGTTGCTGTAGCTTCTTCGGGAGACATCATCAGTGTTGAGATCCGTCATTAATGGTGAGGTGTTCTGATTCCTTCACACTGTGCTATGTAATCGTTGTGGTAATGTGGGAAATGAAGTCGAAACCAGTATCCATCTGTGCTGTATTTATGTTTTTTCTTCATTCTGACTTATGAACGCATATCTTACCATTCTTCTCGAAGTAGTCATTACATAATATAGTGGGAAAGAAGTGGAACATCTCACAATTAGTAAAAGATCATAACGCCAATAATATTTCTCAAGTAGTTATCACTACATTGACGAAAATATACAATCTTCATGTCGAATTGGACACTTTTCAAATCAACTTGGACACCTTTCACGTCAAATTGGACACTCTTCTAAGCTACTCTATGAACTTCGAAATCAATTTGAACGTCTTCCAAATCGAGGCGAGCTTCTAGCAGGTTAGGGCCTGTTCATACTTCGCGACAAGAGCGACTTGTGCAAAACATGCGAATCGATTCAAACAGAGGGCCCGCCGCCGAAAAGTGTTCATACTCGAGCGCCGGCGTTGTCGCTCCAGCCGCTATTGTCGCTCTAGTCGCTGCTGTCGCTTGTTCATACTTCCGCACGCCGCGCACGCTGCGCTCTTGTCGCTGCTCTTACGAAGTATGAACAGGCCGTTAAAGTACAGACCCTTCAAGATGGTTAGATTATTTTTTTTGTTAAAGGAATACTCAGTATAACTTTTTTGATTTTTTTTTTACTTTAGCTGCCGAATGAGTGAAATAATTTTATAAAATTTCTATTTTTCGGGAAAAATAACAAATCAATTTTTGTGCAAAGGACCAGCAGGGCTGCAGTCATGTCGTACATCAAAAGGCTGGATCGCGCCATACAGTCAAAAAGTTCAACACAACGTTTATTAGATTGGTAGTGTAAGTGCTGCTTACATGCAGCAAGAAATTTAGGATATGTTTTTTTACAATTTTCTGTGTTGCACCTCTTGCAGGTGTAGAACTGCATGCAAACAGAAATTTTGCCATCAATCGAATAAAAACCACGAAGTTTCGTTGGGGGGCATGGTGCAATCTCTGTTCTGGCAATATAACATGGATGTCTTCCTGTTCTTCAAAACAAGCTTTAATTCGCTGTTTTTCCTCATAAAATAAAATTTTTATAAAATTTCAAACTACGTGTTCTCTTATTGGGAAGTCAATTAAAACTTCAATGAAAGTTATACTAAAATTTTCTTTGAACAAAAAATTATTTTAACCATCTTGGAGAGTCTTTAGTTCAATCTGTAAGAAGCTTGTTTCAATTTGGAAGACGTTTTCAAGGCAAGAGACAAAGGCGCAGGCTTCATTGTCGGTATCTCTACCCCTATACTCGCCGGTTTGTCGTTAATGATCCGGTCCTTGGTTTGAAATGTGTCCAATTCGACGTGAAAATGATATATATCAAGGTGATAAGCTGGCACTCCAATTCTAAGCAATATCCTAACTCTCAGGAGAATATTATAATTTGTTGACAGGATATGTCAGTATGGAGGAGCCGAACCCCTGACCAAATGCACATGAATCACCTGTCCTATTCACTATGCCACGCGAGCTCATTATAACCCCTCGCAGCGATCGCTTAGCCCGCATCGGTCCCCAACAGGGGCTGTTTATTACAGCTGTGCTTCGAAAATTCGTCAGTAATTTTGTTCAGTTGCGGAGCGCAGCTGCTATTCTGGATTTTTACTAATTCAAAGATGAATAAGGAGTCCAGGGGCGGATTCATCAACGATTTACAGCAATTTAACAGAGAAAATTACAGCCAAAATTCCTGTTAGCGCGGCTGATCAAGCGATATGCTGAGTGATAAGTCGCGTTATCTGAGTTTTCCGCTGTGAATTCTCTGTTAATGTTATGTAAGTCGTTGATGATTCCGACCCCAGACGCGACGATCGTTTTTCACAGTGAGACTGCAGCCGCATACTTGAATGAATGCAGTCACATCTCAGTGAGAACAGTAGTACCCTTCGGCCCGCTTGAGATCTCAGTTTGGGCATACAGCTGCTGCTTTGCTGTAGTTCAGCAGCACCTAAAGGCGAAACACTTATCCTACGCGGTGGGGTCCACCATACAAAATGTACTGGAGCAAACGTCTAAACGTTATTCCATTGCTGACAAGGTCATGACTGTGACATAGGTTCCCGTTTTGTTATTTTGGTGGAATTTTTCGAAAAAATTTCTGCAACCTTGTTGAGATTGGCGGTGAACAGTTACAGTTTCTGATTTGTAATGATTCCATGACGGAGGTATCCAGGGGTAGTGGTCGTTTTTGGAGGTTGGACAGACCTCTATTATCCCTCTGTTGCCTTGCTAAATCGCCTTGGGTTAAACATTCAGTCGGATTGCCAAGTTGTTCTTTACCAGAGTCGTTTCCTTTCAATTGCATGACCGTTGTTGACTATCTTATCATCCATCACCTAACATAGCACTCTCCTCATTGTGTGCAGAAGCCAGTACTTAAAGGACGCTTTTCTAGATCACTGTAGCGATGGATTCGACGCATGCCCATCAGTCTCATGTGATGTCCGACGAGAACTGCGTTGTTGACTATAGCGGTAAGCGTAGTTCTACTTTGGGTGCTGTGAAGCAAGTCAGTTTCTTTCAAACGTTTTCCTAGTTGGGTGGGACTAGAGGTGTGCGTTTCCGTTAAATCGTTAAATTTCGTTAAAAAGTATAGATAGCTGTTTAGTATTGTTTTAGTCGAAAAATGTCAGCACGACAGGTGGGCCTTTTCAAATGAAACTTCTTGAATTTTAACAACTTTCGAAATCAAGGCGAGCACCTTCAAATAAAAACGGACGCATTCCAAACTAAATTACTAAATTATTATTTTCAACAGCTTTGCCTATTCTTTGGAGGTGTTTTCCAATATTATTACATCATACATTAGTATGATAGTGGGGCTGAAAGGCTTCTGAAAATAAATTGTTCTGTTTGCTGTTCTGTTTGCTTTCGAAAATTGTCCAAATTCAAGAAGTTTCAAAGATTTCATTTGAAGGAGTGCAACTGTCGTGAAGATGGTACAGAAAACGGTCCCATTGATATTTTTCCACTGAAACAATGATGCGCAGCTATCGATATTTTTTTAAAGAAATTTGACGATTCGACGGAGGCAACTCTTCCGGAGGGACCACATTGAATGTGTGCAGTACTCGTACTTCTTCATCTTCTGTCGTGCGAGTAGAGTATTGTCAAGTACTGCCAAAATCTGTTAAAATTCGGAATTTTTGCAACATTGAATTAAATTAGTGTGGCTTTTCTTTTTTGCTTTCTTCCCTAGTTAGTCAGCCTGACAGTTTTTATGTATTATAAACGTATGTTTTGTGTATTTTTCTACGTTTTACAGTTGAAATATTTCTCAGAATGAATGTGTGCATTCCATAAAAGCGCTAATTTACATCGTAACGTCCCCACCCTACTAGGAAAGCGTCTATTTTTTCTTTATTGCTTATTCACCTTTGGGCGTTTTCCCTTCAATGAGCGGCTCAAAGCTCCTATAAAAAACAGTTTTGTACAAAAAATATGTGCCTAAATATAATAAATATTTAATAAATGCCTAATGTGCTTTTTATAGAAAGGTTTTGTGGCCAGACCAATACGCATACGGACATAAAGGAGGCGAATTTCTTCGGATCGAAAAACCAATATGTTGGTAGGTGGTGTCGTTCCTTACTCATTGAGTTGCCAGGCTCAAGTCGTCCTTTTAGTTGCCGGATCTGACTGTGGATCGTTGCTTCTGTGGGAACGTCGCTCCGGTGTTTTAGTAGCTGCCTGGAATGCAGACCAGTCGATTCTGAACATTGTACAACCGCATCCGACACAGTTCATGATGGCCACGTCCGGTATAGAAGAAGTGATTCGGATCTGGGAGCCCTTGGAAGAGGGAAAAGAAGTGAGCTGATTCTTTATTTATTGTTGATTATTCAGAGCTCAATTATTTGTGTCACCGTCACTTTGTTCATTGTCCATGTCCTCTTGCGCTCTCTCTCTCTGGTCATGCGTTCGCTTTGTGTGCCAAAGTAACCCAATGGGTCTTTTCCACTCGAGGGAGTGAAAAAGTGTCAGACCACTTCCCCTGCTCCCCATTGTTGCTGACTTTGAGCATTTTCGATCACGTTGTTTCTTCCCATATCGCGTGAAACGGTCTCATCGTATACCGTGTACACGTCAAATTGAACCGTTTTCAAACCAAATTTGACACTTTTCCAGGCAATCTTGACGAGTTTGAAGTCAAAGTGAACATCTTCCAAATCAAAACGAATGCCTTCCAGATTAAGCTAGGTGCCACCGAAAATGTTGAAGTATTTTTTGTTCAAGAAAAATTCATATGATCTTCTTTGGAAATTTCCAGTTTACTTGCCTCAAAAATAAACATGCTGCATGAACTTTTATTAAAATTTTTCAATTTTCAAGGAATAATAGTGGTTTATAGCTTGTCTTAGAGCGGAGGAATGCAGCAGTTTTCCAGTACTAGAAGAGATTGCGTTGTGCTCCTGTGCGCCACCGATTTTCCTTTAGTTGACAGCAGAAGTTCTGCTTGCGTGGAGTACACAGTTGTCACAGTTGTACAACCAAAACCATTTCTAGGATACAGACCTATCTTCACTTTTTTGGCTTATGTAAGCAAGATTTACACTATTAGTCAAATGAAAATCGTGACGAACGCATGGCGCGATCTCATCTTTGAGTGCGGCCTAAACCATTATTTCATCTTGAAAATTTCAAACTGTGTCTCCATTTATTGGGCAGGTGAATTTTAAAAAATTTCAGAGAATGTCATACTATAATTTTCCTTGCCCAAAAAGCTTCTATTAGGTTTTCTCATAAGTCACTGCTGTTTTTTCAACGACTCATTGCAGATTTAGCCGGCGTTCTCTTGCATAGCGCTATACAGCCTTCGAAAGAGAATGATTTGCTCTATCAGAGCGCGTATTGCGTTTCTTTTTCATACTGAATTTTGTCAATTTTTAGGTCGTTAAAGTGAAAAAGTAAAAAGAGGCCATCTGTGCACTTGTTCTCTCCGCTTAGGTTCGGATTTTTTGCGCAGCTTTTCATAGCATTTGGAAGGCAATGTTCTGTACTACAAGAATACGTGTTAGCCTTATTTGCTCACTTGTCCTTTATTGATTCTTAGACCATCAAATCGGGGCGTCCGAAGGAGAAGATTTATGTTTACCGACAGCTCCTGCTCTGTGATAAGACTTTTTTGACCGGTGTTATATGTCGGTCGAAGAAGAATGTCTTGCTCTATAAGAATTTATGTCGCGTTTATTGGCTTATGCTGATTTCTGCCGAATATCAACAAAACTCCAAAAAGAGAAAAATCATCTTCCCCACAACTCTTTCTCCTTTTTCAATTGTTGATATTTGACAGAAATCAGCATAAGTCAATGAACGCGAAAGAAATTCTTATTGAGCGAGACATCGCCTTCCGAACGACATATAACACCAAGCAAAAAAGTTCAACCACATAACCGGAGTTTTGGTAAAAATTCGGACGGAAAAGTCAGACGTCTCAATTTGATGGCCTAAGAATCAATAAAGGACAAGTGAGCAAATAAGGCTAACACGTATTCTTGTAGCACAGGACATTGTCTTTCAAATGCTGTGAAAAACTCCGCAAAAATTCCAAAAGCTGAGAGAAGCGACTGCGCAGTTGGCCACTTTTTCACTTTTTCACTTTTCACTTTAAGGACCCAAAAATTGACAAAATTCAGAACGAAAAAAGAAATGCAATACATGTTCTGATAGAGCAAATCATTCTCTTTCGAAAGCTGTGCAGCGCTATGCAAGAGAACGCCGGCTAAATCTGCAAGGAGTCGTTGAAAAAACGGCCGGGACTTGGGACAACCTAATACATTCTCGGGCAGCCTCAAGTTCGTTCTGGGGCGCGATTAAATCACAATCCATAAACCTGTGAAGATGCCCACAATGAAGCATTCATTTCTACTCCTTATCTTATATCTATCTCCTTATACCCCTCGTACCCGCGTGATTAATTGTTGACAAATCCGGCCCTGGAGGACGCTCATTTTGGTTTGGAACATGTTCAGTTTGATTTTAAAAACGTCAAACGAACATATCTGGTTTGAAAAAGCGTCCAGTTTGACGTTAAAATAGGACATGTTGCAGCAATCATCAGAGCGATGCTATATGAGAGCTTGCAACCTTAACACTAGGCACTTCAGGCTTAATGAAAGTGAATTGAATCATTTCGGGCATTCAGCTTAACTGGTTTCGCGCTGATATCAGCGGCCGGCTCATCCCGATATACGAGTGGGTGCTTATTGGTTCCATGAGGTGTGGATGTTTCGCTCAGCGCCTGTGGTCGAAAAGCATTCCTGCCCGCTCAGCAGGAGGTGCGGGTTCGAATCACGTCTGGCGCTACAGTTTTGATCGCAACAAAACATCATTGTGAGAGGTTACAGCCTTTCCGTTCGGTTTCCTTCACGGTATGAAATAGGTTTTGTCCCCAAATTTAGCTTCTCATCGGTTTTGATTCTATAGGCATTTCTCGCGGTTTTCACGCCAACGTAGTAACCACCGTGTAACAACCGTCCATCCGGTGTACTCTAATCCTCGTCAGACATCGCGATCACTCTTTATGCTCACAGGATGGAGGGCCCTTCTGGAGAACGGTTTGTAGTCCCGATAAAGGCACTGACACAAAAACCTAACAGGGAGAGCCTTCAAAGTGGCGGTGAGCTTTTGCGGTGCAATTTTAAAAGGATGTATGTTCCGTGTGGGGTGTTCAAAACCATAGTTAGTTTTTTTTGGAATCTTCTTCCGTGGTCGAAAAAAGGCCCGTGAAGACGTGAGCATGGAGTTCATCACGCACTGACGCCCTGCACCCGATGTGGTCGGCTGGCGTAGTGGATAGTGTTGTGCTCCACAGGAACGTGGTCGTGGGTTCGATTCCCCCATATGCTGGTATTTTTGCATTTTGCGATTTATCCTCAGTGAGACCCTTTATCCTCATTTCCTACACATTTTTTGAACAAAAACATGGCAACAAATGTCGTTTACGTTCATCGAACTCTTTGAATGGGGAAAGGTGAGCATTTTTGACTTCCAGGTCAAGCAAATTAAAAACTGATACCAGGTTCGTGATCAGCACCCCAAATAACCCCCACGCACAAAGTTTGGGCGAAATTGGTGCTTCTGACCTCACGACCATCACTCAAGCCCTAGAGCGGGCTTTGCACCTTGGTCATCCTTGTCAAACAAGGGCGGTCATTGAAGTGCGGATCCATTCGAGGTCGAAACCAATTGAATACCTATACAGAGAGTAAAATATCGGTGTTATTACGTCCTCTTTCTGAACGGTTGACAGAGAGAAGCGTAGATGTTCAGCTGTTTAGCAGTATATTTCGCTTACTGTACTAGCGAGGTCAAAAAAGCAGTTATTCATACGTCGGCTACGGGAGGATACTTGGAGTACTGACTACGAATCTGAGAGTAGGTGAGAATGATGAGGTCAGATTTACCAATTTCGCCAAACTTTGTGCGTGGGGGTTATTTGGGTGCTGATCACGAACTTGGCATCAGTTTTTAACGTGCTTGACCTGGAAGTCAAAGGTGCTCACCTTTCCACTTTCAAAAGAGTTCGATGAACGTAAACGACATTTGTTGCCATGTTTTTGTTCAAAAATGTGTTGGAAATGTGGATAGAGGGTCTCACTGATGATAAATCGCAAAATGCAAATAACCAGCATATGGGAGAATCGAACCCATGACCACGTTCCT
The DNA here is from genome assembly GCA_947396885.1 of Heligmosomoides polygyrus polygyrus. Lineage (NCBI taxonomy): Eukaryota > Metazoa > Nematoda > Chromadorea > Rhabditida > Heligmosomidae > Heligmosomoides > Heligmosomoides polygyrus. The sequence goes on from OX377205.1 coordinate 88,245,696, forward strand.
GTGGAGCACAACACTACCCACTACGCCAACCGACCACATCCGGTGTGGGGCGTCAGGGCGTGATGAACTCCGTGCTCACGTCTTCACGGCCTTTTTTCGACCACGGAAGAAGATTCCGAAAAGCTAACTATGGTTTTGGATATCCCATACGGGACCGTATATTCTGTAAAAATTAAGAAAAAACTCACCGCCACTTTGGAGGCTCCCATTGTAAGACTTCGGTACGCAGGTGCGAAAAATCTGAAAATGAATAGAAAGTGTGAATGCCTGGCTATCATCAATGATACTGTTCCCTTCATCGACCTCTGTAGACTTTGATCACGTCGTCTTCAGGTAAGGAAGCCCCCTCGTCTGACTGTCAGGCTAACCACTGCCCGCTGCGCGAGAATTGGCCTGCCATCGGGCCCTTTCCAGCTCATTAGATGACAATTTGCAGCGTCTGTGTTTCCCATCGCATTTGGTAGCGATATATTGCCTTTGCATTCTCTTGTAGCCTGAATAGGCAATAGGAACGTGCTGGATCACGTTGGTGTTTGATTTTAAGCTCTGGTGAAGCGCGAAAGGCTTGAGTGTTAGTCGAATAGGAAACTAACGTCTTGAATTGGCTACACCTTAAATTAGAACAACAGGTTGAAGGGGTTGAATTCATCAACCGCTTACCGCCGTCAAACGGTGAAAATATCGCCAAACACCCTGATATGACATTCATCATCAATGGTATATGGCGGTATTTTCACCGTTTGAGATTTAGCGAGCAAGCAGGATTTCGGAGAGGATTCAGCACGATCGACCACATACACACCATTACGAAGCTCATCGAAGTCTCGCAAGAGTACAAGCTGCCGCTGTGCCTTACGTTCATCGACCTGAAGAAGGCATTCGACTCCGTCGAGACTGAAGCGGTCCTCGAAACACGGCTCACTCAGGGGTTCCTACTCAGTACATCAGAGTCCTTCGAGAGCTGTACCTTCAGCGCCACCCTCGAAAACGTCATGCGCGAACTAGAATGGGAGGACATGGGAGTGAAAGTCGACGGCCGGCAGCTGCACCATCTGCGCTTCGCTGACGACACGCTTCGTGCTCATAACACCGAGCATCAGCCAGGCGGAGCGAATGCTGGTCGACTTCGATCGTGTATGTGGGAACGTAGGACTGCAGCTGAATCTTACGAAGACGATGTTCATGAGGAACGGACAAGTTTCTGATGCCCCATTCTCGCTCAACGGAACGAACATCTCCGAATGCTCCAGCTACCTGCATCTGGGTCGCGAAGTCAATATGGCCAACGACCTAGCGCCGGAGCTGAGCAGGAGGAAACTAGCGGCTTAGGGAGCTTTCAAGAGCGTCGAAGAAGTCGTGAAGAAAACGAAGAACGTCCGACTCCGTGCCCACCTATTCGACTCCACTGTTCTTCCTGCCCTAACATACGCCTCAGAGACCTGGGCTATACGAAAGCAGGATGAACACGCGATCAGCGTCGCTCAGCGTGGAATCGAGAGCACGATGCTCGGAGTGACACGACTCACGCAAGTGAGAGAAGGCCTCCGGAGTTCCGCGCTTCGCCGACGTTCAAAGATCAGAGACGCATTCGCGTGGGCCAAGTTTCGAAAATTAGGTGGGCCGGCCACGTAATGCGCTTCGCAGACACCCGCTGGACCAGAGCCGTCACCGACTGGATTCCGCGGGATGTCAGGAGAACACCAGGGCGCCCACCAACGCGTTTGTCGGTCTTCTTCGTGGAAGCCCTGAACGACCGATATGACGCTCTTCGTGTCCCTCGAGCGAGGAGGATCCATTGGAGCACTCTGGCACGCGACAGGGACGAATGGAGACGCTGCTGGCGCCGGCTCGAGCAAGTCGATGATCAACGGGACGACAGGTGATACAGGTGATCTTCACCCTTTGAGGGCGGTAAGCGCTTGGTGAATCTGGTCCCAGGTTTTTTTTTTAAATGAAGATGTACAAACCTAGTAGAATTTGGAATCCCGGGTGAAAACTCTGTGTTCAGTGCGAGCGACGAATATCGGAGCCATGGGCACATTTTGGTCAACGAAATCGGCACTCATCGGACGAACGGGACATATTTCTACGCTTCATCGGATCGCGAATGGTTAGTTTGTTCAGGGTTCTCGAAGTGCATGGCTCACTCTGTCTTTCATCTGTATCTCGTTTCAGCTGGGGAGAAGTCCGGAACGTCCGGAATGCGTGACGAGCTAGTGGTACAACTCGGGTAGCCTCTGTCTCTGTCGTCGTCTACTTCAGCAGCACTTTCGTTCCCATGGCAGATAGTTACGTGTCGCCTGCACCCCATTCGCCAAGCATCTTCGTCGTTCTACTCGTTGATCGCATCATATGTCGTTCGTTCAGAGAAACAATAGAGCAGGTCATTGTCTCCTCGACGGAGCTTCCGTGTCTCTTCGTCGATGATGTGCGTCATTCTGTGAGAATCAAGTACATAGTCACAGTGTTTCTTCTTCGTCATTGATAATAGCGTTACGTGTTCTGGTCTTCAAAGAGATAGAGTTTATCATTCTACATATATTTGTATACGAACGCTTCCAAAATGCCTAAGTTTTGTACATAAACATGAGAATACAGTGTCGTTTCGAGGTACAGGCGAAGGCTACCTGGGATCCAGCAGCGGCAAGCCGCTTAAAATACAGCCCCATTCACAAAAAACCGCGACATCTATACGTTTCAAGGTACCTTTATCAGTATCTCCCTTTATTTATTTATTTATTGTACGTGGTAATCCACGCAAAAAGAATACAACACCAAAAATCAACACAGAACACAGTGAATATGGGCAGAAAAACACAAGAAGCAATTAGTACAACAACAAAATCGATCAAACCAAATTGCTAAGGAACTTCCTGCAGATACCTGTCAATGAGAGTTTTGCATTGTTTTATAGAATTTGGTAAGCCGTTTTTCTTCGAGAATTTCAGGAATTCATTGCCAGCTCGATTAGTGAAAAAAGAAGATCTTATATTGCTACTAGCTCTAGGAACTAGGATCTTCCATTGGCCACCTCTTGTGTTGGAATGGGATATTGTATAGAATTCGTTAAGGGGAAGACCCACTATGCCATTTATCATCTTATAAACCGTTAGCAAATCGAACTTTCTTCGGCGACAAGCAAGAGTGCGTAAATTGAAGAACTTGTTCCTTCCAGGCGCCGGAGGAATGCTGTTATAATCTCCCTTGTCTGTACGAGAAGTCGATCCGTCTGTTGATCATACCGTGCGTCCGCGCAGAATTAATGGCCATTCAACGATATGCAATGCGTGGGAACCGCTCGTTCGGTTGATATTATCGGCGATCAAAACGCCGTATGAGGTGGAGTTCTAATGATAAGCAAGGAGGATTGATCCGTGTGCAAGTCATTCCGTGCGTACGCGCAAAATCAATGACCGATCGACGATCGGCACAATGGGGGAATCACTCAATCGATCGATGTTCAAAACGTCAGCTTTTGAAGTGGAATCCCATGCGAAGGAGCTCCTTACTGTACCTATGTGGGCGAGCCTATATAAAGAGGTGATCCATCAGTTGATCAGTCCGTGCGTCAGCCCAAAATTAATGGCCGTTCGGTGATAAGCACAATGCGCTGGAATCGCCCAATCCGTCGACATTATCAATGATTAAAATTTCACCATATGAGGTCTAATTCTAAGCACCGTTTAAAGTAGAATCTTAAGCAAAGAGTGTTGACCCGGCTATGACAAGTCTGTGCGTCCGCGCAGATTTGGTGGCCGTTTGATACCCAGAACGGGAGTCACGCAGTCGATAGTCGTCCAAAACCTCACCGTTTAAAGTAGAATCCCATACAAAAGAGCTCAGTGTTCCTATAAAAACAACCCCAAATAAAGAGGATGATCTGTACATTCGTCATACCGTGCGTCCGCGCAGAATTAGTGGCCGGTAGACCACATACACAATGCGCAGGAATTTCCTTAATCGATCGACATTATCGTTGTGATCAAAGCTTTTCAGTATGAAGAGGAATCCTAAGTAAGCGAAGCCGATCTGCCTGTTAACCATTCCTTGTGTCCATGCAAGATTTTTTGGAGTTCGACCATATCTCAACCAAGAGAGACATGCACTCGGTAGATGTTCGAAACTTCACAGTTCGAAGTGGAATCCCACGAGAAGGAGCTTCTTACTGTTTCCATGTATTATAGAAGAGCCCTATATAATGAGGTGATCCATGTGTTTGTCAATTTGTGCGTCGGCGCAAAATTAATGAGCGCTGGACGATCAGCACACTGAGTTGAATCACCCAGTCGATAGACATAGTTTTGATAGGAACGTCACCGTATGAAGTGGAATTCCCAGCAGAGGGAGTTGGTCCGTCTATGGTAAATCTGAGCGCCCGCGCAGAATTATTGGCCGTTTGACGATCTAGCCAGAACGGTAGTCGCACAGTAGATAGTTGTCCAAAACTTTACCGTTTGAAGTAGAACCCCATACAAAGGAGCTTCTTAGTGTTCGTATATAAACGAGCACTTGAACATAAACGGGATGGTCCGCCGGTGGTCATTCCGTGTGTCCGCGCAAAAATAATGGCAACTCGACGGTCAGCACAGTAAAGGGAATCATCCAATCAGCCGACATTGTTGTCATCAAAACTTACCGTATGAAGTGGAATCCTAAGCAAAGCGAATGTTTAACGATCTGCCCAGAACGGTAGTCGAACAGTAGATAGTCGCTCAGAACTTTACCGTCTGAAGTAAAACTACATACAAAGGAACTTTTTAGTGTTCCTATATAAACGAGCACATGTACATAAATGGGATGATCCGCCGGCGGTCATTCCGTGTGTCCGCGCAAAAATAATGGCAACTCGACGACCAGCACAGTAAAGGGAATCATTCAATCCACCAACATTGTCGTTGTGATCAAAACTTACTGTATGAAGTGGAATCCTAAGCAAAGGGAGTTGGTCCGTCTATCGTCAATCTGTGCGTCCGCGCAGAATTAGTGGCTGTTTAACGACTTACCCAGAACGGGGGTCACGCTGTCGATAAATATTCAAAACTTAACCGTTTGAAGAAGAATTCCACACACAGGAACATTTCACTGTTCCTATGTAGACGAGTCACGTCCGTACGTCCGTATGAAGTGGCATCCTAGATAGACGGAGCTGGTCCGTCTGTTGCCCTTTCCGTGCGTCCGTGCAAAATTAATAGCCGACAGAAGACGAACAGAATCTGGGAATTACCCATTACATTGATGTTCAAAAGATCACAATTTGAAGTGGAATCCTATGCAATGGGCTTCCTAATAAAAGAGCTCTATATGAAAAGGCTCATCTGTCTGGTGGCCATTGCATACATTCGCACAGAATCAGTGGCGGTTCGACGATCTGCTCAATGCGTGAGAATCGTGAGAATCGATCGATATTATCATTGTGCTCAAAACATCACCGCATGATGTGGAGTCTTAAGTTAGCGAGTTTATCCGTCTGTTCGTCAATCAATTCGTCCGTGCAGAATTATTGGCCGTCAGACAATATGGGATAATCAATTAACAGTATTGCCTCTGACGATGTTAAAACAGGAATCAGAGAATCGCTCAAAGACTAGAGATCCTGCAAACAATCAAGCGATTTATCCATTCAATGTAGTTTCACATCCCACTGTAAATAAAAGGGCTAGTCCGCAAGTAGTTCGTCACAAGGGCTAAAAATAGGCTTCACCTCACGATTTTGACCATAGATCGCTTCTTAGAATGAACCTCTCAAGATTCGAGTCACGCGGATATGTTGGCTGATGGACCGAATTCACCAGAAGTAAAAATATCGATCGGCTAACTATGATTAATTGATTTTTCACACGGTTTACATCGATTTCTGAAGTTTCTGTCTACTATGCCAGGCATTGGTAAGCGAGGGTGAGGAGATCGGGAGTAACAATTGCGTCAAAACTTCGTCTGTTGAGGTCAGTCGAGATTCAGAATGTTGCTGAACAGGAATCACGCATCCGATTTTGACCTACATTACGTCGAAATCAAAATTTGTTATTTTTTATGTTCAGAGAGCTCGAAAAATTCAGATGACAGTTGTCGTTATCAAGCGCTTGATCACAAATACGTTGGAAACGAGAATAAAGCCTTTCATCGACAATAAATCACAAAATGCAAAAACGAAAACCAACACGGGAACCGAACACATCACATCGCGCCTGCGATGCAGACACCATGCCACTGCGCCACTGCCGCAATCGTTTTGAGTTTTTGTGAGTTTAGTTACTATGCTGACTACACTGATGATTCGAAAATCAGAGACGCTGTCGTATTGGCCAAGTTGTCACAAATTAGGTGGGCCGCGGAACGTACTTCGTAGACACCCGCTGGACGTAAGCTCGTCACCGTCTGGATTCCGTAGGATGTCAAGAGACCACAAGGAGACCCATTAACGCGTTGGTCAACTTCTTCGTGAAAGTCCTGAACGACCGATATTTATTTATTGATTTACACGAGAACAAATACAATCGTGCGCAAGCCGCATAAAAAATCACCAAACCTAGGTGAAGAAGTAAATAATGAACGACGTTAAAGCATCAGTAAGCTATGGCTTCAAATGAATTTTCATAAATTTTTCAAAAGCTTCGTAATTCCCAGGAAGATTCTCATATGACGCTTTTCATATCCCTCGAGCGAGGGCAGGCCCCATTGGAGCACTCTGGCACGCGACAGGGACGAATGGAGACGCTGCTGGCGCCCCTTCGAACAACCCGATGATCAACGGGAGGACAGCTGATACAGGTGATGTTGATTACGCAAGATTCTATACAAATAGTCGTCTATCTAGCAGTCAACAAAGTGGAATTTGGTCTGCCAGAAGACTTCCCTCAGAACCATCATTTTTAGTAGCAATTTGAGTACACATATTCGTTTCAAGCCCTTTCACGTGCTCAGGTTTTTCTAGCTCTTCACAGTTCCGTGACGGGCTGAAGGCATTCACCGGTAAGCGCTGTGCTGTGCCGGACGGCTATTTACTGGTGCAGCACGATTAAGAGCAATTGGCGATTCGTCTATTCGTCGCCGTTTGAATATTCATAGCGTTCGCGATAGTGTAGGTATGTTGACGTCGTTCGCTCATTCATAACATTTGGATGCGCTCCGAGGAAGCAGCTGTCTCGTAAATACCTTGGCGAAGAGAAAGCAATTCTGTTATACTCATTGTCAGGCTGCCCGATAGCAGTGTGGAGATAGTATCGATATGATATTGAAACGTCATTCTTGGCAAAGGAATCGTTATTCTCGTTCAACTTCTGACCTTCTGACAAACATCAAATCTGATGAAATTCTGACATATTCAGCTGGTACCTATCAACATTACTGATTTGAATACGCTTCAAAGCAGATGAGCGTTGTTCAATGACCAATCAATATCGATCGACATTACTGATTTTTGCCCGAATTTAATGAATTGATGTGGGATTCATGCGAACACGAAGGTAGCTCGACATGCTTCATAGAAATAAAATAACATTCAGCCGATATCGATCGACTTAACTGCCTTAGATGCGCTTTACGACAGGTGAGTGCTATTCGCTGATCAATCGATATCGATCTATAATACTGATTCTTGCCGAAATTTAACCACATGATGCGGTAGTCATGTCAGTCAATATTGAGGCAGCTCGACATTTTTCATAGAAATAAAATAACGTCCAATCAGCATTGATATGATTGATTTCAATGTTCAATAATAGATGAGCGCTACTGACTGACCAACCAATATAGACCGATATTATTGATGTTTGCCCTGATAAAATTACTTGATGTGGGAGTCATGGGAATACCAATCGGCATCCATCAATATAATTGATTTGAATGTGTACTACAACACGTAAGCGCTATTGATCGACCAGCCGATATCGACCGATATTATCGATTTTTGCATTGATTGAATCACTCGATGTGTGAACAATGGGGATACGAGTCGACATTATTGATCTGGAAGTGGTCCACAAAAAGTGAACACTATTGATTGACCAATCGATATCGATCAATGATACTGACTTATGCCTGGGTTTAATCAATCGATGTGGTAACCATGCAAATATGAGGTCAGCTCGGCATTTACCCCAGCAGTAGAATAGCATCCAATTGGCATTGATCGATATTATCGACTCGTTCTGAGACGACCCTTTAAGATGGGAACGACGCAAATATGATGACCGATTTTGATGATGTTACAGCACCAGTTGGTCAATCACTTAGAATGAAGCCTTCGAATTAATTAATCTTTTTGTGCGATGCGCCGTGCATTCACGTCCCTACAGAACATTGTAGAGCCGATTCCAAGGCGTATCTGCCCTACAGAATAACAACCTCGGTGGGTCACGATTTTAACCTTCTCAGACGCGCCTGATACCAACAATTCTCCACCCCAGAAGTATGGAAAGCGTGGTTGGCTTGGGTGGCACTCGGCGGAATGGACTACTAATCTTGATCCCACAGTCCCTGTTCGTGACCCAAAATCCATAAAATTCGCACATTCATCTGCGAAGCGTCACAAAGCACGGAAAGACGAGCTAGAAATAAACACTCTACAGCATAAGGCACAGCAACACCGCACGACGGGAGATCACTGGGTACTGTAGAGGGAACGAATGTCGGCGTGGTCGATGGAAGTATCAGGAACTGTTCATACTTCGCGACGAGAGCGACTGGTCGCCTGTGTAAAATATGCAAATCGATTAAAACCGAGCGATTACGCCGAAATCTGTTCATACTCAGTGCTGCTGCTGTCGCCAGCTCACGCTTCGCGCCGGCGACTAAGACGATGGGCGGCGTGCGGAGTGCGTAATTACACCACAGCGCACTAGCGTTCGAAAGAAACGTTTTCAAAATTTCGGCCGATTACTGTAGGTTGGGGTGGGTACAGGTGACTGAGGCTGCTAAGGTCAAAATCTTCGATTTCGCCCAAACTTCGACTACGGAGGTTATTTGGAGTGCTGATCACGGATCTGGGTACTATTGTACTTTTGGTACCCCACTTAATCTTGTTCAAAATACGTCTACTGGGGGTAGTCTGCCATGAGAGGGACGAATATCATAGTCGTTTTTCGCGGAAATGCCCTATAAGCCCGTTACATTAAGGTAAAATTGCCTAAGACCTTGCGAAATAGCGCGCGCTGGTAAGAGACGCAGAGACACCGCCTCCTATCGATGCGCACTATTTCGCCGTCTCTAGTCTGCAGCAGAGGTTAGCCAGGGCATAAGCCCTGAAATCTCGAAAAGCCTTGAAAACCCTGTTGTGTGCTCTTCTCCGCTCGCGCGGAGGAGAGCACAGAATTGGGCAGGGGGACTCCGGAATGTTGGCCCACTAGCGCACCCGTGCTAAAATTGCCTTCATCCTGTTGTCCCCTACATTGCTAATATGGAAACAAATAAGACGCGGATCTGTAATCAAAAAGAGGAAATAAGGCTGCACTTGTATTCGCTGTGTGTAGCTTGTCGCCGCTGACCGCCCCCCCCCCCCCCTCCCCCCGGGGAGACGGTTGCGATTGCGGGCTGGTAGGAGGCGGTGTCTCTGCGTCTCTTACCAGTGCGCGCTATTTAGCAAGACCTTAGGCAATTTTAACTTAATGTAACGGGCTTATAAGGCATTTCCGCAAAAAACGTATATGATATTCGTCCCTCCCATGGCAGATTACCCCCAGTGGACCTATTTTGAACAAGATTAAGTGGGGTACCAAAAGTACAATAGTACCCGGATCTGACATTCATTTCTCTTATTACGCTGGAGTTTGGGCGAAATCGGTGACCATGACCCTAGTCACCCATGGCTACCGTAACCTACCATACTCCAGCGTAAAACGAGAAACGGATGTCAGCTTCGTGATACTTACTTACTTTGATTCTTTGATGGTCTTTTTGTCGGCTGGAGGTCTTCTCAGCGAGGACCACAACTCTTCCACACCGCTCGATCTCTGGCTACTTGCTCCAGTGAGGCAGACTCCGCTCTCTGAAAGATCTTGAGGATGAGTCTACCCATCGCGTTGGCGGTCGTCCCAGTGGTCTCTTATGGTCTCTCGGGAGCCATTCTGTGACACGGAGACTCCATCTATCGTCCTTCCGTCGAAGCAGGTGTCCGGCCCAGCGATATTTGGACTTCTTCATGTACTGCAGCGGGTCTGCTTTGAGCCTACAGGACTTCCTGGTCGGAAGGGACAAAAGAACCCAAGCAGTGCTTGACAACCATATCGAGCAGTTGATCAACACTAGGCCCAAGCAGTTCTAGAAGGATGAGATCAGGAAGTTGGCTGAGCGATGGCAGCGAGATCATTGCCCTTAATGGCAAATACTACATTCCTCAGCATCGTTGAGTTGTAAATGAGTTATGAAGAGATAAAGATTTTTTTTCAATTTGTCTCATTACTTTTGCCCCCTCCCCTCCTAATAGTCGAACACATCGATTCGTGATCAGTACCCCAAATAACCCCCCTGGGAGAAGTTTGGACGAAAAAAGCTTCCGACCTTGCCTCGACCTTTGTAGTCCTGAAAGTAAAAGGCGTTAGGCGCCTTTTATACTCGCGCCGCCGCGCGGCGCGGCGTGATAGCTGACATAGCTATCGATTTTTCGCGCCGCCCGGCGGCGCCGCATCGCATTCATACTCCGCCGCCTCAAAACACCACATTTGACGGAATTTCGGGTTACGGTATTCGGCGAATCGCGCCGCTGAAGGGAATGACGCGGCGCGGCGCGATCAGCTGCGCCAGACTCGATGTAGAGTGGGAGATTTACCACCGAGATGAATCATTTTGCTATGTCCTCCTTGTTTTGGCTCCTCAACTAACAAAACAAAGAAGGTGTTGCAAAATAATGGCACTATTGCACTTTCAGGACTCCAGAGGTCGAAAAGGTTTTTTCGACCAAACTTCTCCCGGGGGTGGGGTTATTTAGGGTGCTGATCACGAATCTGACATCCGTTTTCGGTGACCATTACCTTGGTCACCCGTACCTTTCTTAACCTAGAAAGGGAATGGAGATCTGGACACTCACGAAGTTTTACCTACTACGCTAAACATATGTTCAGCGAACAATGACCACGGAATGGCAATACGAGAGATAATTCTGAGCGATTCTCGAAAATGAGCACCTTCCAGCAGTTTTTTTTTGAACCCGCATGTTTGCAAAATAAAGAGTCGTTCAGTGCCACTTGTATTGCAGGGGACTCGACTCAATACCACACTCACCAATTTCAACCGTAGGTTGAGCAGACGACTTCCACCCCAGCTTTAAGAAAGGATTCGTCGTCCCCCACAGGATTCCCACCATTAACATTAGCCAGATGCATTCCCCTGAACGGCCAGACGAATCCTTTCTGTTTTGGTTCTTCAGTGACTCATGGACCGTCTCCTCGTCGGAACGTAGTACGTAGAAGTTGGTCGCCGCGCGTCGCTGACGCTTCCCTTTCTAACTACAATCGCGCAGCGGCGCGTCAAATTCGGGCGCGGCGCGACTGGCCGCGCCGCGTCTCGAATTGACGCGCCGCTGCGCAGCGGGAGTATAAAAGGCGCCTTATGGAGCGATTACGTATACCACACTACTTCCGTCGCCACAGTCGCTCTTGTCGCTCCCATGGCCTGTTCATACTTTCCGGGCGCTCGCGTCACGAAGAATGAACAAACACTGAGAAGTACGTCGTTGAAGAGACTGACCGGATCCCTAGATGCGGCCACACACTTCTCGACGGTCTGAGTGGCTGTCTTCGAGAGTCTTTTGTCTTCGCTTATATAGGTCCGCCCTCCGCAAGTCCGTGTCGAAACACAGAAGGGCAAGGGATAGCGAAGTTTCGAAAGAGACGGCCAACAAGGAGAAAGGAAGAACAGGGTGTACTCTCATGATAAAACGGGACTCACCACACAGATTCTCCCTTACCTCTTACAATAGCTACCTCTAGACAACGAAATCTTTATCTCTTCTGAGATGCAAATGTAGGTACAATACAAGCAAAATCACAGACGATTCGAAAACGGCAAGAAAGGCGGAAAACCCGGATGAGAAATATGGACCGCACTCGCAGACGACACTGCGGAAACACATCTGCTCCCAGCTCATTCCTACGAAATGACACCAGGGACGACACGATGCGGATATGGCTGGATGGGCAGCGAGTCTGCCGTGGAGCCGTCGGTCCAACCAACAAGACAACGACTAGTTCAAAAACAATGAAGAAACACTAATTAGCACCTGGAGGTTAAGAGAAACACAGTGGAAGACTGACAGATTCGGGCCTCTTAAGCATAGAAATCCACTCTCTACACATAGTAGTACCATAGTAGGCTAGATCTCTTCAATCGATCAATATTAAGCAATTCGCGCACAAACAGCAACAACAGTGAACACACACGGGAGGACACCTGAGAGAGACCAGCAGAGGCAATATTAGTGCAGGAAGACCGCGCGACTCATTGATACATACAGCTCAGCAGCGCATGGCTCTCCGGATCTGCTCGCTCTCGCTCTTCTCCAGCAGATCCACCAACACACGCGTGTACAACGGCAACAGTTCCAGCTTCAGCACCACGTATTTCAGCGAACTGAGTCCGTCCTCTCGCCAGACCCTCTTCGTTTGAGCCATCAACTTGTACCGACACCTGGAATTATTGGCAAATTGAGTGCCGGTACAGCAGAGGGAACGTGGAAGCTCCTCACTTGTTGACGGGATTGCTCTTCGCTTCATGCACGTGTTTGATCATCTTGTACCGCGCGATCTTCGCCGGATATCGCGCTATCTTGTAGCCCGCAACAGACACTCTGAAGTATAGCATTTTCAGCTGTCACAACGATGTTTTGTTGCGATCAAAACTTCTAGCGCCAGGCGGGACTCGAACCCGCACCTCCTTCTGACCGGGCAGGAATGCTCTACGCCATTACACTACCGGCGCTGTTTGATCGAACGCAACATCCACACCTCGTGGGACCCATCAGCACTCACGCATATATCGGGATGGGCCGGCCGCTGATATCAGCATGGAACCAGTTAAGCTGATGGTCTAGATAGAAATGATTCAAATCAGTTTCTTTAAGCCTCAATTGGCTGGTACCGAGGATGCAAGCTGTTACAATGGTGTTTTGTTGCTATCAGAACTTCTAGCGCCAGGCGGGACTCGAACCCGCACCTCCTTCTGACCGGGCAGGAATGCTCTACGCCATTACACTACCGGCGCTGTTTGATCGAACGCAACATCCACACCTCGTGGGACCCATCAGCACCATCGTAGCATTTTCACATTGAGCTGGACACTTTTCAAATCAAACTCGACACCCTTCAAGTCAATAAATTAGGAGAGATTAACATATTAGGTTGGTGAAAAAGTCTTGTACCAAAACGTATTCTTTTCAAAATTTTATTGCTTCTTTTGTGAGCGACTTCAAACTGCAAAGTAATTATCATTTACATTTACAACCTTCTGTCATCTGATGGGGAGATTGCGAATTCTTTCCTTCCAGAATGAAGTCGGCTGTGACTCGAAGGAAGTGCACCACCTCAGATTCCAGTTCGTTTCGGTCGTTGAAGCATCTATCCCTCAGGTGTTGCATGATAGCTCGGAAGAAGTGGTGATTGTCCGATGGCGCAAGATCTGGCGAATATGGTGGGTGGGGCAGCACCTCCCAACTAAAGTCCTGTAACTTTTGGCGAGACGAACTTCAACGTGGGGGGCGAACATTGTCGTGAAGAAAGTAAACATTCCTCCGCCCTCGCCGTTTCCGCGGCATGGCCTCGCTCAGCTTCTGCAGCTGTGTACCGTAGATCTTCGCTGTTACTGCAGTGCTGTCGTCAAGGAGATCATGATAGAGCATTCCTCGAGAATCCCATCAACAGCACAGCGTTACCTTCCTCTGGCGAATGTCCGCCTTGAAGTTGTGGTTTTCATTGAGGGAGCCGATGGGCGTTCCGCGCATGGTTAACGAGGAAGACCCAGGATTCATCTCCCGTGACGACATTCTTGAGAAAGTTCTTATTACGAAAACGAACAAGGAGAGACTGAGTAATAGTCAGTCACGAAGCCTTGTCCGGTCATGGGGTCAGTCAGTCTTCACTGCAATCGTAGAATTTATATTCCCTCAGAAGCAAATTGCCACACATGCGAAATATTCTAGAATATTTGTACTACAACTATGTGGCACCAAACAGTCCTTGGAACATCCTGTTAAATCTTGGAAAATTTTCAAAATTTTTGGTGCAAGACGTTTTCATCAACCTATTAGGTTGGTGCATAAGTCCTCGGACATTCGATCCCTCCTGAATTGAAAGCGCATTTTCCCGCCAAATTTCTCACATGTATCAACGCGTAAATGATCGATCGACAGAGAAAGGAAGGGGCTACAGAACTGTTCCTAACATTTACTTCTGCGTTGTTAACGTCAGCTATTATGGCTAAGCAATTCATCCAACTGAGACGCATGTTCGGCACATCATGTTATTCTTGCATCAATCTGGCCTCAGTGCCAACGAATCCTATCGTCGCCTGAAGGATGTTTACAACGAGAGTGCTCCTGCTCGAAGTACTGTGTACTTCCTCGAAGTTTGCAGTTGGTGAATTCTCCGTTGAAGATAATGAACGAGAAGGGCGCCCGATGACACTGGATTTGGATGGCCTCCGAAGTAGAGTGGAAGCGGACCATACCAAACCACTCGCGAACTATCAAGCACTCTTGGTGTTAGTCACTCAACAGTCGTTCGAGGATTGAAGTCGACTGGCAAGGTGCAAAAATTGGGTCGCTGGGTACCTCACGACTTGACACAACATGACATGGATCGCAGAGCCGATGTCGCTCTGTCTCTCCTTACCCCCAGACGAACCCACGGATGGCTGGACAACCTTTCACCGGGGATGAGAAGTGGATACTCTACTCTAATTATCACCGGCGTGCACAGTGGGTTGACGCAATTGGAGAGGCAGAGGACGTTCCGAAACCCGACCTTCACGTGAAAAAGGTGATGCTATGCATTTGGTGGAGCGTTCTTGCCGTCTAATACTGGGAGCTGCTCGACGAAGGGATAGCAGTGACGGCAGAGGTTTACGTCAACCAACTGAGGAAGT
Organism: Heligmosomoides polygyrus polygyrus; assembly: GCA_947396885.1. Lineage (NCBI taxonomy): Eukaryota > Metazoa > Nematoda > Chromadorea > Rhabditida > Heligmosomidae > Heligmosomoides > Heligmosomoides polygyrus. Next base: position 88,260,765 of record OX377205.1, read on the forward strand.
TGAGGGCCCACCTTCAAACCACACGAGGAGAGCAAGTGAAGGTGTGTTTACAACGCGACAACGCTAGACCGCATATTGCTAGAGCGACGGCGGCTGAGTTGGCGGGCTACGGACGGATGGACCGTTCTTCCACATCCACCTTACTCACCAGATCTCGCTCCTTCTGACTATCATTTGTTTTCAAGCCTTCAACGCTATTTGGACGGCCAGCAATGCAGGAACCGAGAGGATGTCAAGGAGGCACTGCTCACATCTTTCGAATCACAACCGGCCACGTTTTGGAGAAAAGGCATCCATGACTTACCAGCACGTTGGCGAAAGACAAATGATGTAAAGGGTGGTTACTTCAAATGATTTGATATTGTTGTTCGCATGTTGTGATAATAAATATTTCATGCCCCAAATGTCCGAGAACTTGTACACCAACCTAATAATATATTCAATGAGATGCAAGTCCAAAAGTAAGAAATATCCTGTTTCACCTCTTTACCCCACACATATTGAAAGCACAGGATATTGAAAGCAAAGGGCGGCTACCATTACTCCCAGAGGATCCTTGGAAGTTACTCTTAACGATTTATTACTTCACAACTACAAAGTCAAATCAATTGAGATAATTTCCATCTTGTTCCACTACACTTTTCCAAAGACTGGGTAATTTTCTAATTCCTCTCGCGAAAAAGACTGGATTCTGCAATGGTACGACTCCAGAACTGCAATTTATGAGGTCTTCATCCGTTTCAAAATATTTCTCCCCAATTTCTTGCCTAAGAGCACGGATGAGATGGTAGTCAGTAGGGGCGAGGACAGGGCTATACGGTGGATGTGGTATTACCTCCCAGCCCAGCTGCTTTATTGCCTCTCTTGTGAGTTTTGCAACATGTGGTTTTGCATTGTCACGCAGATCATCACCTCTGACTTCTCAGACCTCTTTTCTTCGAGAGCTGCGATGACTTTCACTGGACACTTTTCAAATCAAATTGGACACTCTTCTAAGTCTAAGCCTAGAACTTGTGAAACCTAAGCGAACTCTTCCAAATAGAAATTACCTTCAGACAGGTTAAACTACAGGCTTAATAAGATGGTTGGAATAAATTTTTCTTCAAGGAAAATTTGGTGCAACTTTCTTTGAATTTTTTAGTTCACCTGCCATCAATAAGCAAAAATTTTAGTATTTTTTTTATTTTTTTAGGAAAAATAGTGAACTAAAACTTGTCCTAAAGCACATCAAGGAAACAAGCATATGGCGCATTAAAAGATTAGATCATGCCATGCACTCAAAACGTCCGCCTCAACTTTTCTTTAATTGATAGTGTAAATGCCGCTTTCATGAACCATCAAAGAGGATATGTGTGTTCTGCACAGTTGTTTTTGCTTTATCGCTAACAGGTGGTAACTCTATACAAGCAGAAATGCTGCTATCAATCGAACAAAAGTCGTGACGACTTGAACGAGGGCACGGCGTAGTCTCTTTTTTGGTACTGAAAAATGGCTACATTCGTGCTCTTTAGAGCAAGCCTTAAACCACTACTTTTCCTTAAAAAAAAAGAAATTCTATAAAATTTCAAACAATGTGCTCACTTATTGGGTAGGTGAATTAGAACTTCAATTAAAGCAATACTAAAATTTTTATTGAACAAAAAATTAAATTAACCTTTCGGAGATTCTCTAGTTAATGTAGAAGAAGCTCATTTCAATTTGGAAGAGTTCGCTTTGATTTCGAAGATCTTCGGCTTAGGCTTGGAAGAGTGTCCAATTTGAGGTGAACGTTCACATTAATCCGAACACCTTTTGGATCAAATTGGACACCATTCTAAGCGAGCTTGACAGTTTTGATGTCAAAATTAACACCTCTCAAGACAAAATGTGTGTGTTCCGAAATGAACTAGAGTCTCCGAGAAGGTTAGGATTATTTCTTGTTTAAGGAAAAATAGGAAACTTTCATTGAAATTTATTAGTCCCAATGGCTGACCGCTTGAAATCCTACTAATATAGAAACGTTAGTCCGTCTGTCCCTGTGTGTGTGTGTATGTATGTATGTGTGTATGTGTGTGTGTGTGTGTGTGTGTGTGTGTGTGTGTGTGTGTGTGTGTGTGTGTGTGTGTGTGTGTGTGTGTGTGTGTGTGTGTGTGTGTGTGTGTGTGTGTGTGTGTGTGTGTGTGTGTGTGTGTGTGTGTGTGTGTGTGTGTGTGTGTGTGTGTGTCACAAACCTGCGTAAGCCTGCGAAACGTGTCAAACATGTGAAGGTAACCCGTACGTACATGTAAAACTTGTCAAGGTTACGCTCACGTGCAATCGATAAAAATGGACGAAAATTGCCTGATTCAAAAAAGAAGGTAGAGGGACTTGATCGGACGACTAATGCCGATCGATATTATCGATTTTCCGCCGAAGTTATTGGTTTTCACTCAGATTTGTCCCATTAGAGTGGGAGTCACGCGATTTTTGATGGCCGATAGGTCGACTTCACTGCAGTTTGTAGGGTTCAATTGGGCGACCAATATCGATTGATGGTATCGAGTTTTCGACCGGAGTTGCCGGTTTTCGCTTAGATTGGATCCATTTTGGTGGGGGTTAGGCGACCGTTTCTTCAAAGGAATTACTAATGCTCGTAGGAATTACTCCAATATGATGGCGCTCAGAGAGAAACTGATACAACTCAACTGAATCGACCGACCGAACAATATCGATTTATCGATTTTTCTGGAAGCCCCAAGAAGACGATTGGCAGCCGGAAGGCCGCTGAACGTCTGGTTTTATAATAAGATTTTTCTAGGAAAAAACAATGATTTAAAGTTGTACTATGGTGCAGGGATGCAGCAGTTTGTAGCGAAAAGATTTCGCCATACTCGTGTACAGGATACCGCGATTTTCACTTGGCTCATAACATGAACTCTGTTTCCATGGAAATTACACATCTGCCAGCAAAACATCCAATACAATTGTAGAAAACACACATGCCTTCAGATCATTGTTTCAAGTAAGCAGCATTTACGCTGTCAATCAAATTAAGATCGCAAAAAGCTTAGCAAGTGCATGGCACGATCTCCTCCTTCAACAGGCTTGGAAAACTGCTGCCATTCTGAACTACAGAATAAGCTTTAAGCCTCAAATTTTCCTCGAAAAATGATTTTTCTGTAAGTTTGTCCATTTTTTAGGGCTGGCGAATCTAAAAAACTTCAAGGAATGTCATATCTAATCTTCCTTGGACAAGAAATTACTCTAACATTTTCGAAAAATCTCCAGTTTATTCTGGAAGATGCTCATTTTTACTTGGAAGAAGTTAAGTTTGACATCGAAGGCGACAAGCTTGCTTAGAGGTGTCCAATTTGACGTGAAAATATTACAGAAATTTCACCGTAACGGATTCCTCCACCTTTAGCCCTGTAAGGGCCTCCCGTTCCGCTGTGTGCTTGTCCTTCACTAGAAAATTACGGGGGAAGCCGCCCTCTTACGTATGCATGGCCGTTGAATGCACTCTCTTGACAACCCGCTCCAAGTTGCGCATAGCTATAGCTGACCACACTACAAAGTGAATAGAGAACCCTGCAGCCAGCAAAGGATAAAGAAAAAGGAGGATGGCGTCACTCCACTCAATCCCTTTTGAGATGCACAACGCAGTACAATGACTGCGGGAAGCAGCCGTAAGGCAAGTAAGTGCTTCATCTTTCACATGCGAGTTTGGAACCAATTCACCGACCCTGGAGGTATGGAACGCTTGTTTGACCTGGGCAGAACTCGAACTAAGACCCTCATTTTTTCAAAGCAAGTGGGACACCACTGAAACCAAACGGAAACTGAATCGTCGAAGACAGAACGAACGTCGTCCAGATTAAGGCACACGCTCTTTAAGAAGGTCCAAATAAATGCTTGTCCAAGGAAAATTTGGTATGACTTTCTTCCAAAACTTATAAATGATCCGCCCCCGTTTAGAACTTTATAAAATTATTGTTCTCCTAGAAAGCATAACGGACTAAAATTGACTTTAAAATGGAGAAAAGCAACACTTTTTTTAATGGATTACATGAACCGGTTGCAAAAGTCTTAGGTTAGCTAGAAGAACGTCGAATTTGACGTGAAAAGTGCCCAATTTTACAAGAAAAGTTCCCAATTTGACGTAAAAAGTCGTCCAATTTGATTTGAAAAGTGTCCAATTCGACGTGAAAATGGTATTATTTTCAAACAGTCACTTAATACTGGTAGTTTTTTGATATTTCTTCTTTGCAAACATTCTTGGATGATTCGATCTTTGAAAATTACTCGCCCCTAGCTACATGGAATTTTGTTGGAAGAGTGGGATGTCTGCTGGAAAAAAGCCTGTTCATTGGCCAGTCGGCTGCGAATGATTGTCATTTCCTGTTGGTTCCTAGTTCATTCGACGGCTTACTATTCAATTCTGTTTTTTTCTTCCTCCTCTAGTCTTCTATTTTCTATTTCCTATTGCTGTTGCCCTCCTTCATTGCCACCTCATCGCAGTGAAGGGGTGAACATCACTTTGTGATGGCTAACGGCACAAACGGTCACGCAGTACGCGACGCTTTGTCGTGTATGGGCGGCTCTCATGTATCCCTGGCCAGGAACATGTGAGTAACCAGACCACCGCCATGGCTCAAACAACTGAACCCGCGCCCCAGTCCTCCGCGCGCTGGAGGTGGACTTCTACGACGTCGGTTGCATCCACCTCCGGCGAGGGGCCATCTAATCTCGGAGTTAAACTATCAGGACGTCATTGGAATCGGACTACCGGAAACTCCCTCCCACCACGACACGGAAACTGCCTATTCGTCTGCACTTACAACTGTCGTCCGATCGCATCTGAGCAGGATCTTCGGACACTGCTTTACAGAAGCCGCAACATCAAATACGACGTTATCGCACTGCAGGAAACGAAAGGCAGAACGGAAGCCATAAGAAGGACCGACCACAACGAGCTTCTCATTATCGGAGCAAAGGTGGACAGAAAGAATATTGGCGGAGTTGGATTTCTCGTCAATTCGACAGTGCACCACCTAGTAGACTCTTATAAGATCATCAGTCCGCGAGTAGCTGTTCTTCGTCTGGAAACGAAAGATCAAGGAACCATCTCCATCACAAATGGATATGCTCCAACATCTGCGGCCACAGATGAAGAAAAGGAGGAATTCTACAAGCTGTTCGAAAGGACTGTCAACGACGAAAAGAGCTACTACAAAGTTGTCGTTGGTGACTTCAACGCTATCGTCGGTACGAATGATCACGACGAATGGAGGCTAGGACCACATGGAACTTCCTCAGGGAACGAAAACGGAGAGCGCCTGATAGACTTCCTATCCGCGTGCCGTCTCTACCATGGAAATTCTATGCTTAAAAAGCCTTCAAACCGACGATGGACCTGGGAAAGCCCAAATGGAGAAACACCTGGAATCTTCTTGAAGATCCATCGGAAGACTACGACCTTCTCTCCAAAGGACTGTTGAAATGTGCTAGCAGCTCTCGCGAAGCCACATCACCTTCAATGGCAAGAAGGCCTACGAAGCTCGGAGCTACGGGAGAAGTCGCAATTAGCAGACCCGCTGCAGTACATGAAGAAGTCCAAATATCGCTGGGCCGGACACCTGGTTCGACGAAAGGACGATAGATGGAGTCTCCGTGTCACAGAATGGCCCCGAGAGACCATAAGAGACCACTGGGACGACCGCTAACGCGATGGGCAGACTCATTCTCAAGATCTTTCAGAGAGCGCTTTCTGCCTCACTGGATGCAAGCAGCCAGAGATCGAGCGGTCTGGAAGAGTTGTGGTCCCCGCTGAGAAGACCTCCAGCCGACAAAAGATCCATCAAAGTATCAAGTAAAGTATTGCTGTTGTCTGCTATTCTGCACTCTGATTGTTCCCATATAGTTTAAGTCTAGTTCTGCGCGTTATTAGTATTAGTAAATAAATTAATTAATACTACAGCGCTCCAGTGCGGACTGGTAAGGTAAACGGCCTGAAGATGCCATGTCGTGCTCAGAAGTTATTCTGCAAAGAGGTGGACTTCAATCATAGTTTTAATCGTGTCAGATCCTATGTTCTAGCTACGACTGAAGACCCAAACCTTCTGCAGGATAATTTCTGAGCACAAGAAGACCATTCCAGGCGTTAGTATTGCGTTATCAGACCGCCCTAAAGGCTACAGTTTTTGCCATTTTTCACATGTCCAAAGGTCCGCAGGAAATTTGGAAAGCACTACGATACTTCACAGACAAAGCCCTACAGTACTACATGGATAGGTCACTTGAAAAATCTGCACGTCACTTCGTTGACCTTTCTCGTCAAACCTGCCAATGAAGCTGGTGGCATGTATTGAATGTGGCCTACACCAATTCAACGTCGCCGACGTCATGAAATTTCAGCGTAAAGACGTGTGTTAAACGCAGATCCATCATATGTTGACCAGGGAAGGGTCTCAGGCGTAGGTCTGAATGGGGAATATGGACAGTAGTACGAAAATCTCCACCCTTCATATAGTAGAGGAACATGTTTCGTTTTTGCTGAGTTCTTGAACCAAAAGAGCTACGGCCCTCGAAGGCGGAGTACAGTAGCGCACCCTCAGCACGTGCCAACGTGCATGCGCGCGCTGTTGTATGGGACGCGGCGAAAGGCACTGCGGCAAACGAGTCGGTGACTTGGCAGGCCGCGGGGCTGCTTCAAAGGTGCTTGACCAGATGTTCGACTCCCATGCTATGCACTATTTTTGCATTTTTTCATAACCGCTGACTCCTTCACTAATTTGCTTCCTACACATCCCTTACATATTTATTTCACTCTAAATTGTCAAAAGAGTCAGATTCGTAATCAACACTCCATGACCTCGACAGCCCTAGAGTCACCCGTACCTGCCGTAACCTACCGTAATTAGCCAAAATTTCAAAACGAATGTCAGATTCGTGAACAGAGCCCCAAATAACCCCCTAGGAGAAGTTTGGGCAAAATCGGTGATTATGACCTCGGCAGCCTTAGTCATCCCGTACCTGCTGTGAGGTCACTGTTTAACATTCGCTGAAAAACACAAAACGTTGTATAATACAGAAAAAGAGAGAAGTGAGTGAAGCACAGCTCAACGTTAACCCTTACTTGAGAATTTAGAATGAAACAAATGTGTAGGAAGTAAGCTGATTTAAATCGCCATCAAGGCACCATTGTACTCTCACGACTCCAGTGGCCGAGGAGAGGTGGAAAAAAGTTTTCGCCCAAACTTCTCCCCGGGGAGGGGGTATTTGGGGTGCTGATCACGAATCTGACATTTGTTTTGTTTTTGAAATTTCGGCTGATTACGGTAGGCTACAACAGGTACGGATGACTAGTGCTGTCGAGGTCACGGGGTGTTGATCACGAATCTGACCCTTTTGACAATTTATTTATTTACTTATTTATTCAATACACCGAAGGTGTGCCCAAACATTAATATTTAGATTGAAATAAATGTGTAGGAGATGTGTAGGAAGCAAATTGGTGAAGGAGACGTGGTTATGAAAAATTGCAAAAGTAGTCCATATCACGGGAGTCGAACAACTGGTCTAGCACCTTCGAAGCAGCCCCGCAACCTGCTGAGCCACTGACTCGCTTGCCGCAGAACCATTCGCCGCGTCCCGTACAACAGCGCGCGCACGCATGCACGTGGGCACGTGCTGACGGTGCACTGTACCCCCAACTTCGAAGGCCCGTAGCTCTCTTGGTTCAAGGACTCTGCAAAAACGAAACATGTTTTTGTACTCTGGGAAGGGTGGAGATTCTCGCAGTACTATCCATTTCCCCCGTTCAGGCCTACGCCTGAGGCCCTTCGTTGGTGAGGATTGCTCTAATCCACTGTATGTCTTCATCATTTCACGTTCATCGTAAATTTGTGTCTAACATGTCCTTGTCCCTGATACGAAAGAAAGTCACTAACCTGTCCGCCAGATCGTCGTCCTCTCCACCCCATCCCCAGTACCTGTTCGAAAAGCCGTTTATGGTCCGCAGTTGCTCCACAGTCATCGCACTTATTCCACCGAATATCGTCTTGTATGGGAGTCTAAACAATCATGCTGCACTCTAGTAGATGGTCTGGTTACTAGGCCCCTTACTGATAATTGAACTTGTCGACAGCCACACTCATATGCCGTGGAAGTGTTGGGCAAGAGTAGAGATTGCGGTCATCCTCGGGCAGGAGATCGACGTCGTGAAATATGAAACACTCCCACGGGTACAGTTTCATGGCCTCCGCAAATCCGACGTTCATCAGCTGAAATCGAAGCGGATTACGTGGTGCTGCTAAGCCGATAGTGCACAGCGATAACACGGACCTTGGCTCGGTTGAACGTCTGATTGGCGATCTGCTCGACGACGATGACGGCGTAGTCGAGTTGCTGTTTCGTGAGAAACGAGTGCAGATTGTGGAGCATAATCCGAAGATGCTCATCGCGGTCGCGATATGGCACGATGATCGCTACCTGAACGTCGGCTTTTCATAGACTGCGTACAATAACTATAGACGCACCTTGGGATTGGAGGTTTTAGCATCTTCAGGAGCAAACGCATAGTGTCCTCTTTTACTACAATATCGGTCGTAACTTTGGTCTTTGGGCGGAAAAGGCACAAAAAAGTCCTTTCTGCCGCTTTTTGATAGCGCTCTTCAAATTGCGTGCTTTAAAAAAGAAATCAGATACTTACAAGGAAAGCTTCCCAACTCATGGTGAGCATTTGCGATGCTATTTTGACAGAATGTAGGGCCCTGAGAGCGGAGTCCAGAACCACAGTCAGTTTTTGCTGAGCGCTTTTTCAAAGACCTGAAAAAGAGGTGCGAGGACGTCTGCGCAACATTCATCAACCTCTGCGACACCCACGAGATGTGCCTCGGTGGCACAGTCGGTAGGAGTGCCGCCTCGTAGGAGCACACCGGCCGGCTTTTCAGTTGGAGTCCGAGTGCTGGCAATATTTTTGCATGTTTTAGTTTGTTATTATTACGCTTTCTCATGATCACAGAAGTCAATTTTAGGCTATCAATGCTTGCAACATGCAACGAACCAAGGCTGTCTATTTGTGCCTTCATATGTGCTAATTTTTCAACGATGCGTATCTGCACCACAATCATATCATACCATATCACCAATGATACCGTAATTGCACACAAATACGCTTACACTAAAAGTAGCCAACTGGTATAAAATATACCAGTTACCTACTTTTATGTATTATATATGGTACAATACATAAAATATATAAAATATACTTATATTGAATGTAGGTAACTCGTATAAAATGATGATATGGAGCAGACATGAATAGTGGAAAACTAGCAGATATGAAGGCGCAAATAGACAGCCTTGGTTTGTTATAAGCATTGATGGTCTAAAATTGACTCCTGTGATCATGAGAAAGCGTAATAACGGCAAACTAGTAGGTGCAAAAATATTGGTAGCACTCGGACTCGAACTGAAAAACCCGCCGGTGTGCTCCTAAGAGGCGGCACTCCTACCGACTGCGCCACAGAGGCACTCCTCGTGAGGTGTCATAGAGGTTGATGAGTGTTGCGTACACGTCTTCACACCTCTTTTTCAGGTCTTTAAAAACAGCGTTCGCAAGAACCGGCTTGTGGCTCTGAACTCCGCTCACAGGCCCCTACATCCTGTCGATATAGCATTGCAAAAGCTCACCTTGAGTTTGGAACCTTTCCTTGTAAGAAATGCTAGCACTCGTAGATAGCCAAAGTTTGTTTACAAATACTGAATATATCTAACTCAGCGATTTTTACGAATAAAAATTCACCCATTCAAGGTCCTGGTGCGTCTACACTTAAGATTCACATGAAATGCTATACAAGATTTTTGCCATTAAATTCTTCAAACATTTTAAGCAGAACGATCTATACTATTTTGCGGTTTTCTACTAGACAGGTTTCAGTTGTACTAATGGCACTATGGCCTACCAGTTCCAGGCTACCTCTATACTGTATTTCCATAACCAAAATATTTCACCACACAGCAACGCACTTTGTGTCTCGACCGGCACTCCTTCGGCTGGCCGTGTCCACCCGCTTCCAGATAGGGATAAAGCTTCTCCAACGATGAGTACGACGGCGAATCCATGAACACCCTAATCGGGCCGACAAGACGCGGTGGTGTCAGCGGACATAGGGCTAATGTCGACGGCTGCAGCGTAAACGGATAGCTCACGTTCGACAGTTCAGCTGCAAATGTAATCCGATCGGTAAACATTCAACACACAACAACGTCAGAAATAGCTCTGCTACACAATAACGCTCCAGCTTTTTTTTTAAAGTGCAGAAAAAATGGAATGATAAGAAACGAAGAATTATACTGGACAAGGATATATAACCATTTCTGCGAAAAAAAAGCACGGCACTAATGTATTTTCACAACTCCACGGGTCGGGGAGAGGTCGAAAAAAATTTCACCCAAAGTTCGCCTAGAGGGGTTATTTAGGGTGCTGATCACGAATATGACATCCGTTTTTTGTTTTTCGCTGGAGTACGGTAGGTTACGGAAGGTACGGGTGACTAAGGCTGCCAAGGTCATCATCACCGATTTCGCCCAAACTTCGCCTAGGGGTAACTTGGGGCGCTAACCACGAATCTGGCATCCGTTTTTCGCTTTACGCTGGAGTACGGTAGGTGCGGGTGATTAAGGTCATGGTCGCCGATTTCGCCCAAACTTCGGCTACAGGGTTATCTGTGGTACTACGATAGTGGCATAACACGCAAGCGGTCCCGTAGCGATCGTCTGAAAGTGCGCAAATTGGGGGGAAACCATTTTTGCGGAAAACTCTTCGATAGGCGAAGGTTTAATCGAGTGATAGGATCCACAACCGCCGCCAGGAGGAACTGCGCGACTTCAAGCTGAAGGACGTCTTTGAGAACCTAAACATGGACGCAGCCGATTTCCAGGAATGGCTTAGAAGGGTATCAATTAACCGATACCCCGGAGGGATGGAAGGCTGGTTGAGAGGGAAATACGACCGAGGAACATGGAGTCGGGTGCAAGTAACACCGTCCGTCTCCCCCGACTGCACTACCGTAACCTACCGTACTCCAGCGTAAAGCCGAGAACGGATGTCATATTCGTGATCAGCGTTCCAAATAAGCCCTCCCCCTCCCTAGGCGAAGTTTGGGCAAAATCGGTGATTATGACCATGGAAGCCTTAGTCACCCGTATCAACTGTAAACTACCGTAATCGGCCTAAATTTCGAAGATCAATCTCATATTCGTGATTAGCACCCCAAATAACCCCCCTGGACGAAGTTTGGGCAAAAATTTTCCTTTCGACCTCTCCTCGACCCGTTGAGTTGTGAAAGTACAATAGTGCCAAATGCACTTTTCAAAGCTAATTGGACCATGTAAAGGACATCTCCATCATACATTACGTTGTCATGGAGACAATTTGCGATTCTTAGCCTGTATATAGCGCAGTCGGAAGAGATACCGGCTGTCGCGTGCACTCCTACCTCAGATTTCATAGGCCAACCAAGCCTTTCATCCCTCCGGGGTCGGAGAAATCGGTAACAAACTTGTCCGGGAAGGACAAAGCGCTGACCTGTTCATCGGCTGACCACCACAGGTCATTGCAAGGCCAGATGCGTCTTTAAATCGCCCCCATGATATCCCATGGAAGTGGAATGTGTGGCGCATCCCAAAGTGAATTTGAGTAACGCCGTCCTTTACCCTTTATTTTATCCTTACCCACTAGCTCCCTGATGACATGTAATTGGAAGGAAAAGGAAGAAAGACACAGCACCTGTTGGAAAATGATAAATGATCGTGTAAAGTATTCCGCGTTAAGGATGCGCCACACATTCCCCTTCTACGGGAGGCAACCTGAAAGCGTATTTGGCCATATAAGGACTTGCTATGGCCAACCAATGAACAGTCAGTGCTTCATCCTTCCTAGACAAGTCTGGAACGAATTCATTGACCTCGATGGGGTGAAAGGCTTGATTGGCCTGGGCCACAAACCCGAACCAAGAACCTTGATTCGGACAAGCATCAGCGGGCGACTCTTCCGGCTACACTATCAGGCGCTCCACTTGCCGACATGGAACACATAGGTAGGCTGTGAGCCTCAGGTGGGTGATATCGAGGTTGTCAGCTCTCATAACGACGTTTTGTTGCGATTAAAACCTTTAGCGCCAGCCAGGACTCGATCCCGCACCTCCTACTAACCGGGCGGGAATGCTATACGCCATTAACGATCGGCGCTGTTTAATCGAACGCAACATCCACCTCCACGAGGTGTGGTGTAGAGCATTCCCGCCCGGTCAGTATCCGGTGCGGGTTCAAGTCCTGGCTGGCGCTATATTTTGATTGCAACAAAACATTGTTATGAGATCTTCTTGTTCGTGATGAAACGGGGATTCACCGTTATCAGAGCTTTCAAAGAAGACTGTGTAAGCGACATTGGGATCCAGTATAAAGGTTTCAACAGAAAAAGGACAACTCGTGAAGGAGACAGCCCTCTTTTAGTCCTCGAAAAAAGCTTAAAGTGGAAAACTTGGAGTGAACCCCTTTTGGAGGAGACACAGGGATGGCCATGTTCTGGACCTGCATCGAAAACTGGTATCGCTTCCAGCAGCACCAGCCCCTAGCGACGCAAGAAAAAGAAAGGAAGTGAATATGAACACCGACAGCAATACACCCCGGTGCAAAATTATAAGTTGGCCCCCCGATTTGTACCCGAAGAACCCGCTGCTAAGACTCAACGACGTTACTGTTGTATTCCTCACTATCGAAAACCTCTATGGAAGATTTAAAAGGAGGTTACCTTTTCAGTGCAGGATACCACGAACTTTTATTGAAAACTTAACGAATGGAAACCGGTGCAAAATATAAGTTTACTTCATAAAAAAACCTGATCAATCACAAAAGTACCTACAGACAAAGTAAGATTAGTACTTCGTCACATCACCTTTCTTGTAAACCACATCGAAAATTCTATTCGGCATACCACTGATAAGGTTATCAATAACAGTTTGCTCTACATTGGTCCATGCATGTCGTATGGCGTTCTCCAGATCAGAAACAGAAGTGTAAGTGGTTCCATTCCTGTACACTTCAGTGCAAGAATGCCCCACAAGTTCTCTAGCGGGTTGAGATCTGGAGAACAACTAGACCACTCCAAAAGTTGAATTCTGTTGGAGTTAAGACAATCTGTAGCTGACTTTAATACTTGTATGGATGCACTTTCTTGTTGGAAAATAAGGCTGTGCCTACGAAATCTTTTGAAACATGGCAGAAGGTGATCTCCGAGCAATTTATGGTAGTCTTCGCTGTTCTCTACATGAGACCAACTCCAAGGCAACGAGACTGTATCCAAAAAAACGCAGTCCAAACTATGGGACTTCCTCTGCCAAAGCTGCACCTGGAGAATACCTCCTTTCTCAGATTTCTCCAGTAGTGTCAGCACCCGTCGAGCCCATCAAGATTCCTGTATTCATCGAACAACGCGTCAGGGTAAGAATGCACACGTCGGCGACCGTGCATGGCGAGCCGTAGACGTGCCGAACACGTCGGCGACCGTGCATGGCGAGCCGTAGACGTGCCGAACACATCGGCAACCGTGCATGGCGAGCCGCAGACGTGCCGAACACGTCGGCGACCGTGCATGGCGAGCCGCAGACGTTCCGAACACGTCGGCGGTACAAAACTTCAGCCCTGGGGTAATCGAGGACGCTAAACACGAATCTGAAGTCGGCCAATCGATATCGATCGATATTATCGATTTTTTGAGGATCACGTTCAACCGGCACGAAACTTCGGCCCTAGGGGTAATCGAGGTCGCTGAACACGAATCTAAAGTCGACCAATCGATATCGATCGATATTACCGATTTTTTGAGGATCACGTTGAGGAAGATCAGCCGATCCATCTCGATTAACATAATGGTCAGAAGGCCACGGGAAGAATAGGAAACCCGTAGCGGCCATGGCGTCCTATTCTCGGGGTTTGGGGGCGAAGCCCCCAACCAGTCGTAGGCCGCTGAACGACTGGTAGAAACAATAAAATAAAGGGTAAAGAACGGTGCTACTCAATCACTTTTGAGATGCGCCGCGCATTCTACTTCTAGGGAATGTGGTGGAGACCGTATTTGGCCATACAATGAGTTGCGGTGGCCAGCCGATGAACAAGTCAGCGCTCTATCCTTCCCAGACAAGTCTGGTACCACTTCACCGACCCCGGAGGGATGGAAGGCTTGGTTGGCATGGGCGGGGAATTCGAACCAGGAACCTGGTATCAGGTACACGCGACAGTCGTCACCTCCGACTGCGCTCCACGCGCCAATACAGACAATACCTACACAATATTACAAAAAAAAACAATAAATAATAAAAATAGGAACAGCAGCTAAAAGGACAGTAAACCGTCGCTGGCACAGCGAACGAAAGAAGTGAAACGATAAAGAAAATTCGAATATCAATCATAATGATAAATAATATATATTTAATAATATATATAATATGAGATCATTAATCAATAACATATACAAATAAAGATAGTCACCCCACATAGACACGCCTTCACACCACGAGCTTGAAGAAAAAAAACATGAGCTGACGTGTCGTTTTCTGTTTTGTCTTGTTCTGACCAGGAGAATGCATTTCTGTTAAACCGTTAAATTTCATTAAAATGAATAGATAGCTGCGTAGAAATGAAACTTTCGAAACTTCTCGAATTTTGACAACATTCAAAATCAAATCAAATCTTCCAAATAAAAACGAACGTTCTCCAGATTAAATTACTAAATTATTTGAAACAAGTGCTCCGACACGCCTAACGGCGTGTCTCGCACTTGCGCGCCTCGCGCGACCTTGGAGCATCACTGACCTAAAGAAAGTAGTTTTTGTCAAACTTAGAATTCGCTGACATCTAGGATCTGCTGCGTACTTTATCTGCATCAAGCCGTTCACCACTTAGGTACCTTCCATCATAGACATTTTCTCCAGACTCTCCAGTAACGTCAATGGTTTGTGCTGTGCAGTACTTCTGTCCCTCAGGTTGCTCCTCAGCAACCGCTCTCATGCACAACAGAGCTCGTTACAGAACACTGTTGACACGTCTCCCGAATCCGGGCGCTAGGTTCCACCTTACTCGGAAACCAGGAAGGGGGGGGGGGGAAGGCCAGTAAAGGCGGATCTAATTGCTGATCCGCCTTTACTGGTCTTCCCCCCCCCCTTCCTGGTCCCAACTCCTGGCCCACTTCCTTGTTTCCACTATTGACCCCCTACTGGTTTCTTCTTGCCGGCTTCCCCGTCCTGCTTCCTCCTTCAGGTTGTTCCTTTCCTTCCTGGTCGCTCACCTGGTCCACCCTAGAGGTCCCCCTTACTCCCCTTTTCCACCCCTTAGTGGTTCTCCCATTTTCAGGGCAGACGTCGGTGAGGAGGCAGAGGAGTATCTCGCGCGGGTAACATTTTCCATTCAACATGGGATAATGCTGAATTCTGAAAGCGGCTGCTCGTCACACGACGACGATGTGACCTCTGCTTCCTTTCTTTTCGATCTTCTGAGCCCAGGCGGTTGTGGAGCGACGAAGGGAATCCGTCTTCTGGATTCAAGGACTCAGAAACGCGCGCAGACGCCGTTGTGTCAAGCAGGAGGAGGATACGCTTCCTCCGCTGCAACAATATCCCATGTTGAAAGGCACACGTTGCCCGCGCGAGGTACGCAGAGGCGTACCTGGCGCGGGTAAACTTTTCCGTTCAACATGGGATAATGCTGAGTTCTGCATGCAGTCTTCCGTCGTACGACGACGATGTGACCTCTGCTTCCTTTCTTTTCGATCTTCTGACTCCAGACGGTTGTGGAGAGACGAAGGGAACCCGTCTTCTGGATTCAGGGACTCAGAAACGCGCGTAGACGCCGTTGTGTCAAGCAGGAGGAGGCTGCGCTTACTCTGCTGCAGCGGCATCTCATGCTCAGTTCTGAATGCGATCCCTCGTCGTAGACGACAGTGTCTCCTCTTCTGACTCCAGACGGTTGTGGTGCGACAAAGGGAACCCGTCTTCTGGATTCAGGCACTCAGAAACGCGCGCAGACGCCGTTGTGTCAAGCAGGAGGAGGCTGCGCTTGCTCTGCTGCAGCAGCATCTCATGTTCAGTTCTGAATGCGATCCCTCGTCGTAGACGACAGTGTCTCCTCTTCTGACTCCAGACGGTTGTGCAGACGCCGTTGTGTCAAGCAGGAGAAGATTATGCGTCCTCTGCTGTAACAACTCCCATGTTGAATGGCAGACGTTGCCCGCGCGAGGTACGCGGAGGCGTCGCAAGGGGTTCCATGAGATTGCGCGTGGATCCACGAGGCGTATTTCAGCGAAGTTTCCAACCTGAGTGAGATACGCCTCATCATCTACAGGGCAGGGAGCTAACTCAATTATATAGTGGTAGATTATTTTCAACCACCTTCCCTATTTTTTTTTGGAATTTTTCAATGCTATTACACTACACAATAGTATGGCAATGAGTCTGGAAGGCTGTTGAGAATAATTTCAAATAATTTAGTAAATTAATTTAGGAGGCGTTCGTTTTTATTTGGAATGTAATCAGTTTGAATTCGCGAGGTTGTCAAAATTCGAGCAGCTTTGAAGGTTTCATTTGAAAGTGCTCACCTGCCATAAAGATGGATATAAAATGGTCCCACTGATATTTTTCAATTGAAACCACACTACGCAGCAGTCTATACTTTCATCGATGAAAATGGCTTCTCGCATTGCGTTGTCAAATGGGTATGTGCCCGACAACATGCCGAAGAGATGTCGTCGACCGTCAGCAGCTCGAACACGCCCACATTCGGGACTGTGTTCGCAAGGCCGACCTAGAAGATCTCGTAAGGGTCGTTGAGATACTCCCCGCCAACCTTAAGGCGCAGCTTGTTAGAAACCGCCTCTATGACAGCGCGTGTACTACCCCCTCCTGCATGGTCTGCCCGTACGGTAGGGAAGGCGACTGTAGAGTCTCGGGAACGGTGTACCTCATAACTTGCAGTCAATGCAACGAGGAATACATCGGTGAGACGGGCAGGCCTCTTTGGATCAGAGTGAAGGAGCACGTGGATGGACTGGACAAGTGCAAAGTCTCCACGCCTTTGGGGGAACACAGACTGCGAAGTCACAGTGGCGCAGTGGTTGGGATAGCGGTGACGATCCTTGCGCGTGAGTTCGATATCGCGGCGCGCAAAACCTTGGAGGCGTTGTGGATTGCGTTCAAGAACCCTGCGATCAATAGGAGAGAGGAACGCGTGGCCGTAACCCAGGAGCTGGCCCCATTTGCCGACCTCTGTGGGCTTGACCCTGGAGGGCGTCAGCCGGAGGGCCGCTGAGGGGCTGACCCGAAGGGAGAATTCATTCACCCAGTGGTTCTCCATCCGAGGGTGACCATCCAGCCTTTCGGCTGTTTCCACTAGGTCAGTCG
Organism: Heligmosomoides polygyrus polygyrus; assembly: GCA_947396885.1. Classification (NCBI taxonomy): domain Eukaryota; kingdom Metazoa; phylum Nematoda; class Chromadorea; order Rhabditida; family Heligmosomidae; genus Heligmosomoides; species Heligmosomoides polygyrus. The sequence goes on from OX377205.1 coordinate 88,278,176, forward strand.
GGTTGCCTTACTCCCTATTCGTTTCATTCCCTCATTAACCTTTGAGACTCCTGTAGCTTGAAATGATTCTTGGACGAGTAATTTCTCGAACTCTTTTTGACTTTTCCAGGGTCTGAAGAAGGCGGTTACGCCGAAACGTAAGCCGAATAAAGCTTCGATAACAATCTTGGCTCAACAGCTTCACGACATCCTACACCACAGTCTATACTTTTTAAGGAAATTTAACGATTTAACGGAAACGCACACCCCTGTTCTGACCCTTTAGCACCACATGGCTGAAACCTTGGCAAAATCAGTTGTTTACATCGTTACCCTAACATTTACATGGTCCCCTTACTCTCGAGTTATACTGCACCGTAGGCATCCATATTACGTGAAATAATTATGTCGAACATCCCACATTATGCATTCAGTAGCCGGGGTCTATTGTTCTTATGGGACATCGATGCAAGTGAGATGTAATACATTCAGCAGAGCCTTTGACGGAAGCACAAAAACAACCGACTATGGCGGACTATGAGAACCACAGCAAGTATCGACGTGCTGGAAAATACCAACACAACTCGGCGCAAATTGGCCTTAGGGAGGAGGGGCGGGGGGGGGGGGGGGGGGGAGAGGGGCGCAACCTATACCTCTTCTACAATCACATACAATTAAAGTTAACGTTAAAATGTATGGAAGTTTATGAAATAATTGGTTCCGAGGGAGACTGCATGACATCTGGGGTGGTGTACCTCATGTCATGTAGAATGTGCGATCAGGTGTACGTAGGGGGAACGGGTAGACCGTTGTGTATTAGAGTCAGGGAGCATCTAGATGGCTTCAAGAAACCCAATGTGTCAACTCCTTTGGGAGAGCACGGGGTCCGATGCCACTATGGCGCCATGTTCCAAGTGTCCGTCTCCATCTTAGCGAGAGAAAGCGACATCTCAGCACGCAGGACACTTGAGGCGCTTTGGATAGCGGCCAGAAATCCACAGGTCAACCGCAAAGACGAGTGCATAGCGATAACTCAGGAACTGGCACCCTTTGTCGAGCTCTGTGGGTTTTGATCAATCTGATCTGACCTGCAGGGTATTTAAGTCGGGTGGTATCCGGGGCTAAACTCACTCACCCACGTCTATCTCCATCCACGGGTGACTGGTGGTGCTCATCGGCACTCACCTGGAAGGTTAGTTGATACGCTGCACCTGGTACATCGGTCCTTTACTCTAGCTGTCTTGAGAACACTATTCTGTAGGATGAAATGGCGTTTGGGTGAATAGTTTCACTAATATCCTCGACTTTTTCAGGCTCCGAAGAAGGCGAAGACGCCGAAACGTCAGCCGAAGTAAAGCCTGTTTAACAATCTTGGTGAACAGCTCAGAGAAGCACGCTGGAATAATTTGTTCGTTTCGCCATCTTTCTTCAGACCACCCACAACGTTATAACGTAATAAGGTGTAATAGCGTCATTGTGTATACTTCACCGAGGAGTATACCATTTTCAGGTCAAACTGGACACTTTTTAAACCAAATTGGACACTCTTCAAAGCAAGTTTGACACAAAAGAATTGAAAGCCGGCACCGCCAGGACTGCCAACATTTAAGCTGTCCAACTGCAAACGGTGGGTGAGGCCAGGCAACGGAAATGACCATGACGGGAAAGAATGTTTACCTTCTTTACGACAATTTTAAGCCACATGTTGCAAAGATGTGCTGCCAAAAGTTTCAGAAACGATAGGTTGAACTCGGAAAGACTGCGCACGATACGGTGTCGTCTGTCATGGTGTCACATTAAAGCATTAAAAAACGACGCTGAAACGAAGTGAGAACAAGCTATTAGAGAAAAGAAATTAGACACATCTTTCTAATCGGAGTAGCCATTAGAACGTCAGCTGCCCGTAGATTGATAACATTTACGAAAATTTGACCCAAAATGTCGTAAATCATAAAAAAATTGCCAAAAATTGCCGTAAACCGTAAAATCGTAAATCGTATTAGGTTGGTGCATAAGTTCTCGGACATTTGATCCCTCCTGAATTGAAAGCGCATTTTCCCGCCAAATTTCTCACATGTATCAACGCGTAAACGATCGATCGATAGAGAAAGGAAAGGGCTACAAAACTGTTCTTAACATTTACTTTTGCGTTGTTAACGTCAGCTATTATGGCTAAGCAATTCATCCCAGCTGAGACGCATATTCGGCACGTCATGTTATTCCTGCATCAATCTGGCCTCAATGCCAACGAATCGTATCGTCGCCTGAAGGATGTTTACAACGAGAGTGCTCCTGCACGAAGTACTGTGTACCAGTGGTTCTCGAAGTTTGCAGTTGCTGAATTCTCCGTTGAAGATAATGAACGAGAAGGGCGCCCGATGACACTGGATTTGGATGGCCTCCGAAGTAGAGTGGAAACGGACCCATACCAAACCACTCGCGAAATATCAAGCACTCTTGGTGTTAGTCACTCAACAGTCGTTCGAGGATTGAAGTCGATTGGCAAGGTGCAAAAATTGGGTCGCTGGGTACCTCACGACTTGACACAACATGACATGGATCGCAGAGCCGATGTCGCTCTGTCTCTCCTTACCCTGAGACGTACAACGGATGGCTGGACAACCTTTCACCGGGGATGAGAAGTGGATACTCTACTCTAATTATCACCGGGGTGCACAGTGGGTTGACGCAACTGGAGAGGCAGAGGACGTTCCGAAACCCGACCTTCACGTGAAAAAGGTGATGCTATGCATTTGGTGGAGCGTTCTTGGCGTAGAATACTGGGAGCTGCTGAACGAAGGGATAACAGTGGCGCCAACCAACTGAGGAAGTTGAGGGCCCAGCTTCAAACCCACGGGGAGAGCAAGTGAAGGTGTATTTTCAACACGACAACGCTACACCGCATATTGCTAGAGCGACGGCGACTGAGTTGGCGGGCTACGGATGGATCGTTCTTCCACATCCACCTTGCTCACTAGATCTCGCTCCTTCTGATTATCACTTGTTTTCAAGCCTTCAACGCTATTTGGACGGCCAGCAATTCAGGAACCGAGAGGATGTCAAGGAGGCACTGCTCACATTTTTCGAATCACAACCGGCCACGTTTCGGAGAAAAGACATCCATGACTTACCAGCACGTTGGCGAAAGACAATTGATGTAAAGGGTTGCTACTTCAAATGATTTGATATTGTGGTTCGTATTTTGTGATAATAAATATTTCATGCCCCAAATGTCCGAGGACTTATGCACCAACCTAATAAATCGTAATTACGCACACCCCTTCTGCAGATGTCACATGGCGCTTGCAGTTCGAATTGAAACACACGTACCCCCATCCAAGTAGGAAACAAAAAAAAAAACAATGAACAAATATGTAGGTTAAAAACGAGGAATGGACCTGATGAAAACCTTACCTTCATCCGTGTCGTTGCCGGCGTTAAGCATCATATCCGTGACAGCGGGTCCTCGGGTGACCCCTTCGCTGGTGAAGTACGCGAGGGTTGACTGATTGCCATCACTGTCGTGATGAATCACCGTGTTCGCCAGAACCGATTCCAACGGATCGTCGTCCAGATACGTACTGATACGATCAAAGTTATCGTAAATAGTTTGACCCTGCAAGGAAAGCGAAATCTTCTGCGACTCCTCTCCATGGAAGACGTCTATATGTAGTGGATCGCTTACCTTATCGAGCACAAGGTGTAGCGTACCGCCGACGACGAACAACGCTAGCAGTACCTTGACCTTGTTTCGCGTCATTAGCGGCATTACGTGTTCTCTCACCTCCACCACCACCGTTTGCAGAGGCGAATCAACGAACGGATCGCTAAGAGCTCATCTGAACGATGTAGATTCGATGGATATCGGACGAGATGACGCGGGATGACGGGTTTCGAAACGATCGAAATGGTTCTTCGGCTGGGGTTTTGAAGGCGAGACAACGATCGAACAGAGGAGGTGCGCAGCGAACACCGTCGAAGTGAGCCGCCGCGACGCCACGGACGATTTGTCAAGCGGCGGCGATCAGCGCGCACAATGCGAATGATAGCAAAACGGTCGAACGAACACCTCTGTACGGCAAATCAGCGCGCGGTCGAGGAATACATGACAGAAGTAACACGAGAAGAAGTTTCTCAGAAGAGTAAAGACTAGAGAATGGATGCAGAGGGAAGCAACGAGACAAAATTTCGAATATACTCATGCCCCGCCCAATTAGGAATGCTTCTCCGGATGTACATCGATCCCTTGATCGCTTCCATTACTTGTTGTAAAGCCCATTGGCCTCTATTCTATCATCATGTATCATACACGATCAACACAATCAATATAATCGATCGAAGGTGCCCTAAGCGGACGTTCTAACAGACGCACGGACGGGTTAGCTATTCAGCTTTTCATATTTAGCGAAATACTACTTGTTGTACTGTCCAGTTGCCTTTATTTTAGCATCATTGGCATCATAAACGATCAACTATGGACAAAAATCAATATGTATCGATTGGAGGTGCTCCAACGCGGACATTCTAACAGACGCACGGATGGGTTAGCTCTTTAGCTCTTCATTTTTAGTGAAATAAATTAGTTCCACAAGATATGTTACACCTTATCCTGATAAATAGGAACTGCCAATCGTTCCATCTGTCTGTCTGTCTGTCTATCCGTCACAAACGCATAAGAGCGGAGAAAATGATCTGCCCTAATTGGGGGGGGGGGACACATAACTAAAAATTATGCAACAAATTGACTTGGAATTCACGGAACGGCTTCTGAGGCACCACAAAGGATCTAAACTAACAAAATCCATCTGAAAAGCGAAAAAAATTACATGCTGTTTCGCCGCGGTTGTAAACAGACAAAGTTATATACCCGCCTCACAAAGGCGGATCCGGGTCATAACACGTCAGACGGCGGTCAGCTGTGCTTGGATGGAAAACACTACATTGCACCAATCTGGGGATCTATCCTAGTCCGGGGGGGGGGGGAGGGCACATAACTAAAGAGTATGTAAAAAATCGACTTCGGACTTACCGAGAGACTCCTACGGAGCACGATAGAACCTAAACCAGAAAAATTCATGAGCAAAAAAAAAACGAAAAGAATGTTTTCGCCGCCGTTGTAAGCGGGTGAAGTTATGCGCTCTCCTCACCATGTTATATCCTGATTCTAACATGTCAAGCGGTGGTCAGCACACGGCACGACCCCATTGCGTCGCTCCTTCCCCGCCTATACAGTTGTCAAACCGCAGTGATTTTTTTATTTATCCGTTCGTTTTTTCTTTGTTCTAGGTTCTATCGTGCTCTGTAGGAGTCGTTCGGTAAGTCCCAAGTCGATTTTTACATACTTTTTAGTTATGTGGCCCCCCACCGGACTAGGATAGATCCCAATCTGGGCCTTGATGTGCAGGTTGGCGGGATACCGTAGTGAGCACTGCTGCCTCAGCATCTTCGTAGACATTCAGTCGATGAACACGACTGCCCTAAGGATTGTACGCCCGCGATGGCACACCGGCAAGCGGATCGTGACGCAGTAGGTAACGGCGTCGCTTAAAGCAACGGAGGTCGGAGGGTTCGGTTTTCCTGCGATGCGGCGTTTTTGCATTTCAACCGACTGGTTGAGATCTGAGGGATTTTGACGTCTACACAATTTGCTGGCGTTTTTGCGTATTTTTCCGACTTCATGCGCTTCTGCGCACCAAGAGCCGGAACCCAGCTTCGGACTCCCCCTGAACGACGAAGGTAGTTTCGAGCAGCATGGACACACCACATCCTCGAGTCCCTTCCCTTGCCTTTCGTCATTTTCTAACTAAACCCCCACAGAAGAACTCAGGTTTCACCATAAGTGACAAAATGTCGGGGGGGGGGGGGGGAGGGCTAAAGGAGCAGAGCGCGCGAAACATTCCGCGCTCTATCGCCAACCGGCGTTGGACCCAGTTGCAGATTGGTGCGATGCAGTTGCACTCGTTTGAATGTGCTTTTTCTGCCGAACCGTCTTCGCTATCGCACTGTGGCCCCGAGGATGGGCCTTAGCGAGGAACCAGCAGATTTGCTGGGTGCGGTGTTCACCGAGGAGGACCAGGCCGATTCACCGAGAGAAGAAGAGATTAGCCGAACATGTCCTGCTGTTTTGCCGGCTTATTTTGTACAGCCGGAGAACAATTGGTTGAGATTCCCCTCTCATTTCCATGTTCTCTTTCCAATTGCTTCATTGTAATCCGTAACAGTCACGCATCACAGCTCTTCCTTTCGTGGGCGGCTCTTCAGTCCAGTTGTCCCTCTTGTATGGTGGCAACTTCATGATTGCAATAAATCGCTTCGGCGTCTGCTCCTGAATATAGCTGTACTTTATGTTTGGGCATCGTCATGGTCGTAATATTGCTTTAGCGCCTGATTTTCAGTTGTCCTTTCTGTGTTGGATAGCTTTGCAGTTGTAATTGGAATTCCTCTGGTTCACGGTTTATTGCAGCTAGTCGGCTACCGTTGTCGCTTAATTTCTTTTCCGTGTCCTTACAATTGGGAGGTGGTTTCCTGCGTATACGATGGTTGGCGAACAAACACCACAACGGATAGATATCGCCGGTCGTACGTACATTATCGATTGATTTTATCGATTTTCTCCCGAATTCACAATTTGAGATGGGAATCGCGAGAATGTGCACACTTGTACTACGGATCTATTTCTGTATTTTATTTTTTATTCTTTCACCTTCTAGCGAGAACCTGATTCTAGACAGGACTTCGGTTTTTGCTTGCCGAATGATGAGAAGAATCATTTTGAAGCCTGCAATTGCAGTTTTTTAAATCTTAACGTGTTGCAGAATAACTATCACTCAAATCAACGAGCAAAAAGCAAAGCGGACAAAAAAAAAAACACCAGCGACGCATCTGCAAGAAGACAAATCGTCGTGCAGTGATCCGTCGAAGAGATGTAATCTCAACGGCCGCTCCACAGTTTGATTTATTTTCTTGTATAGCATTTCTAGCTCGTGGCCCAGTTTCAGTACAATGGCTTATCCTCGCCATTGATTGGAAGTCGTTACGACGAGCGTGAACGGCAGAAAAACATCGAGGAATACTTGCACTTCCAGACAAAACTTCAGAAAACAAACCCTTCAGGACAGGGAAGGGTTGTTTTCATTCGAACTGTAGACGACACATCGCGTCAAAACAAAAATAACAAATCATATGCCACAGAGCACGCACTTCGCAATTTTCATTCGAAAAAAATTGCCCTTTCCCCATCAGCGGGCCTTCTGAACCCATAGTACAATTTCGTGTGAGGGAAACGAATACGAAGTCATGCTAATCCCTTTGGAATGCGTGGCATGCTCCATAATAATAAGTCGAATAGGGTGTCCCAGAAACGTAAGCAATGCTTGACTGGCCATAGCAAGGTCTGCAATAGAACCAATAGGAATGATCAAGGCTCGTCAGAACCCGGGTGAAAATTAAAATGTTACCGATATGCACTGGTGACTATAGCGCTATTCTAATCGTTTAGGACTTCACATTTTGGTCTCATTAGGTTCTGTATGGGATAAATGCTTGCTACCATTCTACCCTAAACTGACCATATCACTTTTCTATGCTGTTCTTAAGGACGAAAGCTAACCAGTCAGCACTTACGGTAATATAGACACTCTCAAAAGTGCAAGCACTGATCGAAGGACTATAACGCTGACTATCAGCAAGAATTTAGGCTTGCCTCACACGACATGTACTATGGCCTGTTAGGTGTCTAATTTGCCGTGTCCGTGTTAGAAGCTCACTACTTTGTGCAAATAAATAAATAAATATAGAAACAAAGGATGCCACGATTGCGCCATGCACTTCTTGAAGAATTCAAATTTCAGTCGTGATTGAATGTGTATGGACTTCATATAGCTTCAGCCTGAAGTAAGCCAACTGATCAGGGCACTATTTCGTTTGTTAAACTCTATCTAAGAGACATTAAAAAAGAAGGAGATCAGCGAGCGCCTAAGGCTGCTCTTGTTCTCCTATGACTTGCTACAGAACCCTTACTGATACTCGATTTCTGTACCACGACTCATAAGATAACAGCAACAATATTCGTAGATACCCGCTGATCTACTCCTGTTTTAATAGCTTTTGGAAAAAGTTTAACAAGCGAAACAACACTCTGATTAATTAGTTTACTAGCTGCAAGAAATTAGTGATTGATTGCGACAAAAATTACAATTTCTGAAAAATTGCAATTTTGACACCCTCTTTTCTACATATTTGTAGGCTATTCTATGCAAGCCTTAATTCTTGCTGATCTGCGTCTAAACGGGCACCTACACCTTCCATCCATTCTGTGGCTAACAGAGGGCCTGTTCATACTTCGCGACAGCAGCGACAAGAGCGACGAGAGCGCAGCGCGCGTGGCGTGCGCGGAGTGCGGAAGTATGAACAGGCGACAGCAGCGACTGGGGCGACTAGAGCGAGGAAAGCGACTGCAGCGACAGCGCAGGCGCTCGAGTATGAATACTTTTCGGCGGCGCGCGCTCAGTTTTAATCGATATGTATGTTTTGCACGGGTGACGAGTCGCTCTTGTGGCGAAGTATGAACAGGCTCAGACGTTCCGCTTCAGCCAGAACGTGTTGCCATCAAACACAGAACGTACCGAGGAAAAGCGTGCAATTACACGAGGGGCTATTTTTTGACGCCTAAAAAGAGCACGGTACATGTTTGTTCGCCGGCCGTTAGTTTCGTGCTTGTCTTGGTGATAGCCTTGTAAGCTACAATTCTATCGATCAGCGCTGGCACTTTTCAGAGATCCTATGTAGCCGCAGTTGCTGAGTGATTCCCATTGAAAGAACAGCATGGAACAGCATTTACCTATACTCTGTGCCTCCCAGATTTATTATAAGGTTAGTTACTACGGCCAAGCTTCGAAGAAAAAACGTTTTCAGAACTGAAAGAAGTTTTCGACCATAAAGTCATATTTGAAGCTTCTTTTAGTTTTTGAAGAAGACGATTTTTTTCGAAAACTCCACCGCAATAAATAACCTTATACAGAATAACAGAATACAGAAGGTAGGTAGGCACAGAAGAATAAAAAAGTGATAAGAAAATGCTCCGGTTTTAAGAACGTTGAATTTGAAGCCAGCCAACAGTGATATGGTCAATTTTTCGTAGAACTGTGACAGGCATTTAGACTATATACAACCAATCAAGACTAAAACGTGAAATTCTAAATAAGTACATTGCGTAAAACCTTAACGACAACATTTTCATGTAGATATAAGGGCTTAGCATATTTCTAACAGCTTTACTAGCAGCAATAGCAGCAATATCATGACCTTTCAAACTCAAATGAACAGCCAAATACTATAACCTGGGGAAGAATAACAAGGAAAAGCTATAGCCTCTTCTATTCAAACCACTGAACAACTGAGAAACGAAGACGCAATCCAGCAAAAGAATCCCATGTACTTGTTTCGACGGCAGCCTTCTTTGTAAGCCGGAAACAAAGCCAAAGCATGCGCAAAGACTCCCAGTCGCTGCTACTTCGACAAGAGGCCGAGCATCCGCCGTTGGCCACGGCCGCCGTCGGCCCATCTCCGAGGAGGCAATTTAGTTGCAGTGGGCCGGATGAGTGTCACAATCAATTTGGGGCCCACCCCACACTCTCCTGGAAATGCACTCTCGCTCAGTCATGTAGCATGTTGGCTGTTCGCTCAAAAACCGCTTCGCTGGGAATTCCGCCATTCACTTGAATACTGCCAAGCACTCTTCACCATCGTTTGACCGAAAACGGTCTTGATTCATAAACAGATCCTATCCTCTGGTTTAGAATGGAAAAAGGGTACGATGACCAACGAAAAAGCAGAGAACAACAGGAAACGAAACAATGCTCCCCATCTCAACATCTGCATGTCTGCTCGTCATGGGCGGAGCCTCGCGAGAGGTATACCTTCTCACACAACACATCGCAGACATGCATACATCTGAATATCAAATGCGCACTCTCAACGACAATGGATAAAACAAAACGGTAATAAGTGAGAATACAAAAACCCCGTGGCGAAAGAAAGAAATGTCCGGCAGCGACTTCAAGTTTGTAGCAGAATTCAATCCTACTCGAGGAATCAGCGTAATTCTAGAAGCAAATAAAAGAATTTCAATCAGGAACAGGGTTATGCGCAATTTGTCAAATAAACAGATTAAATAAATTCAGCGCGAAAATGGACGGGAGCAAAGTCTTTACGGAAATTCTAACATAGTGGTGGTATCCGCAGGGCCACATCTTCCTTCTGATATTGTGGGAGACCTGCAGGCCACGTGAAGATAACTACGAAGTGGTAGAGAATTCGCTTGCGTGGCCTTCGTTTCTCAATGACTACGTTACTTTCTTCTCCAACCGGCACTGAACCGCTGATCTTTGTAGAGTGAATAAAGGTATAGAATACAGAGTTCGTGCAAAAACTTCTAAAAAAAACTATATCCCCGCCGCATAGCTACCCTATAGAAGGATACCTTTCACAGATAAAGAACTGCAGTCCGAGAAGCACATCAATAATGTAGTCCGGAAAGCTTTTCCATTATGCATTTGATTTGTAGAAACATAAAATGCAATGACAGCTCCATATAATACAAACATTAGGGTACGTCATGTTCAAGTGGTTTCGTGGTGGCCTCCCTTGAAGCGGATGCAGAGGGCCAAACGTTTCGCGAATTTTTCGTCGATGGGCCGCGGGTCCCACCTGGGAACAGATTTTGTTCACGGACGAGAAGCTGTTCACCGTGGAGCAGGCGCACAGTCGCCAAAATGGTAGGATGTGGTCTACAGAGGCTCCAAGTACCTCTGCTATCGTCCGAAACCCACAATCTGTAATGGTTTGAAGCAGAATCTGCGTCAGCGGCAAGACTCCTGGTTTTAGTGGATAAAGGAGTGGAAATCGACGAAGATGTGCACCAGAGAGATATTCTCGAGTCCGTAGTTCTTCCTTGGGCCCATCAGCACTTCGGTGATGCCCATTGGACGTTCCAACAGGACTCTGCACCCTAACATAGTGCGAGGAATGCGCAAGCGTGGTGCAAGGCCAATTTCCCCGACTTCATCACCTTCGGAATGGCCGCCGCATTCCCCGGATTTGAATCCGATGGACCACAGTGTGAGCGCATTTTAGAGGCTAGGGTCGGCGTCAAACGCCACCGCAGTCTCGAGTCCCTGAAGGAATCCTTGCACCAGCAGTGGGAACGGTTGTCTCCTGTGACCTGCGGCCCGTCGTCGAAAAATTCGCGAAACGTTTGGCCCTCTGCATCCGCTACAAAGAAGGCCACTTCGAAACCATTTAAACATGACGTACCCTAATGTTTGTATTGTCGTAGTTTAGTCGTCGTTTTTTCGAATTGTTGGTTGTTAGTCGTCGTTTTTTCGAATTGTTGGTTGTTTTATAATTATGATAAGAAAATCTTGTCCACGTTGTTTTGGTTCACCCTGTATAAAACATATGTAATACCTATATTGGAGTACTGTTCGCAGGTTTGCAGTTCCTCTTCAAGAAGCTCCAGGCCAACACGCGAACCAAAATTGAGAAGGTTCAGAGGTCTTTCACTAAAATTCTATCTTGCAGATGTATACGCAATTCTTGCAGCATGAGTGGCGATCCCAAATTATCAGAGAAGGCTTAAACTTTTCAAACTTACAGGCCTTCTCTACAGGCGTATATTCAGCGATTTAGTTTTTTGCTATAAGGTTCTTCAAGGAGATTCTCGACTGAAACCTTCCAAGTACTGGGTCTTTTTGCCTACACTGGGTCATCGTAGTAGCTTCTAATACCCTAATATGAAGAGGAAAAATCGTGAAAAGGTCTTTAATTCTCTTTTTTTTACCGAGGTGCTCGTTGGCTACAAGTTGGCGTTGCCTCCAGGCCTATTAGAGTCACCAAACGTTCTCGTTTTTCGAAAAAGGTTGAAGAAATTAGACCTAATTTCAACATTGCACCGCGCTGACATCACTAGAGGCAACATCCTAGTCTTCCGTTCTCTTTCACCTCTAGTTTCATATAAGTGAACATGTTGTTGAAGTGTAACTGTGCGCTCTCGTTTCCCAATTCGTGCTTCTGTTGTTTCTAATTTTCATTTTTTTGTTTTGTTCACAACCAGTTTGCCGTATTCCTTTTTGTTTTGCTCACCATTGTTACTCTTACCTTTTTTCTTGGCAGCCATGTTTAGTATCCTATCTAGCACTACAACCTTTGACTCCTTCCCCTCCTACAGCAGACATTACGGGTGTTGATGGAGTGATGGAGTAGACGGACCTACTAAGCTGGTATCGGAGCCGTTTTCGATAGCTACTTGCTGTTTTGCGGGCCACTGCTCTTCTCCATCCATAGCTCCACTAATCACCCCTCCCCCCAGTATTTCAGCCCTTGTTTTTTTTTAATTCAAATTTTCATTCTATAATCCTTCACGCTGTTCCACTTTGATCTGCCGTGGTTTCTTTGTTGTTTTTTAACCATGTTGTGTTACTCATCATGCCGTGTCCTCGAGTTTCGTCTACTTTGTAATTGTGCGCACATTCATGTGCAAATAAATAAACAAACCAACAAATCTCTAGTTGACTTGCTGCCCACGGAAAATTACCAGTTGTAGAAACGATGGAGAATGGGCCCCCATTCTAGAATTGCAGTTGATTTTTGTTCGAAAAAAGGTTCTATAACACTTAACGGTTGCGGACCTTCATTACCGACCAGTTCGGGAGACATCGCTTCCAGTTACCTAGACGTCTTGGCCAAGTGTATCGCAACGCAGAAGGCGCCCAACAGCTGATGCACCACGAATCGAGCTTCATAGTTCTGATCCCGCCCATGCTAACCAAATGCGCATACAAATTGCCACCACGATATTCGAAGAAGCAGAATGCGTGGCGCATTCGAAGGAAGTCCGATTAACACCGACCTTCATCGTAATTTCTTGGTAACCACCTACGGGTGTGACGATGCTAGATAATAGGAAAAAGTACGGCGTTAATCAATCGTTGTTTAGAGTGCGCCATGCACTCAACTTCTTCGGAATATAATGGAGGCAATATTTATTTATTTATTTACTGCTCTACACATGCGCCCAAACACGGATGATGGAAATACAAGGTTAAGCATGATAGCATCTAAAACGTAAAAACAGACAACATGGAAAACAGAGAATCTACCGTAGAATCCGGCGATAGGAATTGAACAGTAACTAAAGAAGAAGAAAAAATTGACAACTGCATTCATCCATTTTCTTCTTCCAGTCAGCTATTGGCCAGACCAGCTCGATAACCCACTAATTCTGTATTCTAGTCAATCTGGTAAACTGAAATACAGCCAATAATGGAAGCGTGAATGTGCAAACTGAGCTTTGGAAGGGACAAATACAAACTGTTCCACGCCAGGGTGCTCCAGCGCAACTGACAGTGTCATTCCAGCGCGAAGATTTTTGGATAAGATGACTTGCGGCGGCCAGTCGATGAACGAGTCAGCAGTGAATCCTTGCCAGACAAGTTTGTACCAATTCATCTAGCCAGGAGCAATGGAAGGCTTGATTGGCCTGGGCGGGAAATTCCAACCACAACCCTGGTAACGTAAGCACATGACAACCTACGACTGCACCAATCACACGCCCTAAGGAGACACTACGCCAGTTCCTAAGCTTATATGCTGTTGAAATGGTGCGTTTTGCTGCAATATCGCGAATGTTGCGTTCGATCAAACTGCGACGGTGAGCTAATGGCAGCGCGGAAATGAGAGGGCGCGGGTTCGAGCCATGCTGGCCCGCTCGACTGGGACGACGCCCGTATGGATCCGCGCACACCGTCAGAAAAAACGAGCAACACAGACGAAGCTGGCGTACGACGTGATAAACCAACACAGGCGCGCATTCAGCACGTGCACGAGAACATGCGTAATGGTGTGATTCATGTGAAGGCCTTCGCCAATACACCACGCCCCTTTATGTACGAAACGCTATTGCGCGCGGGCATTGAACTTCACGCGCTGATCAGTGAAGGGGCACTTCTTTCAAGTGTCGCATCACGAGCAGATGAGCGGTGTTCAGTGATGCGCCAACAAATCGTCGTAGCACATATTACAACGCTGTATCAAGTCTGACTGGTACATGTGAGCGAGGTACGTGACGCTCAGAGAGGGGCCTGTCTAAAGGGCGACCAGAAAATCTGTTGAGGAAAACAGGGGATTGACACTGCACGGAAAACAAATGGCCGAATCATGGACCTCATTGAGTGTTCAGAACAACTTCACTCGCACGGTTCTTATGTGCTGTTCTAGGTTACCAGTTCATTCCCAACGGAGAAGAAAGAAGAAAACAACTTGGACCGCCCGTCTAGTCTAAAACGCAGGAGAGCTAGAAATCATCTTTTTTAAGTGATCACAGGTAGAATTGGGCTAAATTCTAGTGATATCCTTAAGCAGGGCGCGTGTAGCGCAGTCGGAGGAGGCACGACTGTCGCGTGCATGCGATACCTGGTTCAGATTTCCCGCCCAGGCCAACCAAGCCTTCCACCCCTCCGGGGTCGGTGAATTGGTACCAGACTTGTCTGGGAAGGATAAAGCGCTGACTTGTTCATCGGCTGGCCACCGCAAGTCATTGTATGGCCAAATACGCTACGCCTCCACAACATCCCGTAGAAGTAGAATGTGCTGGCACATCCCTGAAGGGATTGAGTAACGCCGTCCTTTATCCTTTATTTATCCTTAAGCTAGCGCCTTCTAGAACTAGACGAGCGAGCGCTAAGCTGACGATTCAAGCGACAGAATGAATCTTCAAGCTAAATTCGTTCCTCATTCGTTTCTTATCCTACTGTATTGTATTTCTGTTAGAGTTTTCGGATCTATCCTAGGCCGGGGGCCACATAACTAAAAAGATTATATGTGACAAATTCACTCAAGACTTATAGAGCGGCTCCGACAGAACAACAGAGGACCTAAACAAGAAAAAATCGCAAAGAAAAAACGAAAAATTTCATTTGTTACGGTTGTAAGAAGGCAAAGTTGTGTGCCCTCCTCACCATGTTAGATCCTGGTTAAACATGTCAGGCAGCGGTCAACATGTGGCATGCGGCTTTATGCGCCCTCCCCACCATGTTAGATCCTGGTTATAACATGTCAGCCGGCGGTCAGCACGCAGCATGACTATTCCGTCGCTCTTTGCCCGCCGAGATGGTTGTAAACCGCGGCGATTTTTTGTTTGTTTGTTCGTTCGTTTTTGATTTCTTTTAGGTTCCAACTCGTTCTCTAGGAGCCGCTCGGTAAGTATTAATTCATTTTGTTGCCTAGTTTTTAGTTATGTGCCCCCCCCCCGGACTAGGATGGATCCCAGTTTTCTAGTGTTAATTGCACTATGTTCGCTGGGATCTTCCCAGTGTTTTGTTTTGTGTCTAGATGCTGTTGTAACTCGCCTGGGCATGACCTGCGCCTCCAAAGATAAGGATGAAGATAAGCACGGAACACTGAAGTGAGGTTAGTGACAATACACTTCAAAACGCGGTTAAATCGACGTCAAGCGGCTGCCCCTACATTACAGCCCCGACAGCAGCAAATGGTCACCCTCTATTTCTTTAAAATTTTTAAAAATATTTTTTCTTTAATAAATTTCTTTCTTTTTAATATTTTTTCTTTAATATTTCTCAAATTTAAAAAATATTTACAGCTGAAAGACGGTGTTCTAGTTGCATAATGCATTGTTGTTTCTTTTATAAAACCTATTTAAGATACGTGAGCCCGCGCGCAATGTCAAGCAGTAGAAGAGCGATCCCTATAAACGCATAATACCAAGGTGACGAATTGTTAAGCCAACATTAATATAAAAGATAAGGATAAAGGAAGGCGTTATTCAATCCTCTTTGGGATGCGCCACGCATTCTACTTCTACGGAACGTCGTGGAGGCGTGTTGAATGCGTATTTGGACATACAATGACTTGCGGTGGCCAGCCGATGTACAAGTCAGTGCTCTATCCTTCCCAGACAAGTCTGGTACCAATTCACCGACCCCGGAGGGATGGAAGGCTTGGTTGGCCTGGGCGGGAAATCCGAACCGGGAACCTGGTATCGGGTGCAGGCGACAGCCAGCGCCTCCGACTGCGCTCCACACGCTCAACCCAACATTAATACGCAGGAATAAAGGTAAGAGGATAAAGGACGGTAATTCACCGACTCCAGATGGATGGAAAGGTTGGCGCGGGCGAGAAATCCGAACCAGGAACCTGGTATCGGGTGCACGCGACAGCCGGCACTTGCTCCGACTACGCTACACTCACACAAGCAGGAAATTCTTACTATACATAATTCAGTTCATCCGTGGGTCACGTTGTCAGTCATGAGGAAGAGAATCAAAGTCAATGGAAGCCTTCGACAAGGCGGCGTATGCCAGCCGAAAAGACGTCTGATTTTCTAAGAAAGAAATAGTAGATTTGGTAAAAGCCTGCAGAGGAGTTCAAGCTCATCATGCTCTGTGATACGCAGGCAAATTACCCAAAAACTTAGAATTAGGACGTTAAGCACAGGCACACATTATAACTATAGGACACTCAAGCCTATCTCGGCTAGTGGAAAGCTGCCAGATCTGGATGAGGTACAGATGTATTCCTCTTTCTAGACTTGCGCCGTACATGTTTCTAAGGCAAAAAATCATTTTGACTTTTTTACAAAGCGTCTTCAACCTCGGCAACGTGCATATTTGATTCCGGAGATGTTCAGATTGGTTCCAGACGTTTCCACCCTGCTTTGAAAAGTGTTCAATTTGCTTCAAAGACGGTATAAATGAAGTTTAAAAAAATCTGCCACTCGTGAAGTAAAGAGGCAAAAAGATTTCAAGTCACATCACACTAACGTCTACTAGAAATTCGGCAATAAAGTACATTATGGAGACATCGATAAAAACGCTGACGACCACACATGAGATAGTACATGGCGCAGCACTCCGCACCGAAAGGAGACGCGATAGTTTGGTGACGGCGAAACAAGATAACGATAAGAGCAGAAAGAAAACGCGAACAAGGCGTGAAGAGTGCACTGCAACACATGCACCTGAAAGACGGAAAAAGGGCAGAACGGGAAGATACCGCCACCAACTTCTAACTACAAGATAGCGCTGCTTATCTTGAGGTCTGGCGTCAATCAGAACTAAACGCCGCTTATAACGCAGTATGAGATTAGGGCGCATTTATGAAGCGGCTGACGCACGCTCGACTATAAATATACAAGACAGCACTCTAGCGTACCTAAACGATCAGACACAGGCTTAGTTCACTCCGGCGAATTGGCAGGAAGTCAAGGGACTTCCGAAATGCAGTAGAGAAGAACCAGTCAAAGGCGTCAGAAACAGCAATCCGTCCTGTCGCGGTAATTACACGTCTAGTCACCGATTACGTGACCATCAATGATAAGCGTCGTCGTGGTCGCGAGGGGTTAGTTGGTCTTTAGCGCAATTTTCTGAGCAAAGTGAGAAGGGTTACATACAGGGCACCACCCTTCTTCGTTCAAATCGAATAATTCCGATGCCATAGCAGAAGACGTCGCTTGCGCACACAAAAACTGGATGGCGCCGATTTATTGTCTAGGTCAACGACCTCCCATACCTCCTTCGGCAGATTGATATCACTGCCGTCTGCAGTAGATGACTGAGAATGACTGAGAAAGGGACCTAAAAGTCGAAAATACGAAGATCGCTCGACTCCGTGCCTTCTATTCGGCTCCACCATTAATAGCGCTCCAGAAAACCACAGTTTAGGTGCATCATATGAGTAATGCACTACGCGAATGTCCGAACGAGGATAGCTTTGACCGATTGGATTTGGAAGGAAGGGAGAAGAACATCGGAGCATCTACGAAAGCATTATATCGGGATTTCTCGCAATTTTCGGCTGCCCGTGAGATTGGTAAAGAAATCCACCCTTATTTGATTTGATGTGGGAGCAACAACTATCATAATTAGTAAGATACGCTACCTGTAGGAGTGCAAGGCTCCATCTCAGTGGAAGACCGGCAAGACCGTCTTGCTCTACAAGAAGGGAGACGTGCACGACATTGGCAACTATCGCTCGATCTGCCTGCTGTCCGTAGTCTACAAGCTGTTTAGTCTAGTCATTCTGAATAGGATCAGAAGACGCTGGACGAAGGACAGCCGTGTGGACAAGCAGGATTTCGGAGAGGATTCAGCACGAACGACCCCATACACACCATTACGAAGCTCATCGAAGTGTCGCGAGAGTACAAGCTGCCCCTGTGCCTTACGTTCATCGACCTGAAGAAGGCATTCGACTCCGTCGAGACTGAAGCGGTCATCGAAGCCCTGCTCACTCAGGGCGTTCCTACTCAGTACGTCAGAGTCTTTCGAGAGCTGTACAGTGGATTCACGACCACGATCTCCCCATTCTACAAAGACGTCGTCATCGACGTAAAGAGGGGGTTCGGCAGGGGGATACCATATCCCCGAAGCTCTTCAGCGCCACCCTTGAAAACGTCATGCGCGAACTAGAATGGGAAGACATGGGATTGAAGGTCGACGTCCGGCAGCTCCACCATCTGCGCTTCGTTGACGACATCGTGCTCATAACACCGAGCGAGCATCAGCCAGGCGGAGCGAAGGCTGGCCGACTTCGATCGTGTATATGGGAACGTTGCACTGCAGCTGAATCTTACGAAGACGATGTTCATGAGGAACGGACGAGTTTCTGATGCCCCATTCTCGCTCAACGGAACGAACATCTCCGAATGTTCCAGCTATGTGTATCTGGGTCGCGAAGTTAACATGGCCAACGACCTAGCACCAGAGCTGAGCAGGAGGAAACGAGCGGCTTGGAGAGCTTTCAAGAGCGTCGAAGAAGTCGCGAAGGAGACGAAGAACGTCCGACTCCGTGCCCACCTATTCGACTCCACTGTTCTTCCTGCCCTAACATACGCCTCAGAGACCTGGGCTATACGAAATCAGGATGAACACGCGATCAGCGCCGGGCAGCGTGGAATCGAGAGGACGATGCTTGGAGTGACGCGACTTACGCAAGTGAAAGAAGGCCTCCGGAGTTCCGAGCTTCGCCGACGTTCGAAACCGATATGACGCTCTTAGTGTCCTTCGAGCGAGGAGGATCCATTGGACCACTCTAGCACACGACAGGGGCGAATGGAGACGCTGCTGGCACCCGCTCGAGCAACTCGATGATCAACGGGACGACAGGTGATACAGGTGATTAGAAGGATACGGCTGACGATCTATCATATTCTTTTTTTGTCTCTTTATTGTGTTTCATCATATAGAAACATCCGTGCGCCCCATGTACAGTACCGCGCATGTCTTTTGGTCAATTCCCGAAAAAGCCGCTTTGGAGCGTTCCAAAGCGGCTTTTTTATATAACTTTCTTTAAAATCAAGCGCTTGTGAAAAGAAACATATATTTGAGCTCAGCAGACCGAGCTCTATCTTCTGTCATATAAACCAATAGAGTTGAGCAATGCATATAGGCCGGACATAATCAATCGAGTGGGCGCGAGAGCCTGTAGAGTGACCATTTGGGGAGTTTTATAGAAATTTCCAGCCGCTCTACCTAGGAAATGTTCCCAGCCTGCTCAGCTTGCCTTTGGAGTGCGCCGTGAACAATGCATATAGAATCGAACCTATCAATCGAGTGGGCGCGAGAGCCTGTAGAGTGACCGTTTCGGGAGTTTTATCGGAAATTTCCAGCCGCCCTACTCAGAACTTGCCTTAGAAGTGTAAAGCTTGCCTTTGGAGAGCGCCGTAAACAATGCATACAGAATCGAACCTATCAATCGAGTAGGCGCGACCACTCGCAAATTGCACGCGCGAGTGTGTTCGGAGCGCAATAACTTTGTCGAGATCGAATCGTTCCGGCTGCGGCTTGTGGATTTTGTAGGCAGTAGAAAGCTTTAGTAGTACGCGAAAGTGCAGCGTTATAGCTTTTGAAGAAGCGAAATTATAGCGGCGCGAAAATGCAGGTTAGCCGTGTGGGACACGATTTTTTCCGACTTCAGTTGACCCCTGCAGGAAGACGCGGCGTGCTAACGGCATGCAAACGCGTATGCTAGCAGAACACTGAAGGCACTTTACGATGACATGCTCACCACTCCTCAGCTGCCTGAACTGCCTTGCCCTCATCTGCCAGTTTAGAGCGGCGTAAGAAAGCGGTTAGAGTTTCTTGCGCTCTTACTCACCCAGATTTGAGCTTTCGAATCTCACAATGGTACCGTTATCTTCAGCTCGAAGAGCTCTATCGAACGGTGGTACTCTCGACCAATTTCGGAAAAATGGATTTTTCGACGATTTCCCATCGAGGACGTGGGCGCCCGAGCCGAGCCTGCGCGGACGATGACGTCATAGAAAATTGATATCTTACTATTGGACCATGCTAGATGCCATTCGGTCCAGCTTTTCATGCTGAATTGAATGGTGTTATTGGGAGTAGGGAAAACTGTAATCTGGGCGAGTACGAGCGAGGAGAACATGGACCGTTGTTGTATTGACATTGCACGCGCGGCCGTGTTCTGCGCGCGATAACTCTGTCATGCGTGAACCTGTCCGGTTGCAGCTTGTAGGTTTCGTAGGCAGTAAAATGTTCTAATAGTGCGCTGAAACGGAGCGAAGTGGCTTAGGATTGGGCTAAGTTACGGCGCTGCAAAGATGCAGGTTAGCCTTGTGTGACACAATTTCTTCCAATTTCAGTCGACCACTACGGGAAGATCCAGCGAGCAAACGGCCTACAAATGCATGGGCGAGCAGAACGCTTAAGGTACTTTACGACACATGCTCACCACTCCTCAGCTGCCTAAACCGCCTTGGCCCCAGCTGCCATTTCAAGGCGGTGGACTTAGCGTTGAAGTCTCCTGCGCTCTTACTCGCCCATATTTGAGTTCTCGACAATCACAATAACACCGTTAGCTTCAGCACGAAAAGCTCTATCGAATGGCGTCACTCTCGTCCAATTTTGGAAAAAGCGATTTTTTGACAATTCCCCGTCGAGGATGTGGGCCGAGCCTGCGCGGACGATGACGTCATGGAGAATCGATATTTTCGAAATTGGCCGGATTTTCTCGTTCAAAATCATCTAGTGGTTATTTTGTGCGCTGATTACGAAACTGACGTCCGTTTTTGAAAATTCGCCGATTCCGGTAAGTTTTGGATTTTCTTCTGGATAACTGAGGGTGGTCGTGTCAGGGTCACCAATTTTGCTCAAACTTTTATCCAGGGCAGGGGTTATTCGGAATGTCTAACACGATGAAGAAGTCCATTTGGCTTATTATAGCAGAAGACACCTATACTGATGACTGAGGGTGATCGGTGATCCTGACACGACCACCCTCAGTTATCCAGAAGAAAATCCAAAACTTACCGAAATCGGGAAATTTTCAAAAAACGGACGTCGAATTCGTAATCAGCGCACAAAATAACCACTAGATGATTTTGAACGAGAAAATTTGGCCAATTTCGAAAATATCGATTCTCCATGACGTCATCGTCCGCGCAGGCTC